>CM062289.1:420602461-421067461 GCA_031216915.1 Pictodentalium vernedei | reverse complement strand
TATGGTTAAATGTGCCCAAATTATACTGATTTCAGTGACAAGAGAAAACCTGTGCTGAGCAAGATATCCGCCAGCAGCACGCGAAGAGTTAAGCCTACTGAATACTAAAGTTTAACTGAATTCTTTTTCAGTCAAATTTTTCATGTTTTTTTCGTGACTTAAGTCAATTTCAGTATTATTTAACCGTAAGTTTTTGTATATTTCAGGAATTTAACGGGGATATTTAGTTAAAACTTAGTTATTTTGGGTTGTAAGAATTGGCGTTTGGTAAGCTTTTATGCGTATTGTGGTGCACTCTCATTACTGTATGTTTTTTATTAGAAGAACATCTTTAGATATTAACCGCACTGCATGCACAAATTTTCTCAAAAAAACATTTTCGGTCTAACTTTTACTATTTTCCCAGTCAAAGTTAATTTTCAGTTGTAAAAGTTTGTGTTAACAAGAATTTTTGTTTCTATTGGTCTTTTTCGGGTAACTGATATTCTAGACACAGATTACCAATGATCATTGCAGTTATATTTAACCATTTTCAGCTCACTACTTCAATCAAGGGGTTAGAGTTCAACTTTCAGCACCTGGGTACTTGGGGCTTCAATACTCCCCGTAGACCTAAGGTCTACGGGGATCGAACACAATAGTAAAGCTATTAGATAAGTTGTAAAAGAAAATGGGTCCCTTTTCGTTTTAATAACATAATAACATACTATTTCGAGTTATGGATGCTTTATTAACACGAGACAAGGCATGTTAGGGAATTTAAAAACGTAATAAATAATTGCGGCTTTCATTTCACTCTTCCCGAGGTGACGAACGATAAATTTAGACAAGTTTGCATTCAGTCGAGGTCGCCAAAGTTCAGCTTGGATGCAGTTCCACTGTTGGGGTAAATTTTTAACTCTCGAAATCCCATTGTACACCACGGTTGGGAAGTAAAGCTAAAATTTATGTCAAAGACTTTTTATATATTGTAGAATAGGTATTCATGGTATGAAAAGATGTTTGTAAGAACTGTAATTCCATGAAAGATTCGGTAAAATCACTTCTCGATAGAGAAACATTCCTTTTTATGATTAAAAAATTATTGTTTGTGGTACTTTTTGGTTCAATTGTCTGGATTATTTCACTTGGTCGGAAAAGCGAATATTCCAGACGACTCAAGCTAAAATGTAAGCGATGAACTATTTATATGCTAGACCAGGCCATAACAACGTTGAATTCCTTACAGAGTATGGCTGGTAGCTTGGGAGCTTGTACCTTGCTTTTACGGTTCGACCAAAGTTTGGTCAATAACGTTTTCTATCATATGACTCGTCCGTTTTGTTCACTTTAAAACATTTGATATTTTGTTTTCATATTAATCAGTGATAAATAAAGCCTTCAATTTCAAAACTAGACAATTTCATTGGCTGGACAAAATACAACTGTGCCACATTTTCATAATTTGCATAATTAGAGTTGGGAGCTTTCATTGGTCAATTTCAAAACTGGACAATTTGATTGGCTAAACAAAATACAACTGGGTCACATTTGCATAATTTCAGTAGAGAGAATTTACGTTATCTGTCCTATTTAGGGTGGGTTATATTGTATTAATCTTTTACCTACAAGAAAAACGCCATTCATTGTTTTTATATTTTCACTTTTTGCTTCCAAAACATAGGTTATGGCCCCTCATTGGTCGTAACCTATGTTTTCGTTCCAATGAGGGGTCATAACCTATGTTTTGGAAGCAAAAAATGAAATTTTTTTTAGTTATACGAGGATGTTTTTTCCAAGTGCCGTCTGCAACTCAAGTTAGGTGATGGGTTAAAAAGTCAACTAAGTGGCTAATTTGTGCGTGTGTGAGTCATATGATAAATAGAATATGAAATGAATGTTTTTCTCATATAATATTTATGAAACTCGTCCGAATTTTCCGTTTGGGCTCGACAGAGGCTCGCCAAAACGGAAAATTTTTAGACTTGTTCATAAATATTATATGAGAAAAAACACTCATTCCATATCCTCTATATCTAACAATCAGATAGATTTTGGACTGAAAACCACGGGAAACGGTACGTATCACATAATGTGTCCTAATTCCGTATCATATAGCCGTATCACATAGACGACTCGTTTCCTGTAACGCGATGGGCTATCGCGTGAATATATTCTATGTGCATTTCAGTGACCACACAGCTGATCGCTTACAAAACAAAACAAAATTCCTTGCAGTTAGCGACAGAACTATTAACAGCCAGTCCCCCCCCCCCCGCCCCCCCCCCCCCCCCCCCCCCCCCCAATGAATAAAAACTGCACAATTCAATATTATAATTGCCCACATCGCACACTCGAAATTCAGGCGGATCATCATAGGAAGTGACACTAAGAGTGAATAATTTGACAACACAGCTTTGAAGATTGAGGTAACCGCCTTATTCATTGTGTGTTAAAGGTCACAACAATATAGTTCCATAAAAAAAATTAAACTTTTTCTCGCCCAACATTATGTCAGCAAACTGTATTAACAATTTAAGATTTGTTTATGTAACATAATTGTTAGATAAATGAATTATCGGTGGTGTCCAAAAATGGGATCACAACTGGCCGGCAAAGCCTACTCGTTGAGATCCCATTCTGGACACCACCCGGAATCTGATACAAGGACATGCACATTATCATGATAATCTGTATTTATCCTCCATCTAAAGAGTGCCCCTTCGGTAAAAAATCACAAGTACGTACCTGCCATTGAAATTAATTTGTACAAACCTTCCGATGACGATCTTTCACTATATTTTTACCGATCGGTATGATAAACCTCACCACTGTAGAAAGTCGATATTAATCAACGTAATCTACCATAGAGCTGATAACAAACTGATCCTATTGAACCAAAGAACACAAGAGTTTTATATGTTGTCGCACGAAATAGCGAACCTGTTGCCCTCGGCTTATAGAGGTGCACCAACGAAGAGCAAGAGAGATAGCATCTGGTACGTCGTTTTATTGAAATTGTAGGTAAACTAGTCAGTTTTTAATGTTTATATTTACCAACATTCATTTACCTTAGTAGATTGGTAGCCGGCATTATGGGTATCTTTTCACTTGGATTTGTTTAACCCTTTCAAAACTGACCCCCTCATTGGTATCACCTCGTACAACATTGCTAGAAAGACAAACCGATTCTGCATTTGTGAGAATTCTTCAGTAACAGTTTAATCTAACAGCTCTTTGGAGCTGTTAGATTAAACTGTTACTAAATATTCCCACAAATGCAGAGCTTTGGGATTAAATTGGTAACGTTCCTTGAAGAGATTTATAGCCCGCTGTGTCTTCTCGGCCGCTGTAAAAAAATATGCATACCGGATTGAGACAGTTAATTGAATTTGGTAAGTAACGTTGGATGATTTCATCCGTGGGTTACGCCCTTTTGTTTGTTGAAAATGTGCACTTTGGACCCAATTCTTGCACAATTTCATCAATATTTGATGAGTGGTAATGGAATTGAGTATGTATACCCCCTCTTCTTCTTTTGACAAATACCCACAGTGCAAAACGAAGAATCCGTAGGATTTCATCCAAGAGTTAAGGTAGACTAAAAACTGAACATGTTGGATTTAGTTTTGAACACAGAGTTTTGATATAATTAGCACATATTGTTCCGTCTAATTTGCCATGATTTTTTTATCTTACCTGACTGAACTTTAGGGTGAGCTATAGTCATTATTCCCCCCACCCCACTGTCGTATGTCCGTCTGTCGTCCCTGCACATAGTATTCACAACTTATTATAAAAAATATCTGAACTGATTTCAGTGAAATTTGAGATTACCATTTGGTATGACATCGCATTTGGATTTCTTCATACGTGCTCCCTATAAGGGAGTGGTGGAGAAGAATCCTTGAGATTAAAAAACCGCTTCCTCTCTCTTCCTATGGATGAAATTGTTTCTGTATTTAGCTTCCTTATGAGGTGTACTCTAAAGTTTTTTTTTTAAATCGGGGGAGGGGGGGGGGGGGGGGTGGTGGGTGTGAGAAAGACTACTTTCAGTCATTCTGGAATGGACCAGAGTCTTGGCCCTGCCCAAAATGTCTGCTTTCAGAAGCGATGGATCGAGTTGAACCAAATTTGGTTTGCGGCATTATTGGATTATATATACTTAATTCGTACAACGAAAGAAAAGCTTCACCGCATCCCAGTGGGAACCAGAGGAGCTAGAGATAGGAAAACTTTCAAACGCCCATATTTCCAAAGAATTATTTGATAAGACGCTTCCAGCCGAATCGGATGCGCCAAATGTACTATCGGTCCTAAAATGGTGTACCGTATTGGGACACCCATTTTAACAGTATAGGCAGTGTCCACGCTGTCGGTCGGGTGCCAATTGCACTATGAATTTGATTTGGCACAAAATAATCTTTGTTGGCTAAAATATTGGCATCAAAAGGTTTCGTTCTCTTGTGAATGAAAGCTATTGTGACAGCGAAGAGCGTGCTCCATGAAACAAACAAAAATATATTGTATTACTTCAGTTGTCAATAAGGTGTCAGAAAAAGTGTTTGGTCAAACTTTTGACGTTAATTATCAGTGACTGGTAATCAGGCATAATGTTTTCTTCAATAAAATAGATCAACATTACAAAAGGAAGAAATTAATGAGATAAATACTTCATATCGCTGCGAATCACTCGCGACGGTATGAAGTATTTATCTCATTAAATACTGTCTTTGTAAAGACACGCGGCCCTTCAAGCCCAATGAATTAACAGTAATTTGTTAATTAATCTGTTATTAGCCACGTTCAACACCAGGTTTACGTACACTGCAAAAAATATAGGTTCTCTTAAGAACAAAAACTGGTTCTAGTCTTGTCCCTGAGATGGAACCAGTTCTGTTTAAACAGTATTTATTTCCAATCAAATAAATTTATAAAGATTAACATTAAGTATTAACAGAATTAAACATAAATTGAGTTGTTTTCAGCCGTACGTTTAGAGCTTATACGAGGTTGTCTCAAATCATTATTAAGCAAAGGAGGTATGAACAGCTGACATATCGAACCAGTTTTGGTTCTATACAGAACCAAAACTGGTTCGATATGCCAACTGCTCATATCTCCTTTGTTTCAAAATGTTTGGCGACTGCGTTGAATAAGCTCCAAGTTTACTGCTGAAACTACTTCAGTTCATGTAATATTCTGTTAAAATTGAATGCTAATCTTGGTAAATTTATTTGTTTTGAAATAAATACTGTTTAAACAGAACTGGTTCCATCCCAGGGACAAGATTACAACCAGTTTTGGTTCTAAAGAGAACCTATATTTTTGCAGTGTACAGACAGCAATCAACCTGACCATTGCTTGAATCAGTGGTACATATATATAATTGAATCATCTGCGTTTGATTGGTTGAAAGCATAGAGCGTGAAAGTCGTCAAAATCGTATAAATCAAATCACGTCGTGATTTGGAATGTCGCTAAATGTTCGCACATCCGATCCAACTTTAAAGACTCTGGAAGCCCCACCCACTCAATCCAATTGTCACCTTGAGGGCGTGACGGCAGACTGATAGATGGATAACAAGCTTGTAAACAAAGATCAATAATCGATTTTTCATCGCCTCCAGTTAGCGAGAATATAATGATAATTTCTCGGGAACAATTGAATTTAATAAAATATACCGAAGTGGGAGACGAATAAAAGATCATACATCCAAACATGATTTTGGGGGAAGTTAAAAAAAATGTTTTTAACGATATTGTTACGTGACTTGCTAAATATCTGTCGTCTGCGATCGAAAATCAAAACAACAAACAATTTGACAATGATTGACGTGACCTGTTTTGTTGAACATTTTTCTGAGTTTGACTGTTGTCTTTTGCGAAAATTAAAAGTTTTTCGTCCACGTACACATCGTTTTTTATATTTTAATATTACAGCCGGATTAAATTATAAGAAATAACTGTTGTTTTCCTTCGGTTTATGCGATATAAACCGAAAATTTTCAGCACAAGCTTCATAACTCGCTTCGCAACAACAGTTATTTCTTAAATAACTTAGGTTGCCGCTCTCCCCCCCCCCCCCCCCCCCCCCGATGCTTCCGTCAGAGCTTTTGAGTTCTGTCGGATTTTTTTTCTGTGATCAGTTGCCCGCTCGCTCTTGATGTAATTGCCAACTCATTTTCCAAACTCGATCAATTTATTTGGATGAGAGAGAGAAGTATCCCCACTTCTCTCCTGTTAGCGTTCTGGCACCAAAACACTTTATTTCGTACAAAAATATCCAGAATGGCTAAACTGTGGCACCAGACAGCTTCGGTCCTCCATGAACACTGATTGTAGGTAATGGGAAAATGCCGTGTCACTCTCATGATAATGGGAAAATACCGAGTCATCCTCTTTTTTGAACAACTTACTTCAACCTTTTATCCAACGCAGACGATTTCAAAATTTATTATTTTAAATATCATTTTTAATTTTTTAAAAAAATTTCAACAAAACCATATCATGTGACCCCTCTTTGGAACAAGCTCTACGAGTTCGTTCCAAAGAGGGGTCACATGATATGGTTTTGTTGAAATTTTTCGAAAAGTAATATTTTTTCAGCTGCTGAATTTGCATATTACGCGGGCGGATGCGGGCGATTCGTTGGGTAAAGGGTTAAGTCTTCTTCAGATCCATCGTGCGAAATCTAAACAGACTTGGCACACTTCATCTTGGGTTTATGTACTGTTTCCATTGTTTTCTTTAGTTATTTTTTCCCGTGAGGTGTGAGTAATGCACAAAAATCATAAAATTCTTCAAAAATCTTCCTCCCATCAACCACCTATTTGAATGAGTCGGCGCATTTAATTCCAAATTTCTTGTTATAAATTGATATTTAAAATGATCTAAAAATTAATATTAATGAAAAATATGAAAATATTCTCATTTGTGGTATTGTAAGTATTAAATTTCTATCTATTGGTTGGTTAAATTAGCGTGGGACTATTTTTTATGTTTGGGTGATTTTGGGAAGTACAGGCTTGAAAAAACGATTAGCTGACCCTCTGTTATTGTATTGAAACATACGTGTTTGTAGTCGAATTGGGTTGAATACTGCGCAGTAAATTGTAGTGTTCAACCGATTACCAAAAATGGTCGCAGACCGATTACCGGTTCTTTGAGCTCACAATCGGCCGATTCTGATGCCGATCCCGATTGTAATACCATGCACTACTAGACAAGTCGGTGCTCGAAAGAACTACATTAAACTAAACATTTTTCTTTGTTGACTGGAGTCGTAGTAAAATTACCAGTCGCGCACACTTGGGCGATAAACGTGGCTCTCACAGAGCCACGTTTACCACCCAAGTGTGCGCGACTGGTAATTTTACTGCGACCTGAGTCAATGGAGTACAATCTTCACTTTCCTGGTAGGAACTGGCGATTGCCGCAAGTACGTTCAATTGTGAGCTTCACTTGTCGTTTAACATGTGTATCCCGTAAAAGGGGCGTCTGGAGAGATTATTACTTTATTGAATGGTATCATTGGCAATCATTTTACATTAACAGTTGAACTAGATAATAAAATGCGATTAATAAATCATTGCAAAATGCTTGGCAACAATCGGTTGAACCGATGTTCCAGGAGCCGTTGCTGTTGTCATCCGATTGCCTACAATCGGCCGATTGTGGTGGCCGGTTCCGATCATCGGTTGAACACTAGTAAACTGTCACGTGGCATATAATAAAAAGAAACTCTACGCTATTTTAGTGAATATCGGGAATTATCTCATTCGTGTTAACCTGAAAATATTATTTTTCACTCGCACACGGGCTCGTGAAAAATAAAACTTTCAGGTCCACACTCATGAGATAGTTTCTGATGTTCCTTAAAATACCTTTGATATTCTCTGTCTTTTTCTCGATCAGATGCAGCCGCGTCACACTTACATCAGTATTTCGAAATTTCAGGAATACAAAAATTACGATATCCAACTCTGTGGATATAAGACAGACAGAAATAGGATCTGATATTCAACGCGGTTGCGTGTCTTTTATCGACAGGTGAGATTCAACTAGGGCTGTCACGATTATTCGATTAATCGATTGCTGATCGATCACGCCGAAATCGATTAGTATTTTTCGTTGTCGAAGAATCGGTAAATTTTACCCCGTTTTAGACGTTTAATAATTAAAAAAAAATGAAAAAAACTATTGTTTCTTAAGGTAAAGGGTCAAGAACGTCGACGTTAAATCTCAAGAAGCCGTTATAAGCATTTGCCTTTTAGGAACATTCAAAGCTTTGATGTTCTGAACTTTTGAACCGTCAGTGTAATAATCAAGACCGGTCGGCAGTTGCGAACTTGCAAAGTTCGCAACTGATGACCGGTCTTGATTATTACACTGACGGTTCAAAAGTTCAGAACATCAAATCTTTGAATGTACCTAAAAGAGGATCGTCTTCGTTGTTTACTTGAGGAAGGTCAACTGACTTGAACTTCATTTTTAACAACTTAAAGAGAGGGAAATGTGGGGAGGGGTTATCTATGTACGATTAATCGATTATAATCGATTATTTGCGACGATTAATCGATTCCTAAATTCAAAAATCGTGACAGCCCTAGATTCCACAATGCTGGTCGGAGGAAGGAGACACAAAATTCCGACCGGTCGAAATCCGCTTTTAAAATCACAGAAATGTATGCAAAATCTGTAGCAGTGATGGTTTCCCGTGGAGCTGTGCCCATAGATAACCGTCACGGTGGTAGCAATTGTCATTATGAAAGCAATGACTTTTTCTCGTCCTAATCGTTAAGTAAGTATTCAGATTACAGTCTTACTCTGCAAGACTCGCTTTGTTGTCGAACAAAAATGTTCTTAAAACCCTTCAACCAACGCAGACGATATCAAAATTTATTATTTTAAATAACATTGTTTTAAATGTTTAAAAAAATTACAATCAAAACATATCATGTGACCCCCCTCATTGGAACGAGCTCGTCGCGATCGTTCCAAAGAGGGATCACATGATATGGTTTTGTTGCAATTTTTTGAAAAATAATATTTTTTCAGCTGCTGAATTTGCATATTACGCGGGTGGATGTGGCCGATTCGTTGGTCAGAGGTTTAAGAACAAAAGTTCGGAACAGAAATGTCTTCATTCACTAAGCTATGAAAGTACAGTGCATTTGTCACTGGTGTATAAATAACTGTATTCGCATTCTCCCGCCAGTGGTAACTGAGTTATTCTCTTCGACAAGGCACTTGCCCGCGTGGGGCACGGTGGCGATGTGTACTAAGGCGTACTGCATGTCGATGATGCACCTGTCTTCAACCAATGCTAACACTGCTTGTGTGGAGTTAGTACGCTGGGGAGTATAGTAGTTGCTCGCCGTTGCTAGGTGGTTCTTTCCGGGTACTCCGGCTTCCACCACCCGTAAAACTGTCCGACACGAGGTGATCCTAGCTGTCGAAAGTGTCGTTAAATTCCAATAAATAAATAAATCCACTTACTTTATTTCCACCATGAAAAAATTTCAGGGGTGCGTTATTATGTGATATAGTGTTGGAAAAGGTTCCAAGAGCACTTTCCAACAGTTTGTTGTAAAAGCTCATTCCTCAGAGAATTACAAACTGACAAACTAACGAAACAGTGTTTCCACTCACAAGTAAAACCCCAATCTAAAACAGTTAATGGCTTACACTGTTTCTCGTAATGAATTGGAGAACCTTGTTTCTTATTTCTAACTCACCCCGCTATTGCTGATGCATTGTGGCATTTATTCGACTGCGTGCGTGCCCAGCGAAGGGAAAAACCTTTTAAAAAAGGATTAATGATTAAACTACATGACGCGTAATTGAAGGACCCAATTCTCCTCTCTTCGTGTTTTTAAGTAACATCATTTTTTTCAACGTTGAACTAATCGATTGAGCATTTAATCGATCGGTCGGTAGTGTTATTGTACGTTTACACCATTGATTATTGACCGTACAAAAGTAACAGCAGAAAAAATACTTTCACTTTGAACGCGATTGAAGGAGAACGAATCAAATAAGTGCCATTGCGGGTGCACGTGCAGCTAGGATTTCGAATAGACCTGTAGGTTTTTAAATTTCTTGTTCGGTTTCAGTTTTGGTTTTTCAGGTGGAATAAAACCTCGGTTCGGTTCGGTTTTCGGTTTGTTCATGAGGCCAAATAAAATTCAATAAAACTCATTCTTATGTCCTGAGTCATAACTAGGATGGCAGTGAAATTGAGAGAAACTCAATGAATGACCGAAATAAGCTATAATACATGAAGAATCAGGAAGGTCAATATAATAATTACCTAAATATACAGAACTTTTATTGTGCTTGGCCATTTTTCGAGGTCTGACACCTACACGCAACTTGAGGAAAGCTGCAAACACAACTAAACTGAAATGTCGGAAATTCACAGAATGTAGCCATCCCAGAGTAGTGAGAGTACCCAGACACTGCCATTGGCAGTGTCTGGGTACTCTCACTACTCTGGGATGGCTACATTCTGTGAATTTCTGCAGCAAGAGAGTATTTAATAAAAAACGAAAAACCTTAGATTACGGGATGTTGACGGTTTCGGTTTCGGTTTTTAAAAGAAACTAAAAACCTCGGTTCGGTTTCGGTTTACCTACAGCTCTAATTTCGAAATAATCTTATCAAGCAGCTGAATCGTACACACCATCAGAATGTACCCAAATCTGTTGCAGGCCTATCGGCCTCATAGAAACCACATCTCACACAAAAAATAAGATGGTGGCCTTCTTCAAAGAAAATGATCGATGGAAACGGACATCACCTAAACAACAATGCGCTGTGCATTCGCACTAATGTCACTCTCACCGTTGTAATAACTTCATAACCTGGCTGGTCCCTTCCTGTACCTCATTTTTTTCCAGGGATACGATCACAACGAGCCTGACACACGACACTCTAAAATCAGTTGGGTTAAAAATCAACCCCAATCATTTGGGCTGAGTGAATATGAACCCAATTGGGTTCATATTCACTCAACCCAGATGATATAATTGAGTTTTAACCCAGCTGATTGGAGCACGGTGGCTCGGTGGTTACGGAATTGGACTCCAAACCGAAAGACCTACGGTCCGATCCTCGCAAGGGTTAAATGCGTTGTGGCCTTGGGCGATGCACTTAATCCCGATTATCCACGATAGGGCAGGATGGATCTGTGTACTGAGGCGTACTGCACGTCGATGGTGAAGTTGTCTTCAAGCAATGCTAACCCTGCTTGTGTGGGGTTAGTACATCAGTACGTGGCAGTTGCTCGCCGCTGCTCGGTGGTTTTCTCTGGATACTCAGCTCCCTCCACCCGTAACATTGTCCGATTCGAAAGTGTTGTTAAATCCCAATAAATAAATACCCCAACTGATTTTAGAGTGTTCTTATCGGTTTCGAACCTATATCATTTGGATCTGAAATTCAAAATATGTCACGGCGCATCCACCGCACCTTAATACATCATTTCTAAAGAACCAAAAAGCTTCACATCGGTGTTGAGAGTTGTACTGGGAATGGTCATATGTTATTCATGTTCTCAAATATTTCACTATTGACCAAAGCTAGTAGAATGTCATGTATTGACCTTGCCTCATCTGGATGATCTCATGTGACGTCTTAGTCACGTGACCTAGTTAAATCATTTATGATTTTTCTGGGAGCTCTGTTGATCGCCCAAAGTGCGATGCATTTACCGTAGTGATACGGGGTGCGGCGGTTTCTTTAGGCGGCACGTATCTCCGTCATCCATTTTGTTTACTGGAGGCCGTAATATTGGTTGCTATGTGACCCAAAACCCTCTAATATGAAGGAGGAGTTCAGGGGTGTGTTCGATTGAATGGGGGGGGGGGGAGTTACCTGATAATGCGGAGTGCGTTCCGAGGGTATGTTCGATTGAACTAGATTAAATCTAATGTCCACAAACCACCCGACAGTCACTCAAAATCACTAAAAGCGGTAAAAGAATCACTGAAACAGACTTGGTGAAGCCCCCATCTTGGGTTTATAACAGTATCACGTAGTGTTTAAGGGATGCTCTTGCTTCCCTCGTATGTGTACACGAAGGCCATGAAGATATGTTTCAACAATTTAACCTCAAGTCCGTCATATCATCATCTGGGTATTGTAAGACAACGTCCCGTGGCACCCCACTTCAAGCACCCCAACCTAACAGCCATAAAATACGGCCGCCGTGGACTGGTTACTTTCCACGGGGCGGGCAGTATTTCCACGGACTCTATAATATTAGATTGCAAACACTAATTACAGGAATAATCATGAAAAATTTAATTAATGAAGCACCGGGTACTACCCGGTGCTTCATTAATTAAAATTTTCATGATGATTTTTTATTTCCTGTTAAACACATGCGTGGACATTACTGCCCACGCGTGGATTACGACCAATTCTCGGCGACTGTACTGTTTGCCTTCGGAATCCTTTTTTAGCGTATGAGACCATGAAGGCTATGGAAATATCCTTCAGAGATGTATAATCTGTCAGGGCTCATATCCTCATCGGGGTATTAGTTTAAACAATATTTATTCAATAATTGATAAATGCATACAACAATTGTTGAGTAGCAAAAACATATGAACAACAAAGATACAGTATTATAATGAAACAACTAAAGACAGGGAAATTTGTTCATCGGGGTATTGAAAGATCCCGTTCGGTTGCACCCCACTTCCAGCCAAACGACTGGCCTCGGCACCTTTTTATCGTATGACGCCATGGGGGCCATGGGAAAATCCCCAGTACAATCTATGATTGCTTATATCCTCATCTCAACATTTGCTCATATCCTCATCTCAGTATTTACTCCTACCCAGACATATCAAGTGGTTCCTGTACCGGTTCCGGTTCCCTCACGCTCCAACCGTTACCGGTACTGAATCTTTTGTCCTGCCGGTACCGGGATAAAATTATTTTATGTAAGAAATTCCTAATTGAAGGAGGGTAAACGGACTGACAAACACTTGCACAACTTTCTTTCAACTCATTTGTGAATAAACGTATCAAAACACTCTGAAGGTGCATATTCTGTCTGCACCCAAACAGGTAAATTGCCACATCTTTGAAAATGCTAATGTTTTATTTCAACCCGTGTAAAGTCATAACTACAAAATACAATTCTAGAAAATGCAATTGTAAATGTTTTTTAGTTTTGGCCTCTGGTTTCTCCTTATCGTGCAGGCCGCCCAAAGGTCTTTATGCTCTGATCCCTTCTCGCCATTTTCGATGACAATCCTCCCTTTTTCCCCCTGTATTCTGATTATAAATTAAGAATACACCCAGAAATAAGTCCTCAATAGCGGGCCTGTGTGTATATCCGATAGAGCACTGCTCGAAATAAGAGAGATGTCACTTTGTTGACAGTCATTGTCTGGTTCATTCCCACTAGACCAATTCCCTGTAGACCAACTCCCACGAGGCCAATTCGCAAAAGACCAATTCCCCTTAGACCAACTGATGTGTTCTACTTTAAAAATAATTCTATATCAATAATTTGATATATTTATAAACATTTATAAATGTATTTAATGTTATTGATATTCAAGCCTGAAAATAAGCAGTCTGTCATTTGTAGCATGAGGTCCCCAGAGGGGGAATTTGCTGATGCTATCCCATACAGTGGGCCAGTTTATCCTCTGGGTACCTCTTTCTGATTATTTTTGAGACCTTGATTCAGGTTGAGGTTCACAGTGGGTAAATTTGGTGATGCTACCCTGCTGTGCAGGGTAGCATCACCAAATTCACCCTCTGGGGACCTCATTTTTCAGATGATAGTCTGCTCATTTTCTGGCTTGTCGATATTTTATAGATGTTGGGCAGATTTTTATAAATAATTGTTTTCCTGATTATCCTTAATCAACCCTTAATCAGAAACACTATGTAGTTGGTCTAAGGGGAATTGGTCTAGTGGGAAGACACCCATTGTCTTCATGACAAATCTAGATCATGACACTGTCTGATATTGTACTTTGACTGACGTTTTGGGGGAAAATGTCAACGTCCGATATTGTGAACTGCAAATTAATAGAATATAGAGCAGATATTTTTCTAACAGTGAGTCTTCAACTAATTCTGATTTTTGTCACATTGGGTTTCCTTCCGGATCTTGGCATACTCGTCATGTCAAAAGAGATATCCCAAGGTGTATTCTAGTGAATGACAATGACTTAGAAGTATATTTCAGGGGGTCAAAATCAATATCTATATGTCACGAGTGATTTAGATACTGTCAGTATCAACAAGTCTTGTATTTTGTCCAACACGAACAATGAACAGAAAGATACTTCTCACTTTCGCTACTCGAAATGGAAACTGTCTTCCAACAACTGAACACCGTGTCATAGTGTTGTTCGCTTTACACGGTGTCTGAAAAAATAAATTGAGTTGTTCTGTATATGTCTCGATGCGGTAATAGAGATGCCACCTACTTAAACGATGAGACTTTTGAGATTGAATATCAGAGAATGTAATTCCACAGTCTAGATTGTGACTGGGGCGAACCTCAGTTCTTAACTCTTTTGGCGCGGAATAATCTGAGAAACAGAATTCTTAGCGCCAAATATTCAAATATTCATCAGGAATTTTACAAAAAGTATAGGTTGTTAGACTAAAGCGTTATTATTTTAAAAGATGTTCTAATGATCTCATTGACAGTTTTTCAAATGATTTCCTGTATATATTTAAATGGCACCTTTATACTTTCAAGGGACGATATCGTTGTTCGTGGATAGGACATAAATGGTGCATGAAACATAGGAATACGTATGTTTGTTCAACCCTTTACCCAACGAATCGGCCGCATCCTCCACCCGCGTAATATGCAACTTCAGCAGTTGAAAAAATATTATGTTTCAAAACATTTCTACAAAACCATATCATGTGGCCCCTCGTTGGAACGAGCTCGTTCCAACGAGGGGTCACATGATATGGTTTTGTTGAAATTTTTTGAAAAATTTGAAAAATTGATGTTTAAAATAATAAATTTTGATATCGTCTGCGTTGGGTAAAGAGTTAAAAGCATTGGAAATGGACACACACAGTTGGCTAAAATAACTACTGCAGTACCTTTCCGCGGTCTGTCGTCTGTCGACTTTAGTCGCCTGTCGCGCCAAAAGAGTCAAACCTGTTCCAAAAGACAATCATTATCTCAGCTAACACGATTGGCAAAACGAATTTCTTGAATAATTAACCCTTTACCTAACGTAACGGCCAAAACCGGCCAGCGCTATTCTCAAAAATCGCCAATTAATTTTCATTCGTCCCAATGAGGGGTCATAACCTATGTTTTTGAAACAAAAAATGAAAAAAAATAGTTATTCAAGAATTATTTTTGCAAGTGTCGTCTGCTTTTCAGGTTAGGTAAAGGTTTAAATAATCAACAAACATACTCAATTTGCTTCTATTTTGGTTCTCCAATTTACCAATTTTCACTCATTTTCCTTCGTTTGGGTGGTCAAATGGTATAGCCCCCCTGTCGGAGAGGTCAGCCCCCCTCCGCCCCCTCCTGTCGAGAAATCCCTGGCGCTACCCCTGATGTCCACCTAATTAGTTATTCAGGATTTTTTTAAATGTCGTCTGCTTTTCATGTTAGGTAAAGGATTAATCCTTTACCCAAGGCACATTATACCAAAATTTCTTATTTTTCTCAAAACATTTCAACAAAACTATAACCTGTTGTCAACATATGGGTCGGAGATAAGAGACTTATGGTCACCCTAGAAAGCGGCGGTACTCGGAGAGTACCACCGGGACTTTTCGTGAACATACGTCTCACCACCTCGTTGCGTTTTGGGGTAGACTTGATATTTACTTGCATTCCCTCATCAAGATTGGTCCTTGAAAATATAATTATACACAACACGAATCACCATGAAGTTATCATCGCCCGAATGTTCAACTTCTATTCGGGCCCCCGCGTTCTATAGTTGATGTTGTCGCCTGCCACCGCCCCTCTCCTTACAGTTATCTCGGTCTGTTCACGCCAGGCATGTGAAAGTACCGCCGGTACCAACATAACCGGTACCGGGACGGGACAGAGCCTGTTCCGCCGAACCCGGTACGGTACCGGGACAAATCAACAATTGGGTGATTTTTCACAGCCATGAAAGAATGAATGAAAAGTTTCAGCGCGGCGAAGGCGCACAGGAACGATGTGGGATTTAAATCCCTTTCGACCCGAATAACTTTATTTCCTGTATAGCTTTATTTGCTTACGAATCCACGAGAGTCGGAAGCGAGAACCAATAATCTTATTTGATTTGCATGTACGCACTGGCAGTTGGGAAGTGGGAGCAGATCTCCGAGAACCTCGAACTCGAAGATGACAAGGAATTGTGCATAACCCTTTACCTAACATGAAAAGCAGACGACACTTGCAAAAAACATTCTTGAATGACTATTTTTTGTCTCAAAAACATGGGTTATGACCCCTCGTTGGAACGAGCTCAACGAGCTCGTTCCAACGAGAGGTCATAACCTATGTCTTTGAGACAAAAAATGAAAAAATAATGAAAATTAATTGGCGATTTTTGAGAATAGGGCTGGCCGGTTTTGGCCGTTACGTTAGGTAAAGGGTTAACAAACAAGAATTTGCTCTTTGTTTCTTACAGACGTGGGCATAATTATGGTAAATCTGAAACCGCGTTGTTTTAGAAAGAAAAAGAAAAAAAAGAAACCCAAACAGTCGCTGGTTTGGGAACAGCCCCAGTATGTTGTCTATAATGGTTCCAAAAAATGAAAAAATCCACCAATATGTATTTTGAAGCTGGGAGTCATCCATCAGCCTATAAGGGAACGTGGATGCTGAGCCTTGGCCATCTGGTCTGCCTTCAGGGAGAACAGATTACGGGGTGCTGGGAAAAAACATACACATGCACACTCACTCACAGACACACACACACCCGAAAGGGCTGTTAAATCTTTATTCAAATGTTTATTTATTTAAAATGTACATGTACACTTGTCCTAGTCAGGCAAGCTTGTTACAGTCCTTTCCTGGTGTTTGGTGGTTTCGTGTGTTTGTTAACAGAAAGGTAGGTTGTACCAATTCCTCCTGCGCTCCGTCTACTATTTCCGTGCGTCTTCTTCATAGGGGTGTTGCAAGAAAGTTTGAGAAAGTTCAATTAGAAAAGTTATAGGTAGAAAGAAGGATGGGTATCCGCTGTTGTATATTGTGACTGGTATGTGATTGTTGCTATGGATGGGGTGAGGGATGGGTTTCTTCGGAGCCCACTCCCCGTGCGCCGAGTTGCGAGACAGTCCTCACAGACTCGGCCCCAGCATTCCTGACGAGCAGCGAGGTAATCCTCACTGACTCCAGTACTCCATTTCATTATTAGAGAAAGAGAGAATTGCGCTGTTGTATATTGTGACTGTTGTGTGATTGTTGCTATGGATGGGGTGAAGGGTGAATTTCTTCAGAGATCACTCCTCACACGCAAAGTTGCGAGGCAATCCTCACAGACTCAATCCTAAAGTTCTCAATGAGTAGTGATTCAATCCTCACTGACTCCACGCAGTTTAATTCTATTGAGTAATTTCAATTTACTGTGACTTTTTTTGTTTTTCTGTTAAGAGTTCAGCTCTACCATTGATTCACTATCATGGAGTCTGTGGAGGGTTTTGTTATATACGTCTTATTAAACGCGTTTCAATCGCGCTTCAGAAGAGTTGCGAGGCAGTCCTCACAGTCTCAATCGTAAAGTTCTCAATGAGTAGCGATACAGTCCTCGCTGAGTCCACGCAATTTAATTTTATTGTATAATTTTTATGTTCTGAAAACATATTTTGTTTTTCTGTTAAGGGATCGATGTTCGTTCAGCTCAACCATTAATTCACTATCTTGGAGTCTGTCAAGGGTTTTGTTTTGTAGGTCTTTTAATCGTGTTTCGATAGTTTCTATTTTTGCTAGCTCATGAAGTTCCTTTATTGGTGTCCACATGGTCTTGCATAGTGCCACGCGCAATGAATGATTTTGAACCCTTTGTAGCTTATTAATGTTGGTTGTGCTCAGGTCACTTGTTATTATGGCTCCATATTCTAGTACCGGGCGTATAAATGATTTGTAAAGCTTGAGAAGCACATATTTGTTTGCTCCCAAATTTTACCTCTGATCATCTTCAGAAAATTGATACGTGTAGTAAATCTAACCGTATTGGCGTTTACGTGACAGTTTAGATTGAGATTGCTATCCAGTATAAATCCCCCAAATTTGGCCTCGTAGCTTGCTTCTAATTTGTGATCGTATAACTGGAGATCAATACTGGGGACCGATTTTTCCTTTGATTTTCAAAGAAAGTATTTCTTTGATTTTTGGCGGTATTGAGCTTTATGCGCCATTGGGCGCACCAGCTCTCAAGATCACGAATGGTATCTTGCAGGCGATTTTTAATTATGTTTCGGGACTTATTGGCCGTCCACATGCCTTTATCGTCTGAGAACTGCGATAGTTCAACACAGTTTTTTCCTACTTTGTCTGTCATTCACATATATTATGAAAAAAGCGGTCTAAGGACCGATCACTGTGGTGTGCTCACTTCTGGTATTACTTCCTCTGACAGCTCGCGATTAATCATCATCTTGATTCTTCGGTCAGTTAGAAATGATGATATGATCCTCAGAATTGTAGTGGGTAACCCCATTTTCGCTAGTTTATAACTCATGCCATTGTGCCATACCGAGTCGAACGCTTTTTCTACATCCAAGAAAAGCGCTGCTCCTATTTCGTTTTGACTAAACGCTGTTTTCATATAATCGACCAGTCTATATACGTGTTCGATTCCCTCTTTCTGACTCATGTAGGCTCTTTGCCATTTGTTAAAAAAATTGATTGACTCGAGATAGCTGCGAACTCTCATGGTGAGAATCCGCTCAAATATTTTTCCAACACAGCTGAGCAAGCTAATTGGGTGGTAGTTAGAAGGATTAGTAAGATCTTTATCGGGTTTAGGTATCATGATTCCTGCGGCTTCTTTTCAGCATTTTGGGAAGTACCCACAGAAAAGACAGCAGTTTAGGAGGTGGGTAAGTCTATAGTAGTAGATGTCGAGACACTGTTTCAGTATTTTGTAAGAGGCTTAGTCTTCTCCGAGGGACGAAGATAACTTACATTTTCAGATTATACCCATGACCTCTTCTAAGCTTATTGGTTCGGTTAATTCATGATGGGCCCCATCTTTAGGCCTTTGGTCGAAGATGGGTTCGTTAAAAATTGAGTTGTTGTCTTGGACAAATTTATTTAATTTTACTTTGAAATCGTTGTTAAATCTGTTCCCTTCTTGTGGACGACGAGCTTTCTTTAGAAGATCGGCAAAAGCGCTGGCTTGGTGAAAATTTAACCCTTTAAACTCTAGTGGTATCTTCCACGCCAGTTCAATGGCAGCAATTAGAAGAGTCCATATTCATTATTTGGGGTAGACCAATCGAAATTTTCAACGTGCAGCCTCAGGGCTGCACGTTGAAAATATAGATTGGTCTACCCCACACATTTACTGAATTTTAATGACGTTGTGAAGTATCATGTTGCTGGTTGGAAAAGAGGCGCTCGGGTATAATTTATTGTTTATTTATTGGTGTTTAAGGTCACATATTTCTGCACAATGGCTAATCATGACCACAACATGAGTATCAACTCAAGACCAGGGGTGAGCGTTAATAAGCCATGTTGCCCATTTTAGAGAGAGTTTGCACCTCCCAAGCATTGATGACTGGGTCCTATTTTACCAATAAAACAGAGCCTGTTTACCGCAGTGACCAGGCACTCCGCTCGGGTATAAAGAGTTAATGATCATATCCCTCCTTGCTTGTTCACCGAACTCTCTATTCAAATTCAGTTATTTGCTTTCAAAAGATATATTATGGTATCACAAAGGAACTAGTTCGCTGAGCTCGTTCCATAAGCTATGTTATTGAGGTAACAAAATATATTTTTCAAAGTCTATTAGGTCCTCCGAAGGGAAGTTGGATATAATAAACAAGATCATCACTCTATTATCCACAAATTTTCGGCCAGGGACGTCGCGACAGGGGGGGGGGGGGGGGGGGGTTCGGCAAAGGCGTTGGCTTTTGCCATGTCGTCCAGAGCCATGGCTCCGTCGCTAGTTTTCAGTGCATTATTATTGGCATTTTTGCTCTTCTGGCCAGTAAGAATTTTAAATGTATCCCAGAATCTCTTAGGCACTCTCAACCCAATGAGGTTTTATGTCGCCTTTTCCCATCTCACGCGGTTGTCGTTAGCTATGGCCTTTTTCACTTCTCCGTGAAGGCGATTATACGCGGTTTCAAGTTCTGCTTTTTTATTTGATCATTCACTGATTGGTAAGCCCGGGAGGCTTTTCTTTTTTGTTTAATTGTTTGAAGTGTTGTTTGGGTCATTCTGTTTATCCGCGGCTTTAGTATTTGCTTGGGCCATATTTCATCTAGTGTAATGTTGATAACCTCGCTGAGGTGGGCGCAGGCTTTTTCTAGTTCATGAACATTTAAGGGGTCTTGTGCATTCATTTTAACTTCGATAATGTTTCTGAAGAGGTTCCAGTCGATTTTTGATAGGTTCCTCCTGTTCGTGGGAGGATACCTTGTGGGACCAGTATTACATTTCAAAGTGACGTGAACTCGTCGCCTGAGTGCTAGAATGTTCTATGTCCCCTATGGGACATAGAACATTCTAACACTCAGGCGACGAACTGGCAGTTGATCACTGCCTCGATCATTTTCCCCTACAAATATGTCTTGCATTTGACTGGTTAGTAATTTACTTGTGATAACCAGGTCTAGGATATCTGATGGATGGAGTGGGGTGTTACTTACGTATGTTACGTATCACAATCAGATGGGAGAAATGCGCATTTAAACCGACCCAGTGCCCAAGAACGCAAAGATAAACAAGGTATCGTACCAATTATTCTGCGGCGACATCAAGGTAATAATAAAGCACGAATATCGTGCTTTATGATTACTTTGATGCCTCCACCGAATAATTTCTTTGAAGTAGCCGATGAAGGCACTTATACTGCCCTTGATTCCACGTTTGAAAAGTCAAAATGGTCGGCTTTATTGAGGTCGTTTAGCAAACAGAACATGCACCTTTGGAGTGTTTTGATAAATTTATTCACGAATAAGTTGAAAGAATGTCGTGTAAATTTTTTATCAGTCCGTTTACCCTCCTTCAGTTAGGAATTTTCCCATAATATAATTTGGTCCCGGTACCAGCAGGACAAACGCTTCAGTACCGGTACCGGTACCGGTTGGAGCGTGGGAGGACAGGCGGTACCGGTACAGGTACCAGTTGACATGTCTGGTTCACACAAGGTTTTATCTATTAGTTTCTTCCAAGTATCAGGGTCTAGCAGTTTCCACATTTTGCGTGCATTACCCTCATGCGTCCTATCAAACTTATTTATTTATTTATTTATTTATTTATTTATTTATTTATTTATTTATTTATTTATTTATTGTTTCACATACTTTTGCAGAATGCCTAATCGGGATCGCAATTTAGATACAAAGTCATTTTTAAGCAATCTTTTTTACCCTTGTTGCCCATTATAGAGGACTTCCACCCCAAGCATTGTTTACAGCGTCCTATTTTATAAATAAAACGGAGGCTGTTTACCGTAGTAAACAAGCACTGCTTTACTTCCCGGGGTTTCAACGAGGAGACAGTTTTACCGGTGTAGGGCACCGGAGTACCTGGAGAGAAACACCAAACTGTGTCGAGTTACTCTCGGACTTTCTAACCTGGTAGGAGGGGGCCTAACATCGGTTGACAACAAGTGCACCGTCGTCTTAGTACAGAGCGCCACCTTAATCCCACGTGGGCAATCAGGATCGTGTGCCTTGCATGCTCAAGTACACAACACAGGGGTGACACGAGTCAGGATCGAATCGTTGACTCTCCGATCTCAAATCGAATCTGTTAATCAATGCGCCACTGTGTATCCTGCAGTTAGGATCAATTATTACAATAAATCCGTCCTAATAGGTAACAATGGACAAAATAATGGCAGGAGAGAGAACAGTGTAGCATTTTCGGCTTAATCTCTTGCTCTTTTTAGCCCTTTACTCAGAGGACAGGATATCAAAATTTGCGAATTTAATTATTATTTTTCAAATTGTTCTAAATATTTCAACAAAACCATATCATGTGACCACTCATTGGAACGAGCTCAACGAGCTCGTTCCAATGAGGGGTCAGATGATATGATTTGGCCGAATTTCTTTTTTTATATATATATTTTTTTTCAAATGCTCAATGTTTAAATTACGCGGACGAGTGTGGCCGATTCGTTAGGTAAAGGGCTCAAGAAGAAAATATTATATGAGCTTTTCTAGTGTAGTACAGTACCATAGATATCGACGCAGGACGGTGAAGAGCTCTTACAAACTCGTTATATACCAATCTTATTTCTACTAGTTTGCTTGAGACATCTCCAGATAATACGAAGAGGGTACAATGAGTCCAAGTTTAGAATTTTATTCGAGCTTTCCCTTAAAGTATCATAAAATAAGTTAGTTAATAAGATATATGGTGATATCTTCAATAGTGAAGAGTCATTTTACTTCCTGGACTGTTTTGCTAGTGCGTTACCTCATTTGTGTTTCAGTGTTTAATATTATTTTTGAAAATAGCTTAATTACTGTTCTTCGGTAAAGTGGTAAAGCACTAATCAGCTTAGTGGATTCATGTAATAATAATAACACTTTGGCCGACCGCTGATTTGTCGCGGTTCTCGGACGAGAAGGCCTTGGTTACCCCTGTTCAACCAACTGCCTCCCGATTTCCACGCTTCTTCTCTCCTCCAAACATTCGGTGACGAACTGCTTGATGACATCTCTTGCCCCATTCTTCCCAATCTCTCCGATTAGCATATTAACCCTCTCCTTTGGGACGCCCCCTAACCACATGTTCTTCATTCTCCCATTCCACTTCTCCATTATACTCCCAGTGAATCTTGTTCTTTTAGATTGGTATTTTGGGCATTCTAGCAGAAAGTGTTTCAGGGTCTCTACCACGCCCAAATTACACATCTGGCACTCCTTTTCACTGTCGTTCCCAATTTTTTCCCTCAGCTCCAGGGACCGCGACCTCAACTTCAGCAACCATGAATGAAAGGTTTTAGCGCGCCGAAGACGCGCATGGACGATGTGGGATTTACCAATCCCTTGCGACCCCGTATTATGTAAGGGTGGACCAATAATTGAACGCAAAAACAAAGGGCGCATGTCGCCTCTGAAAAACATCCCCTTTTTAGTTAGTTATCGGATATCCGAATTTTATAAGTCGTTTCATATTACGTTTGAACATTTAGAGGGTGCGCGGTGGCTCAGTGGGAGACTGTTGGACTTCTGTGCTAGAGGTCCCGAGTTCGATCCCCGTCCGGGACGACCCACGTTGTGTCCTTGTGCAGGGCAATTTATCCCGGTTGCCTACATGGGGGCACGATGACGCCGTGTTCTAAGGCGTACCGCACGTCGATGGTGCACATGTCTTCAACCACTGTAACGATGCTTGAGCGGAGCTTGAACAGATTTAGAATGTTGAGGAGCTGACAGTTAGTTTAAACAATATTTAGTTCCAGTTCTCAAATATATACAATTATATCAGTTAAGCTGACAGTTGCTCGTCGATGCTCGGTGGTTCTCTCCGGGTACTCCGGCTTCCTCCACCCGTAAAACTGTCACGGCCATGTCTAGCCATTGTACATGAGTATGTGACTTTAAACACCAATAAATAAATAAATGAGCATTTAGTACAGCTGCATTGCGATTAATTTTTTTTCTACCACAAAGTCCAACTCGTGATGAGCTGTGTTTTCCCTAGTCCTTAGGGTATGATGAAATGTCAAACGCATGTGGTGAAAACAAAATATTCATGTTTCAAATGGATACCGAAACTACGTCATCAATTATTTCGTAAACTAGCATTAGTTTAATCCTTTACCAAAAGTAACGGCCAAAATCGGGCAGCGCTATTCTCAAAAATCTCCAATTAATTTTCATTATTTTTTCATTTTTTGTCTCAAAAACATAGCTTATGACTCCTCTTTGGAACGAGCTCGTCGAGCTCGTTCCAATGAGGGGTCATAACCTATGTTTTTAGTTTAGTTCAAACAGTATTTATTTCAAAAGAATTTCCATGGTAATACATAGCTTACATTATCATTGGGTGTGGATTCGACAGTAAACTGTTAGCTTATCTGTGGTCGTTTCCACTCATAGTAATTTTAACAGGTAGCAAACGAGAAGACAGTGAGACCAATTCCTTCTATCATGAACGTGTACAATGAGATACCTGTTGACACAAATAATTCGCTATGTTTTTGAGACAAAAAATTTAAAAAAAAATTATTAAAGAATTTTATTTCAAGTGTCGTCTGCTTTTCATCTTAGGTAAAGGGTTAAACATTATGTATTTCCAAGTTGTATAATTATACAATAGAACATAGAATAACAATTTTATATTTGTGGATTCAACAGAAAGCTAAAAGCTTTTGTTAAGCTGTTTCCACACTATTAACATATTTCTCATTATTGGCAAATGTGACGGCGATTTACCAAAAACCAACAACACACAAAAGGAATTAAAGGTGATCAAAAAGAAGAAAATGAAGAAGGGTATGAATGAAGTAGGCGTGACAGGGAGAGAGAGATATATAGTTATAGAAATAGAACAAAAGATAGCTGTTGGGATGGAGAGTAAAGGAGAAACTGGGGGGAGAGAGAGAGAGAGAGAGGGAAGAGAGAGAGAGAGAGAGTGAGAGAGAGAGGGAAGAGAGAGAGAGAGAGAGAGAGAGAGAGAGAGAGAGAGAGAGAGGGAGAGATGAGGAGGAGAGAGAGAGAGAGAGAGAGAGAGGGAGGGAGAGAGAGAGAGGGGAGAGAGAGAGAGGGGAGAGAGAGAGAGAAGAGAGAGAGAGAGAGGGAGGGAGATAGAGAGAGGGGAGAGAGAGAGAGGGGAGAGAGAGAGAGAGGAGGGAGAGAGGGAGAGAGAGAGAGGAGAGAGAGAGAGAGAGGGAGAGAGAGAGAGAGAGAGAGAGAGGAGAGGAGAGAGAGAGAGAGAGAGAGAGAGAGAGGGGGGGGGGGGGAGAGGGAGGGATTGCAAACGAGAAACAAACAGAAAAAAGAAGCATCAGAAACTTTCGCACATGTGGATTCGCCACCTGCAAAAAATATCTTATTTTGCGTTTTCACTCATTGAATAATTTTGCTATTAACTTTTCAGTTTAGGTATTCCCAATGCGTGTAGCATATTAGCAGACTCTTTCAAGAGAATAACTTGTGGACTCCATTCCAATTTAACGAGATCGATGAACATTCTCCAGCGCAACGAGAAAACATAACCGAATGTTGCAACGGTAATGTTGTAGGGCGTCCCATTACGTTCAGACTACGTTTGAATGTTAAACTGTATTCGAGTTCTTGAAGAATTATTGTGCTTGCCAGGTTTCGTATCAGTTTCGTGCAGTGGCGTCGCGACGTTGACCGAGTGGGAATGGGGATGTTGTACTGATTGCTCAAGTACCGACTGCTAAAATATTCCAACTACACCATCATAGAAGCTGGCATGCCTTGGTGGTATAGTTGGAATATCAGTCAGTCAGGATTATGGTTAAAAACTCTTGAACATTTATTTGTGGGTAAATTAATCGTGACTCATTGACTTTCCAACTTCTTATTTAAATTGCAAATTTAACGAAGGGATTCCCCGAAGTACATTTGGCAGAATACACAGCAAAGTTTAGCATCGGAAATCCCACAGTAAAATCTTGGATCTCCCATTCTAAAATCAGTTGGGTTAAAAATCAACCAAAATCAACTGGTTTGAGTGAATATGAACCTAAGTAGGTTCATATTCACTCAACCCAGTTGATTGGCATGGTTTTCAGCCCAACTGATTTCAGTTTCAGTCCAAGCGAAAATACTCTGCAGAATGTACTAAAGGGAAATTTCTAAACACTATTGGTCTCTAGCCACAACTCTAAACAATGTTACGATGTGTTTTGAATGTACAAACGGTGTTTCGTAGAAAGACATGGAAATGGAAAACGTGCGTTTTCAAACAATGTAAACGTGTTGAAATTCATCCACTAAAGAGTAAAGACACACACAAGCATTGTTTTAGGTTTGACATTTACATTTAGACTCTTACTTCCATCTCGCCCATGTCGTTACATAAAATTGTGCTCGGGGTGGATGTAAATCAAATCTGACGTGTCGTTACTTTTCTTGAAGTGTTCTGTTTCAAAGCGAGGCAAACACAAATGAGATTACATTTGCAGTAAGAGGTGTTTCTTTTTCTCCCAGGCAGAATATTTCTATTTCTGTTCTTTTCTGGTGGGAGCGTGGTGGCTCAGTGGTAGACTGTTGGACTTCCATGCTAGAGGTCCCGAGTTCGATCTCCGTCAGGGACTACCCGCGTTGTGTCCTTGGACAAGGCACTTTATCCCGGTTGTCTACATGGGGGCACGATGACCTCGTGTACTAAAGCGCACTGCACGTCGATGGTGCACATGTCTTCAACTGCCGTAACCCTGCTTGAGCGGGGCTTGAACAGAGTTAGAATGTTGAGGGTCTGACAGTTGCTCGATGATTCTCTCCGGGTACTCCACCCGTAAAACTGTTACGGTCACGATTAGCTATTGTGCATAAGTTTGTGACTTTAAACTCCAATAAATAAATAAATAATAAATTCTTTTCTGGTCATATATGATGTTGATGAGGCCGACTCTTGACATTAATTGTTGGAAAATACTCATAAAAGTAGGAATATGCGAATCTCAAATTGCGGCTCGAAACAAATCTCACCGCTTTTTGAGAACGTCCCCTGAGTTCCAACGTGTTCTATGTGTCTACTGGCACATAGAACACATTGAAACTCAGGAGACGAGTTGTATATTTTTGCACCTTCTTTTTGGTTTTTTACAGTTTTTTTTATTCAGATGAACATAAAGAAACACAAAACATATATTCACAAAATCATAAAGGTTGACAGAGGCAGAAGTTGCAGGAAACAAAATATACCCAAAATGGCGTTTTACAAAGATATTTACTCTAAAGGTATGTTGAATTGAAGAGTTTCCATTAAGTAGAGCGTGCTTTCATAGCGTTTTGCGAGTGGGGAAAACTATTTTCTTTGGGGAGTGTCGTTTGCTCCCAAAATATTGTGAATGTTTCCTTTAGTGTGCGTGAAAAGTCTGTGTGTAAGTATGCACACACACACACAAAATAGATGTTTATTCGCACACCTGTATGTGTATCAGACTTACACATGCGCGCCTGTGCGTGCGAGCGTGGACAAACGCGCGCGCACGCACATATGTATGCACGAACGGGAGCGCGCACACACGCATGCAAATACGTACACACGCACTCAAGTACGTGAACATGCACATATATAAGTCAAACTGGACTAGATAATAATTGCATTTTCAGCCAATTGTTAGATGCCAAAACAATTCTTTGTCATCTTTTATCCCAGTTTAATGTTGTTTGCCTTTTTACAAAGAGTATGACAATGCCGACAGTAAATCCTGTTTGTAATAAGCTTTCATTTTCATTGAAGGAGAAAATATTCGGCGTGAACTTTCCCATTTTTGCACCTTCAGTTTGTAATAAGCTTTCATTTGTTCACTGAATGAGAAAATATTCAGTGTGCATTGTCCCATTTTTGCACCTTCAGTTTGTAATAAGCTTTTATTTGTTCGTTGAAGGAGAAAATATTCGACGTGCATTGTTCTATTTTTGCACCTTCAGTTTGTAATAAGCTTTCATTTATTCATTGAAGGAGAAAATATTCGGCGTGCATTGTCCCATTTTTGCACCTTCAGTTTGTAATAAGCTTTGATTTGTTCATTGAAGGAGAAAATATTCGGCGTGCATTGTTCTATTTTTGCACCTTCAGTTTGTAATAAACTTTCATTTGTTCATTGAAAGAGAAAATATTCGGTGTGCATTATCCCATTTTTGCACCTTCAGTTTGTAATAAGCTTTGATTTGTTCATTGAAGGAGAAAATATTCGGCGTGCATTATCCAATTTTTGCACCTTCAGTTTCTCATAAGCTTTGATTTTTTCATTGAAGGAGAAAATATTCGGCGTGCATTGTCCCATTTTTGCACCTTCAGTTTGTAATAAGCTTTCATTTGTTCATTGAAGGAGAAAATAGTCGGCGTGCATTGTCACATTTTTGCACCTTCAGTTTGTAATAAGCTTTCATTTGTTCATTGAAGGAGAAAATATTCGGCGTGCATTATCCCATTTTTGCACCTTCAGTTTGTAATAAGCTTTCATTTGTTCATTGAAGGAGAAAATATTCGACGTGCATTGTCCCATTTTTTGCACCTTCAGTTTGTAATAAGCTTTCATTTTTTCATTGAAGGAGAAAATATTCGGCGTGCATTATCCCATTTTTGCACCTTCAGTTTGTAATAAGCTTTCATTTGTTCATTGAAGGAGAAAATATTCGGCGTGCATTGTCCCATTTTTCAACCTTCTTACAAACGTGGAATGCAGAAAATATTGCCAGTCCTCACTCGAGTATTGTAATAACGGTGACTCGCGTGTTTGCGCACGTCAATCAAAAAGGCAGAATATTCAAGAAACGGGGTACAGGTTTTCTTGGGAAGCGGAAATTCCTTGAACTCTCCTTTTATCACCAGGTCTCCTGTACAGGAGACCTGGTAATAGAAGAAGGATCCAACAGCAGACACTTCGTCCCTTGAGTTCCAATGTGTTCTATGTGCCTTCTGGCACATAGAACACGTTGGAACTCAGGGGACGACTTGTTAGGACTTTGAGAACAGTTCTGCGATTCGAAGTTTTCAGAATCGGCACCACTCGAATCGAATGATAGGGAAGATATCGAATCGAATCGAATTCCGAAGTTTTCAAGAATTAATGACAGTTGCTGGTATTTCGAAAAAGTAAACCCAAGAGATGAGTTGTCTCGCAGTAATCCGACAGCCTTTGTCAAATACTGTTTTAAAAAACTGCAATTGTTGATAATTGAATACATAACCATACGCAACTCGGTCACGATTAGCAATTGTTCAGAAATATCTAATCTTAAACACCAATAAATAAATAAATAAATAAATAAATAAATAAATAAATAAATAAATAAATAAATAAATGTAACACGTAACCATAATTGAACCATAATGTAACACGTAACCATAAGAAGCTATAATGAAGGGATTGTGCATTCTTAATACACACTTTCAAAAACGACGAATTTGAACTGGAAAAATCTTTGAAGGAGTGTGTTTTCTGAGATCTCAGATCAGCGGGAGTTATATGAACTGAAACGCCAACTACCCAGGTGCCCTGTTGACTCAGTTACCAGAATGCTCGCTAAAGACACCAATTGTCTGGTGCAATATATTGAGGGTGTAGCGCTGACGACATAAAGGACATTTTCGTTCAAGTACACCATAAACATTCCGACCTTTCGCGCGATATGGCATCGATCCCTGCAAGCGCTGCTGGCAGCATGACTTCCAAGGATACAATTAAAGACGATCTCACTAATATGACACTGATAAAGGCATATCTCGGGGATCTCAGAGATGTAGCGACGTCTCTCTCCACAGAAATCGAAGCAATAAAAGAAAATTAACTTAAAATTCTAGACGATATCAGCTCTATTAAATCTAAATGCATTGCAAACGGCTCTTCCTCCACAGCAATAAAAAACAAAAGTACAGAGATGGAGCTGAGAATAGAGAAACTTCAGTGCGAAAAATCGCTCGGCATTGATAACTTGAAATCGCAAGTGAAGTTTCTCAATTTATCTATCGTGTATTCATAAATGATCTCCTGGTCAACCTCCGAAATTCTAGCGGTAGTGTGTCAATAGGAACTATCTGCTGTACCTCCCCAGCAACTGCTGATGACATATCGTTAGTCTCCTTTCACAAGCACGGTCTCGACAGACTAATTCTACTTTGCCATGATTACAGACATTTACAGTGTAAAATGGAAATTGAAGTTTTCACCCACAAAAGAAGAATACTCATATTCAAGAAAACGAAATATGCCAAATGCTAGAACATGGGAACTCGGCGTCACTAATCCAGAAAAAGTGCAAGAAATAACACGTCCTGGAATTTCTCTGAACAAATATCTAAACATTCAGTCAAAAATCGATCTGGCATGTGGAAAGCTTAGGGAAACGCTTGTTGTTACATGAAACTAATCGACCTTTGTAACCTAACACAACTAACGACTCAAGAGTGTTGTAACCAAAAGCTCTTTATTTCACGCCTGTTCTCTGAAATTTCCATCTACAGCAATACGAAACCATGTGGAAAATGAAAATCTGAAATTGTTGTCGGACTATTTTTATAAAAAAGCGAAATGTCACTAGAGTTTTCTGCAAATCGTGCACCGCAATTACATTTTCAATCGCAAGCGACCGCTAAAAATTGTCCCCTGAGTTCCAATGTGTTCTATGTGCCAGAAGGCACACAGAAAACATTGGAATTCAGGGGACGAAAGAGTAACCCGGGTTCCCCTCGCAAATTTGGTTGGCGATAAAATGTGTTTTTTTTATTGATAGGTGTCAAATGAATTGCTGAGTGTCCTTCTAATAATTGTTTTATAGGCGTGAAGGTGTGTAATAAACACAGAACCTCATACGCGTGTGAATAAGTTATACGATATGGCACTTATGCCAACGCGGAGGGATAAAACACGAGGCCTGCGGACTCTCCTTTTATCCTTCCGAGCTGGCACTCGTGCCATATCGATTAACACATTCACATGCGTGTGTCGTTCTGTGTATATATAACATCAGGTCCGCAGATGCTGCAACTTGATCATGCTTATAGGAATTGCCTCAAGTTGTTGCAACCGATCCCTTAAAGATCAAATACTATACTGTCTCTTAGTCTACTTGGTGCATTACCCCATCACGCAGAAATAGGCAAAAGAAAGCTCCTATTTCGTGCCACTTTGATTTACTTATCACATAATCATATTGCAGATACCGGTGAACAGAATATCGACCGTGTTTTACTAAACAATACTCCCTCGGAATTTTTGCATGATATAAAACAGCTTTATAAATATAACCTTATTCAACACCACCATAATTATCCCCAACATGGCCTCTTTTAGCAAAAAGAACATGTGAAAACTGAAATCCGGTTTTCCCACCTTAATTACACACTGCCAAGATCCCGAGATGAACCCTTCCTTGCGACCGCTGCCAAAATGAACCTCATTTCAGGTGACTCGTGGAAACAATGGAAGCTGTGCTGGGAAAAGCTAAGGGAACTACAGAAATGTATCCTTATTGCAAACCTCCTTGTTAAAACTATCTTCCACAACAATGGCCAGCGCCCCAATTGTGAGAGAACATTTCCAAATGAAAATCGCCATGTTCTTTTTATGTGCAACGCCCAGTCCAGACTAAAAACAAGATATGACTTTTGGACGTATGTCACTGATATCTATGGTCCATCAAAATTCCTCTTTGTAAACTGATTACAGCATGCATTACTTGGTTTTGATGTACTTTTCAAATATAGAGGAAATAACGAATCATCATCATCATCATCATCTTAAGACACGACGACTAACTCTTTATTGGCATTACAGTGCCACTAATTCGTAAATGAATTATGTGTTCGCTTCAAATGTTTATCGCACGAGTGCATTTTGTTACCCCAGGCTTGAAAATATTTACGGACGTGACAACCGTTACTTATTCCCAGTTTCTTATTCGACATTCTTTATCGGTTGATTACGAAAGTCGATTAAGGAACTGGGAACAAGTAGCGGTTGTCACGTCCCCGAATATTGTACTGAAAATAATTCAAATACGGCGGGATAAATTCAGCGTGTAGATTAGTTACGTGACTCGAAGCATCGTCTGTAGATTAAACCAATCTTCATCGCTAATTTAGTCCAGGAGATCAAAGCAAACCATTGTTTGTCTCCTTTTCTTTGGTCATGCATAAAGTATCATAGACGCATTATTCCATTTTTTTTAAATAGGACTGTAAGTGCTTTCAGGTCTCAGGTCTTCAACTTCTTGCACTGAGTTTTAATTTTGACTTTTTCATACATGCCATACCTTTAGCGATATAACTTTGAAGGATATTCGGAAACGAGAATAAATGTGCAACACAGCATGACTGCCATTATTGCTGTGTGAAATATTATACCGCTATAGTTTGCAGTTCCAGTGGGATGATGGCAGCAAAATAGGACGGATTACCCCCTGTTGTTAATGATTTTTTATTACTTTCCAAATTGAGATTTACGGGGATTTCCGGGTTTGATATAAACGATAACTTCACAAGTGAATTATGCAACCCACAACAATTGGGTCATGTATCCGTGCGCGCAAACGAAGACGCTTTTTTAACCCTTTACATAACATGAAAAGCAGACGATACTTGCAAAAAAGAAATTCTTGAATAACTATTATTTTCATTTTTTGTCTTAATACATAGGTCATGACCCATCATTGGAACGAAATCGACGAGATCGTTCCAATGAGGGGTCATAATCTATGTTTTAGAGACAAAAAATGAACAAATAATGAAAATTAATTGGCGAGTTTTGAGAATAGCGACTGGCCGATTTTGGCCGTTACGTTAGGTAAAGGGTTAAATAATATAATTATCTTTAATAATGAAAAGTAATAAACAGAGTAATCACTTGACTGGACTGGTTACGTGAAATAATTCATTCGAGGCGAGGGACTATATTGTAAAACACTTGTGCGCAGTAGCGCACTCGCGTTTGTAAAATGTCTCTCACCTCTCATGAATTATTTCACGTAACCAGTCCAGTCAAGCGATTACTCTCTATATATCTTCCTTCTTTGAAGTCGGATGTATTAAAATGTCGCTGTTCCTTCAGGCATAACAATGCTGAATATGTTCGTGTGAAGAAATATGATAGCGTTATTTTAATTTGGGCATTCGAATATCTTTGCCATACATAGCCCCTCAGACATCTTTTCTGTCCTCACGACTAAGAGTCAATGCAATAAATAAGAGAGAAAATTTGAGGGAGGGAAAGTACCGATCACGTGCTCAATTTTGCACGGTATACCCAACAAAAACACACCAATAGTCAATTGTATTTTCTTGCCCCAAAATTTATCACATCACCCATTTTCCTCTCTGGAATATGCAGCAATGAGGCAAGATTTAGTACAATACTTCAAAAGTTGTTTAAATCAATATATTTTTTCAATGCTACTTACTTTCGGCGAATGTATCATTTCGAAGTGCCACTTTTCTAGGTGAATAACTAAAATTTTAAATGTATACTACTATTATACCTTAATTTGGGAGCGTGAGTGAATTAGGGACACCTGTCTTCAGCCGTCTGCACCACATTTTTATCTGGCGTTTCCTAGATCTCCGTGATACCGTGAAAGGGTTTTACCCCATCAATGTCCGTTTATTCGAACAATAAAAGTCTTGGATAAATTTTAGGTTTATTCGCCTAGTAGAAGCTGCTAAATTTTCCCGGCAGGTTTAACACTGAAAGGATTTATTCCTATTGTCGATTCGGACTTATTGACCTCTGACCCCTACTGCATTCGTGTTGTCATGACCTGTTTTACGTTTGTGGGAGACATTATGAACTGACGTTTATCAAACGTTAACCGTCGCTGAAATGTTTAATTTAGAATGCATGACGCATTTCAGCTTTGTCTGACAATAAAACGAACAACAATTCAATTCAATTCAATCCAATTCAATGTTTATTTTCGTTTATCATTAAAATGACATTCGGAAAATATTCCATAGCATATAATTACAGAAAATAAAATTAAACATTGAGTAGAGGCTTATAGACACAACTCAAGGATCAGTACACTATGGTACTGATCCACATTTGACCTAGGACACCCCGGATCACCAGTGGTCTCATTTAGTTGAATGTGTTTAACCCGCTTCCTAAACAGAGTGTAGGGTTAAAATACCTCCTCGCTAAAACCATATGTATTAACCCTTTACCTAACCTGAAAAGCAGACGACACTTGCAAAAATAATTCTTGAATAACTAATTTTTTTCATTTTTTGTCTCAAAAACATAGGTTATGACCCCTCGTTGGAGCGAGCTCGACGAGCTCGTTCCAACGAGGGGTCATAACCTATGTTTTTGAGACAAAAAATGAAAAAAATAATGAAAATTAATTGGCGATTTTTGAGAATAGCGCTGGCCAGTTTTGTCCGTTACTTTAGGTAAAGGGTTAAAACTAACTTTAAAGCGTTGTCCATACTATGCGCTTTTTGTTTATTTAATTTACCATTGTGTTTTATGTATAAGCTCAAGATGAGTTATAAGTGCGCCAGCCCCAGTATGGTAGTCCTCTTCAAGATATCGAAAGTTAACTCCCTTACTACCGGTGTTTTTCAGTACAGAAGGAGCAAATTTCATTTAATAGAAAATTAGAATGATGTGGACAATTTGAATTTTAAAATCCACTGCCGCCAGGCAGATGTTTCCAAATTTCAAATTGTTTAAGATGTCACATCAATTCACCTAACGTCGAATTTGAAGCACGCACCCTACTCTCATTGCTGGTAGGAAAGAGCTATGAAGGGGACTTCTAGAGCGGTATAGTTAGTGTCTGATGATCCAAGGTGTCTCGTAGAAGAATTTACACTATTTGTATTAAACCGTATGTCTTGTATGCAATACTAAATATCACCGACCGACCGACCGACCCCCTCACCCACCCACCGACACATCTGTTGCTGCGTCCTCCTTCCCCTCAGTGGATAACAAAGAAAACACAAAGTAAATCAATCGAAACCAAGCGTTGAAAAGCATACAAGTTCGATTGTGAAAGGCGGGGGCATGATGAGTGATGTTTCATATTCCAAATTAGAAAATAAACAAATGCACGTGTCGTCTGTTTTGTTTATAAAACTCAAGTTGAACCGACGGCGAAAAAAACAACAACAAGCAACGAAAATAAGAAAGATAAACATTGTTCATTTAATAAAGTATTCTTGCAAGTTTTGCAACTTTATCTCAAGTTTTAGTTTAAATGTATCACTGCGCCTAGTTTATTTTTGGCAGTTTTGCTTGTCGATCGAACTGGACCTATGTGCTCCTCACTTCTCACAGTGTTTTGTAACGAGTAACAGAACGATTTCGCCGCGACTGCCTGTAAATGATTTATGGGATAAACAAAATAAACGTATAGTATTTTCAAGTAATAATTTATTCTACTCGTAGGATTAAAAATGAAACCGACTCGCCAGTGGCTCGTCGGTTTCATTCTTAATCCTACGAGTAGAATATTCTGTTTACTTGAAAACACTATACTCTGTATGTTTATTCTATATCTATCAAATGGGAATAAAAATGTAACACTGCATGATTTCAGTTACCACTTTGATTGTCTGTGAAATATTAAGAGTGGTATGTATCGAACGGTTGTTGGTGGCTGGTGTACGGTGGTCACAGACTCGGATGCTGTATCTCCTTGAGGTAATGACGTAATGATGCATGAATTTGAACTTAGCTATTTAAAATTTTGAAATCATTGTTTGGGAGCGTGAGTGCTTTACGGTCACGTGAGTTCAGCGCTGTGGTCTAAATTTTAATTTTAATGTAATCATGTAATTTTCACACCTGTCGCCTTTATCTTTTAGGGGATGGTTTAGTAAACTTTCCAGAAACACATTCCAAGGCAGGAAGCCTGACCTGACTAAGTGATAAAGATTTTCACAACCCCAGAACTTCATACATCATGTTTTTGGTTATCAAACATGGGAGATAAAGGTAACATTTAAAATGTATACTTTCTGATGAATGCACAGTTGTGTGCATGCAATTGCATTTGCTGAGCTACATACCACTAATTACCATTTGTGACTTATGTTTGCAACAGATTGTTAAGAATTACCCAATCACATCATACGACTGAAGAAAATTCCCACACCAACCTATATTTGAACAATACAGTAGAGGCATACAGCTAATAAGGAAATGGATTCAGCAGCAAGCTTATAGCTTGCTGCTGAATCCATTTCCTTATTAGTTGTATGCTTCTGTTGTATTGTATAAATTGTACTTTCACACTTTGGAAATAAATACAGTTTAAACAAAAAAATATTTGAAGAAAAATGAGAATAATTTTTTGTTTACATATAAAGTTTACCAAATGACTGTTCACACTGCAAGAACCACCCATGACAGGTCAATTAGTTCAAAGGTTAGGAATATGAATTTACTCAAGTATGGCTGGCCATATTAACCATAGTCCAGAGAAGTTTGACAAATTCAATAGTCTTTCATTTAAAATAAATGTGTATGCTGTCAAGTGGTGAATACGTACATGTACCTCAATCATATATTGGACAGAATCAGTAAAAAAACACCTGCGGAGTGGAACTTCTACCTTGATAATAACTTCAACGGCTAGAAAAATACGGATGATTACCTCAGAACATGTGTGTTTGGAAGATGTAAAAGGACAATTTGGAGGGAAATTCCACCCTAGAGGTGTTTTTACTGCGATCCACTCCGAGCATCTTAATCTTACACAATATATTACACAATACACATGAAGCACGAAAGATGTTCCATACCTCTTGCCTGCCTTGTTGACACGAAATTAGGACACATCACTCTCTTTCACATCGTCGTCGGTTTATATAATTTGGGAATACCTTAATCAACGAGGGAATAACACTTTACATCATCGTTAGCTACTCTGGGCAATTTGAAGGACTGTTTTTGCATGGGTATTTTCTCTTGTGGTGTTTTTAATTGCGAAGTAGATGAAACATTTCCACGTGGAGCTGTTTGTAAATATCAAGCTCCATCAATCACAACTGGGTGTGTTTACATGTAGTGGGGGTCAAGTTTAAACTCCTGATCACTTGCAACATGAAACGTACTTTGCTAACTTCATGCAGGTAATAATATTCTGTTGAAATCTGTCGGTCGTTTTCATTGAAAAATTGGAAGAAATAACAAGGAAGAAGGACGCAATGTTGCCAGGGACGAAATCATGATAGATCCAAGAAGGGTCATCATGGTAGTGTTTGAGCTGGATGGCACTGTTCAAAACCAATTCGACCATTTAGATTCAGGTTCTTTCTGTGGGGGTGGGGAGGGGGGCGTCATTGGATAATCAGACGTCGTGTTAATTCACAAATCATAAATCTCTCTCTCTCTCTCCCTCTCTCTCTCTCTCTCTCTCTCTCTCTCTCTTTCTCTTTCTCTCTCTCTCGCTCTCTCTCTATCTCTCTCAACAGGCTAAGGAACAATCGAACACTCGTGTTAATATTAATACTGATATTCTTGCCATTCTAGCAGGTTATATGTAGCTTTGCTTGTTTTGTGGAGACGACGAGTTATAAGCTTTCAGCTTACAGTCGAATAAACCAACTTGTTCTAATCACACTATGTTTGCTTGTACATTTGGAAATAAATATTGTTTAAACTAAAAAGGGCACGTACCAGAAAAAAATCAAATGCAACATCGTTGTTAACCCTTTACCCAACGTAGAGAATATCAACATTAATTATTTTAATTACTATTTGTTTAAATTTTTCCAAAAATTTCGACAAAACCATTACATGTGACCCATCATTGGAACGAGCTCGGTGCGCTCGTTCTAATGAGGGGTCACATGATATGGTTTTGCTGAAATAAAGGGGCCAAAACGGACAAAGTAGAAGCAGTTCATTTTTAATATTCCACGACTACACATTCATCTGTGGTTTTGTTCGTGTTTACTACGGTACGAAGCGACCGGAGTGTTTACGGCTTCCGCATGAAGCAATGTCATTTCCTTCCAATGACATCGAGTTCATTCATCTAAACAATATAGTGCCCAGTTGAAAATTACACAAACCATTTCGTATGCTGCCTGTGAGAAGTATAATTGTTATTTTTTAATTTACATTGTATTTTGCAGAGAATGTTTGATGTTGTGCATGTAAACGATACGACATACTGAAATGAGGAAATGCATGTTTATATGCGAAATAAGATTGATCCGCGTCCGCACCATTGTTTTGTAAACATTGACGATGGTCAAATGTTTTGTCATCAGAACTAGCGCTCATACAATTATTGATAAGGATATGCATATAGAGGATCTCAAACGAGTGATGTTTGGATATAAGATTTTTTGAAACGAGTTTGATGAAGTTGATTCACAACGAGCCAATCGAATTCATGAAACGAGTTTCAAAAAATCTTATATCCAAACATCACGAGTTAAAGATTCTGTATATCGCATGAGTTTTCGAATGTTTTTTACACTTTTTATTTAATTCATTGTCGCTAAATTCTCCCAAAACAACCGACAATCAGTTCGTTGGCTCAGACACTTCACCCCGTGACGTAATGAATGCGCTTTACTTGAACCTGTTGTCGTAATTGACGTCATGTGAACGTCATGTCAAGAATACAATGCTGCTGCTGCTGCTATGGGACCACGCGCCGATTAGACACTAATTGATAATCAGGAAATAAGACATGGGTTGTTACGTCGAAATTAACGACGTTTCGTGTGATATATAATTGTTACGTATTTCTGAAAAGAAGAACGTTATTTTAATATGACAGAAAATTACCGGTTTACCCAAATAGATTCAATATTATTCAATACCTTCTTTCTTGAAGCTTTCTGTCGAGTTTTTATGAAGAATTGTGGGAAGGAAGACTCTCCCGGTTGTTGTTCCATGCATTTGTATTTGTAATGAAGACATGCCAAATGTAGATTTCCGGAATGAGAAAAACCTTGGATGATGGACTATTCATAACAAATTGTCCAATCGGAGATAATGAAAAATGATCCCCAGGTTGTTAATAAGGTATCTTGGAAATAGATACCACGAAAATATGTTATTAGTACATCTTTCATAATGTCCTTTTTCTATTATATACGCCTGTCATTCGATTGCCAACGTCGCGTCGATCATTGTGACTCCTCACAGGACTGTTACAACCAAGTATTTAAAATTTTATACTCTTTTAGGAACACCCTCCATTCTCTACAACTTTCCTGAACTATCCCCTTAAAGGAATTTAGTCAGCTGACCTGAAAATGAAATAGGGCCCTGGGAATCACATATTTTCGATTCGAATCGAATCGAGACTATCATTCGAAATCGAATCAAACCTTCAATCGAATTCAGGCATCTTGAAGTCCCGACTGATAAAATATTCCAACTACATCATCAAGGCATGCCTTCGTCGAAGGCATGTCTTGATGATGTAGTTGAAATATTACCCTGTAAAGATTTTGTTAAAAACCAGAAATGGGTACGAGAATTCTGCACTGAGCACTGCACGAGGCTAGCCGCTCGCAACCGTGACCTCATCGTCGTTATTGTTTGGAAACTTTAAATTTGCTTTCAGCTGTGGTAATAACTGGTGAAACTGGAATTAGCATGGATGGTGGCATGGCAACAGAAACTTTTCTACATGTTAATATAGCGGAAATTACACTCTGTCTTTATTTTCAACATTATTGATGTTCAATTTCTATCCTAGCTATACGTTTTATGAGACGACTGAGATGACTGATACCAAGCGAAATTCCAGTGAAAAGATTCGAAGAAAAATCAATCGGACAATGATTTCGAATCGAACCGAATACCAACTTAAGATTCGAAATAGGATTGAATCTGGAAGTTTCGCAGGACCCTAAAATGAAAAATGTCGACAGTGTGAAATATTTCAGTGGCATTTTCGCAGTTTTTAAGTTACGGTGGTAATAAACAGGGAAGGAACATCCTTAAAATGGAAGCAACGTAAAAAAGTTAATAAGGAGGATCGATTAAAGAGACAAAAAAATGTTATTTTTTAAATTTTTTATATGTACAAAATACTAAAATCGGGAACTTTAATTTCTGTTCCGTTTCTTTTCGTGCCTTTCTTTTTGCCGTTTACATCGGTGAGATCTCACGATAATCACATCATGGCGAGAACCAGTCGGCAGCTAAGAAAATACATTTTTAGATTGTCTTTGGGTGTGCGTCTTATTAATATTTATATTTCATATAAATGTTTTGTTACAATTTGAGGAATTGTTAAATAATTTGCATGGAAGTAACTGAGATATTATTCCGCCTGACAAATTTAATATTGTCCTCCACCAGTTAATTTAAGTTTCAGCAAAAAGGGGGTCGGAGAAACAGAAAAAACAGTTCTGTCGCCTGTGTTGTTTGATATAAACCACAAGTGGAGACAGATACGGACTATATCTCAGTGGTAGGCGGAAAAGGTGACTTTGAAACAATAATATCATGTCACCATATAATAATATCCCACTGATTCGTGATTGAGGGAACATGGCAATCCGACGGAGGAACGTGATCGGTGTATAATGGATTCTGTCAAGAAATGTGGCGCTTCTCACCGGGGTCCAAGACAAACACAGCTAAGCGATCTTCTCATCCATCATCACCCATTAAATATCAATAGGTCCTTGTGTCCTCTGAACAGAATTGAGGATCGCAAGTATGTTCCCACTTAATACGGAAGTTGAACCGAAATCACTGAATTGATTCGAGGCGAGGCGAGGCGAGGATTTCCGCGGCTCAGCTTATGTGTATTTATTATTTATTGGAGTTTAACGACACTTTCAACAGCCAGGGTCATCCCTTGTCGCCCAGTGTTGCGCGTGAGGGAAGCCGGAGCACCAGAAGAGAACAAACAAGGAGCAGCGAGTAACTGTCCGTACTCTCCAACCTTTTAACTCGACATCGGGAGAGTTAGTATAGGTCGGAAGCATGTGTAACGTCAACGTGCAGTAGGTTTAGCCGTAGGCTCTTCCGAAATATGACAACAGCATTCCAACGAGTTATGTACGACTCTCGCGAAATATGACTACACCATTCCATCGAGTTATGTAAAACACCACCCGATTCAAAATTACATCACGTTCTGTGTTTATTACACATCACCATGCATCAAAATTCATTTAAATAAACAAATTTTAGTTCCGATGTTCAAACCCAAAGGTGAAGAGTTATTTTTGTTTAAAGCGGTACTGACCAAATGGATCGATAAACAATCAAAACAACATTTTGGGAACCAGTCTAAATTACATTCATTAACCTTTCTATTGGGCGTGTTTGTTGAAATGCGTATCGCTGTTTTTCTTCGACTGGTGTCCATTCACGCCTAACTATTTGGTGGCTATAACTGAGAATAAAAAATATAAGTACAAATTTGGGTAGTTTTGCAAAACAGCCGGGAGAAACATTTTAAAAGAAGTTCGAAGCATGTCAGGATGTCCGAAGATTTACCGAAATAAAGTTGACAATTTAGATATAACGGGATCCGCAGACGCGACGTCCACAGAACTGTGTTGATGTTGTTGTTGGAAATGGTTATTTATTTAATATTATCTCAATTGTGGTTAAATTATTTTTTTGTGAACAGACTTTATTTTGTTTTGAACGTTTTCATTTTCACACTTTGCGACAGACTGTCTATAATTGTATAACGAAATTTGGAAACTTTTCGAGGCGTAACTAACGACTCGACAGGAAAGAAACTAGTATAAACGGTGCTGGGAAAAAGTTCCAGCTTGAACATCACCAGTTGAATACAGAAACATTTATGTTATAGCGACAATTCCGTTAAATACAAGGGTTTAAAGTTTAAAGGATGTGTAATAAAATTCATTATATAACTAATATTCTTTTATAAGCAATATTTTATTCGTCATGAAAGGGTTTGTATATGCCTATGTATATACCTCACCGGTACATGAAATATACATTCTTATTTTACCAACAATGGTGCGTAAACAAGTGCAGAGTTGTGAAATTTGTTCGAGACACAGTCCCCTATCAATCAAAATTTCTGTCAAACTAACTTGTGTCATGAGTCTTGAAAGGACACTTCAGTCGGATATTGGGATGTAATGACTGATTGAGGTAAATTATTCTACCACTCGGGTACTCAATGGAATCTCATCGTTTGTTCAATATAGTTATGTGCAGCTCTAAATATGCGAATATTTTTTGAGTCTGTTTTTGTTATATAGTTATATATTAAAAAAGTAATATAAAAAATATATATTAGATATGCAACGTATACAATAAAAAAAGATGCCCACTGTGTTTGAGTAGGTTGCCGAAATATCTCACTCGTGACTGTAAAGAGATGAAGGCCGCTCCTGACAACTTGTACTTTCTTTCAGGTACTCATAAAACAGTGTTCATACCTAGGGCTGTCACGATTATTCGATTAATCGATTGCTGATCGATCACGCCGAAATCAATTAGTATTTTTCGTTGTCGAAGAATCGGTAAATTTTACCCCGTTTTAGACGTTTAATAATTTTTAAAAAAATGAATAAACTATTGTTTCTTAAGGTAAAGGGTCAAGAACGTCGACGTTAAATCTCAAGAAGCCGTTAGAAGCATCTGCCTTTTAGGAACATTCAAAGCTTTGATGTTCTGAACTTTTGAACCGTCAGTGTAATAATCAAGACCGGTCGGCAGTTGCGAACTTGCAAAGTTCGCAACTGACGACCGGTCTTGATTATTACACTGACGGTTCAAAAGTTCAGAACATCAAACCTTTGAATGTACCTAAAAGAGGATCGTCTTCGTTGTTTACTTGAGGAAGGTCAACTGATTTGAACTTCTTTTTTAACAACTTAAAGAGAGGGAAATGTGGGGACGGGGTCATCTATGTACGATTAATCGATTATAATCGATTATTTGCGACGATTAATCGATTCCTAAATTAAAAAATCGTGACAGCCCCACTCCAAAACAGTGGCAGCACGAGAGATCATTGGTTTAAAGCGTTGGACTTTAAACCGAAGATGCGCGGTTCGATCCTGAGTCAGTTTATGCTGTCGGATACCATTTTAGCCAACTGCTCTAAAAATGTTGATTTGGCACCAAAATATCGTCACTTGTGAAGGAAAGCCATTGATGGAGCGAATAGCGTGATCGATGACAAACAAACAAAAAATAGAGGATATCAAGTGTTTTTGAGTGGATACCGAAAATTACCCCGTGAGTGACGAGATAAATGTTTATATACAAAATAGCCATTCGTCTCGGTCACAAGTGATATAATTTTTGGTATAGACTCCAAAATACTAGATTTTCTTTTTATTATACGCTTTTTATAAGAATCTGATAATTCCACTCGTTTCTACCTTGAATTGATGCATGAGAGTAAACAGCGCATGGAATCATTGAAACGCGGAAGTGATTTGAGTGATACTCGGAACATATAGCGTCTTTCAATCTGATTCAGCTGGCGGGTTTCTAGTCCAAACGTGGCCTGAAAGTCCGTAACATAAGTGTTTGGTTTGAAAGGACGTGCCAAACCCAAAACTTATATTACGGACTTTCAGGCCATGTTTGGATTAGCGGGTTTCATGCATCAATTCGAGGTGAATACGTGTTGAATTATTGCTGGAAATGATCGGTATCTGCTCAAAAACACTAGATTTACTTTTCATTATAAGTTTGAATGAGGAGAGTAACTTCAGTGACCGTCATTTTCGCCTACCGACGATTCCATCAGAACTTTGGAGTTCCGTCGGCTTTCTCACGTAACCCGCTACCCGTTTAATCTTGAAATACTCAGGATCTCGTCTCCAACTTCCGATTTGGGTCAACAGGCAGTTTAAATCATAGGAATGCATTGAGGAAGAATCTCTTGACTAGTCAACAGGTCACCTTTAGAGGTGGTTACTACAGCTTACTGCATGTTACCTTTATAGGGAGCTTAATTGAAGTGCCTCTCTGGCCCCAATAGCCACATCAGTGGTCTGACACAACGTGAAACAGGATATATATATCATGGGGGATGGCAGGCAGACAGCCAGTGTGGCTATGTCACCTCCCTCCGGTATACATGTCTTTTTTAATTGTATTATTATAATCAATATTCCATTGTCTGTATCATACTTACAACTATATTTTATATTGTGCATTGTATGCATGCCGGTGTAAAAGGAATGGAAGTCCGTAGGAACGTTAGTCCCTCTGGACTATTATTCCGCGGAATTATAGTCCTAGGTCTAACATTTCTAGGAATAGTAGTCCACCGGACTACTATTCCTAGAAATGTTAGACCTAGGACTATAATTCCGCGGAATAATCGTCCAGAGGGACTAATTTTCCTACGGACTTCCATTCCTGTTACACCGGAAAAATAAATATCATTATCATTATCATTATCATTAATTGCCCATTCATTTTCCAAAACGCGATCAATTTATTTGGATCAGAGAGCGAAGTACGCCCACTTGTCTCCCATAAGCGTTGTGACACTAAAATGCTTTCTTTGGCAATAAGATATCCAGAAGGCCTAATGTGGCACCAGCCAGTTTCGGCCCAGCGTGAACACGGATCCAGGCCCATTCTGCCATTGGGTAAAAAGGCTAAAGTGCTGTACAGTCGCCATTGACTGGTCGTAATCCACACGTGGGCAGTGATGTCCACGCATGCGTTTATGAATTAATAAAAATCATCAGCAGTAAAAATTTAATTAATGAAGCACGGGTTGTACCCGGCACTTCATTAATTCAATTTTTGATGATTATTCCTATAATTTGTGCTTGGAATCTAATATTATTACGTCAGTGGAAATATTGCCCACCCATGGAAAGTGACAAGTCCACTGCGGCGGTACTGTACGATGGCTAAGACATCATTTTAATATGGTGAGTGGTGCATGATGGACCAGTGGTTAGAGCATGGGAACTTAAATTGAAAGGTCGACGCTTCGACTCTGACCAGCGGTTACTGGGCCGTGTCCTTGGGCAAGTCGCCTCGTGGGAACCCCGGAAAGTGAAGCAGTGCTTGTTTACTGTGGTAATCAACCTCTGCTTTACTGGTAAGATAGGACCCGATCACCAATGCCTTAATAATCGCATTTCACCGAATCCCCCACGGGATCCTAGGGAAGTGAGGCAGTGCTTGTTTACTGTGGTAAACAAGCTCTGTTTTACTTGTAAAATAGGACCCAGTCACCAATGCGTGGGGTGGAAGGCCTCTAAAATGAGCAACATGGGTTTAACTCTTTACCCAACGCAGACGATATCAAAATTTATTATTTTAAATATAATTTTTTTTAAATTTTTCAAAAAATTTCAACAAAACCATATCGTGTGACCCCTCATTGGAACGAGCTCAATGAGCTCGTTCCAATGAGGGGTCACATGATATGGTTTTGTTGAAATATTTTGAAAAATTTAATTTTTTCATCTGCTCAATTTGCATATTACGCGGGCGGATGCGGGCGATTCGTTAGGTAAAGGGTTAAACGATTGGCTGAACTTGACTTTACCTCCATCTTGCTGTCACGATTAGCCATTGTGCTGAAGTATGTGACCTTAAACACCAATAAATAATTTAGAAAAATCATTTCATCTCGATTACCATCATGGGGGGGGGGGTGTATGGTGGCGCTGTGTACTTGGGCGTACTGCATGCAGATGTTGCACTTTGCCTTCAACCGCTACTAACTCTGTTTGTGTCGGATCAGCAAGTTGGGGGTCTTACGGTTTCTCACCGCTGCTTGGTGTTTTTCTCCGGATACTCCGACTTCCTCCATCCGTAAAACTGTCAGACACGACATGACCCTGGCTGATGAAAGTGACGTTAAAAAACCCTACAAACTAAAAAACAATAGGGGTCCTCGGTGTATTTGTTCTGAAAAATAGGGTTTCGGTGAATGGTTAAGTTGAGCTCGGCATCTTTTAACAAAATACCGGAAGGTATATAGAAGAATATGCAAGGTTTCAAGTATCACCTGTATTCATCCCGTGTCGCGTCAATGAGATGCACGTGTTTACAAATAGTAGATTTGCAGAACTGAATTCACATCTTCACAACTACTCAAATATGACATATCGATTAGAAGCGGAAATGAAGAATACACGCTGGCAGACCACAGGTATTTGAGATGTTCCACGTGTGTATATCATAACCCTTGAGATTAGCTTACTGACAGCTGTATACAATATAGGTATTGATGTACTGTGAACAAATCACCTCAAGCCTGTCGAGATTCACTTTCATTTTTCGTATTAAACTACCTGTCCTAAATTACTTCGACATCGTTAAAGTTCATTCACACAGTAAAACGTAGTACTGAGTGCGATTGTATCAGTGGCAGGAACGACAGAGATTGCGGTCGAATCAGTATTAGACGCACTTACTGGTGCGATAGTATATTTTCTTTGTGGCGAGAGACAAATCTTTCTTTCAAAGATTCGATTTCCGCATATTAAATGACAAAGGTATCATTTCAAAGAGGTTTGTTTTAAATCCCGTATTACCTATGGTAAGAAAGAACATACCTTTTAACACTTTAACCAACGCTCACAGTATCATTTTTGCTGGGGGCGCGGTGGCTTAGTTGGTAGAGGTGCAGGCTGCAAGCCGAGAGGTCCTCGGTTCGAATCCCACCTGCGGCAACCGCGTTGTGTCCTTGGGCAAGACACTTCACCCCCATTGCCCACGTGGGGGCACGGTGGCGCTGTATACGAAGGCGTACTGCACGTCGATGGCGCACCTGTCTTCAACCAATGCTAACCCTGCTTGTGTGGAGTTGGTATGTTGGGGAGCTGACAGTTGCTCGCCGTTGCTATGTGGTTCTCTCCGGGTTCTCCGGCTTCCTCCACCCGTAAAACTGTCACGGTCATGGTTAGCCTTTGTTCAGAAATATGTGACCTTAAAACACCAATAAATAAATAAATAAATAATCATTTTTGTTTATTTTAATTATTTTTTTTTTACAATTTTTCAAAAACAAAATCGACAAAACCATATCAGGTGCCCCCCCCCCCCCCACTTCCCACCCCCTCCCCTCATTCGAACGCGCTCGTCACATGATATGGGTTGTTGAAATGGTTTGAAAAACATTTTTTTTTTCAACTGCAAATTTCGCGGGTGGATGCATCTGATTGATGAGGTAAAGTGTTTACCCAACGAATCGGTCACTTCCGCCCGCGTTATATGCAAATTCAGCAGCTGAAAAAAATATTTTTTTCCAAACAATTTCAACAAAACCATATCATGTGACCCCTCTATGGAACGAGCTCCTGGAGCTCGTTCCAATGAGGGGTCACATGATATGGTTTTGTTGAAAATTTTGGAAAAGTTTTAAAAAAATGATATTTAAAATAATAAATTTTGATATCGTCTGCGTTGGGTAAAGTGTTAAACGAAGTCAAATAAACAAAATATGTGGGGATTAAGACACGACGTTATTATCAATTCCCCCACTTGTTTTAAACAAACTAATATAATCCACCCAACAATCATACTAAACCCACCCATTAGCGTTGCTTGGAGATTTATTTTCTTTCATACATAGCTCTTGTCAGTTCTGTGGAACTAGTTTTACTACATCATTCCATTGAGAGTTCATAAGCTTTGTTCCAGTTGAAACACAAACTATAAGCACGATTTCAAAATCTCCAGAATAAAATACTGAAAATTTTGTCGCTGACAGACGTTAACTTCTCTTAAGTTATCGTCTGTTCATTGGGCATAAGACTTCATAGTACATCATCAGAATATGTCATTGGTTTTATTTATAGCTACATCGGAACTGTGTTTGTTGCGTGTGTGTTTTGGGGTTGGGGTAACCCATTTTGCCCAACCATATAACGTGGAGTTGGCCAACTGTTCTCGTGAACAGAAACATACATATTCATATTGGCGAGCTACTATTCAAACACGGAGTCCACAATCACCAAAATTTGCCGCTGGCGTAGCTTTTACCAAGAAATTGCTGATTCACATGGCTAATTTAGACTACAGATCGACCCAAATATCAGCGAACCACAAACTACATGTGATATTTTATGCCTAATTTTTTTATTTATTGGTGTTTAAGGTCACATACTTATGCACAATGGCTAATCGTGACTGTGACAGGTTTACGGATGGAGGAAGGCGGAGTATCCAAAGAGAACCACCGAGAATCGACGAGCAACAGTCAGCAGCTCCTCAACATTCTAACTATGTTCAAGCTCCGCTCAAGCAGGGTTACAGCGGTTGAAGACATGTGCACCATCGACGCGCAGTACGCCTTAGTACACGGCGTCATCGTGCCAACATGTAGGCAACCGGGATAAAGTGCCTTACCCGAGGACACAGTGCGGATCGTCCAGGACGGGGATCGAACTCGGGACCTCTAGAAGAGAAGTCCAACAGTCTACCACTGAGCCACCGCGCTCCCATTTTATGCCTGAACGGAGGTCTTTGAACCGTCAAGTCGTCACGATCTTTTTATAATAGTAGATGCCCTGGTGCTCCATGTGGCTAGTTTGGACCATGTATGTGTTCTTACTTCAGTTCTGTGTCGAAAAGTTTAACCCTTTACCCAACGTAACGGCCAAAACCGGCCAGCGCTATTCTAAAAAATCGCCACTTAATTTTCATTATTTTTTTTCATTTTTTGTCTCAAAAACATAGGTTATGACCCCTCGTTGGAACGAGCTCGACGAGCTCGTTCCAACGAGGGGTCATAACCTATGTTTTTGAGACATAAAATGAAAAAAATTAGTTATTCAAGAATTATTTTTGCAAGTATCGTCTGCTTTTCAGGTTAGGTAAAGGGTTAACCCTTTTACTGCCACGCCCACTTTAGCCAAATAGGGAGGACCTCTATGTACGCCTGCATGCGAGGAAGTTTAATAAGATTTATGAAATACTTGAAACTCTATCATCCGTTTATTTGTTGGAAAGGGCTATCAGAGCCCTTTCCAACAATTAATCAGATGGTAGGTTAGATCTGTGCACACTAGAACGTACAGATAATCATCATAAAATAGGTGAAAATAGTCGCTTTCTGCAGCGTAAGTGTTAAATTAGATGAAAAAAAACCTGACCGCTGTTGAGTACTGTCGGGAATATTTTATTTCTTTTTTTTTTTTTTTGGAGGGTGGGGGGGGGGGTAGGAGTTTCACAGCGCTGTAGGAACAAATTATTACTGAACCTTCGCACAATGCAACATAGACTTGCCCCATTTCGCTATGTGCATTAGTGTTTAACACAATTCCATTCAGGACTGGAAGGACAGAGAACTTAAAATAAATATTATCAATTATCACTTAATTGCATAGAAGTTGAATTCCATAGCCTGTTACAATGATTTTGTGGAGGGTAACTTTGAAATTGTTCATCTTTCTTTGAATCCACGTCATGGATCTACAGGAACGATATCTTAAACTAATTATCCATATAAATAGATAATAAATAAATATTACAGTCAGACTGTGAAATCCACATCTAGTGAATCTGATGAAGCTAGTCTACCGGTCACACCTGGCAGCTTGATCCATTCCACCAACACAGAATCACCTGAAGACTTCGATCAGAGACAGCAGAACATCTCAGACCAAAGAGCGGCTCCACATGAATCCCAAGTCAAACAAGCTGAGCGAATGGTGAAACGAAGCCGATTTGATTTAGCAAATGGTGAAATTGGTGACAATGTTGCCGTACCGATACCACTAGTTGGCCGTGGTGACCCTAGAAATATTCTTGGTGTCATTGTTAGTAGAGATGAGAACGATTTCTACACTATTTTCACAAAATGCGGCATTCTCAAAGGAAAATATTCAAAGAACCAATTCGACGTCTGCCCGACTTCATGAAGGAATCAGATACAAACGCAAACGACAGTATATCTCTGTATTGATTTTTTGTATCATGTTAAGGGAGCGGAGGTTACAATAAGTGGAAAGCACTTGTCCTCCTATCCCAATTTGCACACTATTTTTGGCAAATAAAAATATGTTCAACCTAACCTAGAGGGACTGTTGTAAAGTTTTCCATTTGTGGTGGCCAAGGACTCATAAAATGTTCATGCTCTGGTACAAATAGGTGTAAAAACAACAGATGCAAATGTTCCAACAAGACTAAAATCCTCCTCCTCTGACTGGTTGTTGAGAGCTCGCTTAGTATCTTCTATGTTTTAGAGCTGTAGGTTAACCGAAACCGAACCGAGGTTTTTAGTTTTCTTTAAAAACCGAAACCGAAACCGTCGACATCCAGTAATCTAAGGTTTTTCGTTTTTTATTAAATACTCTCTTGCTGCAGAAATTCACAGAATGCAGCCATCCCAGAGTAGTGAGAGTACCCAGACACTGCCAATGGCAGTGTTTGGGTACTCTCAATACTCTGGGAAGGCTACATTCTGGGAATTTCCGACATTTCAGTTTAGTTGTGTTTGCAGCTTTCCTCAAGTTGCATGTAGGTGTCAGACCTCGAAAAATGGCCAAGCACAATAAAAGTTCTGTATATTTGGGTAATTATTATATTGGCCTTCCTGATTTTTCATGTATTATAGCTCAATTGGGGCATTCATTGAGTTTCACTCAATTTCACTGCCATTCAGTTATGATTCCGGACAAAAGAATGAGTTTTATTGCATTTTATTTGGCCTCATGAACAAAAGGAAACCGAACCGAACCGAGGTTTTATTCCATAAATAAAAATTCAATGCACGTCCATCTACGTTTTTTTACTAAACGAAATTGATATACCATCCAGAGAGAATCCATAAATTGTGATTGAGGGGATTGATGAGAGTCCATCCAACTTGTCAATGGGTCCAGGTCCTCTAAAGTCACACTGAAGTCGCGAGAGTTCGCATATCAGTCTTCAAAAAGTTGCATGGTATACACTGGTGTTGTCCAAATATACTTCGGTATTACAACCTTGTATACCGGTGTATTTTGCGACAATACATTGAGACCCTGTGCCACTGTAGAGGTGAATTCAGACAAGGCGAACCCAGTGTACGCCCCTCTTAATTCTTCTAATATATCCAGTTACACAAATGTGGGACAACCCATTGGTTTGGTTATTCGTTTTCAGTAATCAAAGCGATTTTGTGTCCTAACACTTCTGAATGCCTCTAAATGTTTGCGCTACCACTGGTAACTCCTGAAGGTTAAACAAAGCAGCAGTGTTTATTTACTGTGGTGAACAAGTTATGCTTTACTGGTAAAATAGAACCCGGTAACCAATTCCTGGGGTTCATGTGCCATAAAATGGGTAGCATACACTCTAAAAATCCAAGTTTTTCAGAATACCAAATTTGGTATTCCACTTGTCAGCATAGGAGTACCGAAAGTAAAGGTACAATAGAATACCACACGACATTTGGTATTCCAGAATACCAAATTATTGGTTCTCCAGAGTACAAAGAATGGTAACTATAAGATACCAAAACTTTTGGGTACTCCAGAATACCAAAAATACCGGTTGCCAGAATACCAATTATACTGGTTGGGTTCTTGAGTACTCCAGAATACCAAATATAAAGGTTTTCTTAAGTACCAATGCTAAAGCTCTGGATATCCAGAATATCAAAGCAATGAATTTTTGGATAAACAAAACATAAATTTCTTCTCAGCTGAAAACGAAGCTTCTTCTAAGGCAGAGTGATCCTGGCAGAATTGAATGCTATGGAACTGGAGCTTACCCCTCTTCATCCCATGAGTACACATGAGGCCAGTGCACATAAATGGGTATTATTACACGCCTGTTCTATGTAATCCTCATCTACAGCAACACTAAACCATGCGGAAAATGAAAATCTGTTCCGCACATCGTTGACGGGCTATTTTTAAATAAAAGTGAAATTTCACTGGAATTTTCTACAAATCGTGCACCGCAATTACAATTTAAATCGTTAGAGAGAGCTAAAAATAGTAACACGAGTTCCTATCGCAAATGTGGTTGGTGTTGATAGTAAGTGTTGTCAATTGAATTGCTGAGTGCCCTGAGTGTTGGTTTTATAGACGTGAAGACGTGTAATAAACACAGAACGATACACGCGTGTGAATGGGTTAATCGATATGGCACGTGTGCCAGCGCGCAAGGATAAATCGAGAGGCCGCATGAATGGCTTAATCGATATGGCACTTGTTCCATTGCGGAAAGATAAAACTCGAGGCCTGCGGTCTCTCGATTTATCCTTCCGCGCTGGCACTCGTGCCATATCGATTAACCCATTCACACGCGTGTGTCGTTCTATGCATTTACTGGTCAGTTTATCGTTAAATGTTTTCCCTAGTCCAACAGTTACTTCTTTCTGGCCTTTAACACCACCTATCAATTCAATCCGATCCTTTGGAGCCAGTCGGCAACCATATATTTTGACCACGATTCCACCGTGGCAGACGACATTTTCAGAATGTCGCTCGAATCAGGGACTGCAACTCTCACACTTAATGATAAACTGAGACTTTGGTACTCGGTGTGCAAATTAGAAGGGTAGGCTCTTAAAAATCAATGTTGTAGATATTCCAGGAGCTCGGGTATTCTACAATGCCTATGGAGAACTTGGATTTTTCTTAGTTTAGGTTTAAACATTTGGCTAAGTTTCTCATCTTGCCCATGTTTCGGTCATGATATAGCCATAGCTGCTGAAAGTGACCTTTCTCACAAATAAATAAATAAATAAATAAATAAATAAATAAATAAATAAATAAATAAATAAATAAATAATCTTATGTGCGTGAAAAAGGCATTGGATGCACCGCAGAGCCTCCTCATGAAATAATATCACAGTTCTCAATGTATTGTCGCAAAATACCCCGATATACAAGGCTGTAATACCGGGGTATATTTGGACAATACCAGTATATACCACGCAACTTTTCGAAGAGAGGTATGGGAACTCCCTAGACTTCCGTGTGACTTTAGAGGACCCGGACCTTCGAAAATTTGAGATGGACTCTCAATCCCCCCAATCACAATTCATTTATTCGCTCCGAATCGTATATCAAATTCTTTCAGTCAAAAACGCGGACATACATGCTTTGATTTGATATGATACCATTTATATGGACAATTAGTTATAAGATATTGTTCTTGTAGATCCATGACATGGGTTCAAAGAAAGATGAACAACTTCAATGCTACCCTCCACAAACTCACAGAAGAAAGTCCTTTGTGTCTTACGATGCATCAATATTGGATATGGAAACGCTGTTGGGGTTTCTTTAATGATATTGCCTTAGTAAACAAACATCAATCTGGTTTTGTAAATCCCATCTCATTAACCCTTTACCCAGCGCCTATGATCTCAAGATTTATTATTTTAATTATTATTGTTTTTAAATTTCAAAAAAATTCAGTGAAACAATATCACGTGACTCCTCATTGGAACGAGCTCAATGAGCTCGTTCTAATAAGTAGCCACATGATATGGTTTTATTGACACTTTTTGAAAAAAAAAATTTTCAACTTGCTAGATTTGAAAATTACGAGGGCGTATGCGGCCGACTCGTTAGGTAAAGAGTTAAACTTTTTAAACGATATAAGCTTTGCTATTCTTTCACAAACACGTCAATGTTGATACAAATGTTTTTTGCTCACTTCATCCCTCACAAACTTTTAACATCCAACTTTCATTACCAAATACATTAAAACTTATGAACCATGTCGAGAGCCAATCTGGCTATGTCATCTCCCTGTGGTATATACATTCGGTATTTTTATCTTGAAACTATTTCGTTCTTTAGAAATGTTTACTTTGAAACAATTTTGTTCTTTAGAAATGTTTACTTTGTAGAATGTTTATATCGTAAAGTAAATTATCTATCTATTTATCTATCTTCCTCTTCGCACCAGCATGAAAAACATAAAATTGTATTTGACAAATTCTCAAAAATATTGGGCAGATATGGTCATTTCATTCGATAAAACGATAAAAAAACATTTTATTACTCAATCAGAAAGATGTAGCAGCTATTAATATGGGATTTTCGAAATTTCATTATCGGTTATTAGGTTCATATGCAGTGAATGTCACATGGATATCGTTCGTTGAGTGCAAGAAGGCGCCATCTGCAACATTCTAGCATTGGATATGGCGCGTATTGATGCACTCAAAGAAAGGTGTGGCAAAATATGCATTATCACGTCCGCTATGCCCATTTTATCGTATGGATAGCTGACTTCTGAAAAAGCAATAGAGATACACAATCAACAGGATTAGTAAACGTGTTGATACGAACTTATGGCTAGCTTGAATTATTTATTTATTGGGGTTTAACAACACTTTCGACAGAAAGGGCCGCCTCGTGTCGGACAGTTTTACGGGTGGATGAAGCCGGAGTACCAGGAGAGAACCACCGAACAACGACGAGCAACTGTCAGGCTCCCCAGCGTACTAACTCCACACAAGCAGGGTTAGCATTGGTTGAAGACGAGTGCGTCATCGACGTGCAGTACGCCATAGTACACAACGCCACCGTGTCCCCACGTGGGATGAAGTGGCTTGCCAAAGGACACAACGTGGTTGCTGTAGGGGGGATTCGAACCGAGGAGCTCTCGGCTTGCAGCCTGCATCTCTACCTACTGAGCCACCGGGCTCCCACGTTTAGCTTGAATATATCTCGGTTTTGAAGAGAGTGGAGCGTGTTAGTTAGGATTGGGCATCCCACCCCAAGACAATTTTACAAAATTCTCTGCTTCGCCACTGCACTCGCAATACAACACCAACGCGAGTATAAACTCGGCTTAACTGGTAGAGTGCTAAATTATTTTTGGTCATCCAAATTTGTTCACGTCTCTTTGTCTTGTTACAATTTATGGGAGAGTGCCACTTGGCACTCTCCCATAAATTGTAACAAGGCAAACCCTCACAGACTAAATAATTTTAATTCCAAGCTAATATGAAGCATATCCTCAGAATATGAAGGCATCAAGTTGTGGCACCTGCACTTCAGAATAAAGCCCAAATATGGGCTTCCAGCACTCTACCAGTTAAGGCTTCTGAATTTTAATTAGAAGTTATTAACTCTGACGCCAACCAGGACACGGATGTGGCTTGTAAAAGCGTCTGCGTTTATCTACTGCGTTGTATCGCACCTTTGTTGAAAATCTTTAAGAACAATAAGAATTGGCAATAACAACATCAAATATGGCGAGATTAACTTTGACAAATGTTGGATACTGGACGACTTGGGCGATCAAATGTCAAGGTCACTTTGTAGTAAAATACCGAAGCTGTCAACAAAAGTAATGATGAGAGCAGTAATGGAAACGTAGTTATTTTGGTGATGAAGGGTTATTAGTAAACGTATCGTGGTAAATATGTATTAAGATATATGAGTTTGATACGTATATTTCCGGATTAAAAAAATATCATATTTTCCATGCAGTGTACAATTTAACTTTTTATAAAATACCACAAGCATATTATATATATATATATATTATGTAACTGTATACTGCAAAATAAAGATATTATTATATTATTATCATATTTGGGCTTCATACTGAAGTACAGGTACCGCAACACGAAAGCTTCATACTCGGTGGATGTGTTTTATATTATCCTTGGGAGCACAGCAGCTCAGTGGTAGACTGTTGGACTTCTATGCTAGGGGTCCCGAGTTCGATCCTCGTCCGGGACGACCCACGTTGTTTTCTTGGGCCAGGTACTTTATCCTGGTTGCCTACATGGGGTCACGATGACGCCGTGTACTGAGGCGTACACTGCACGTCGATGGCACACATGTCTTCAATCGCTGTAACCCTGCTTGAGCGGAGCTTGAACAGAGTAAGAATGTTGAGGAGCTGACAGTTGATCGTCGATGCTCTGTGGTTCTCTCCGGGTACTCCGGCTTCCGCCACCCGTAAAACTGTCAAGCCATTGTGCATAATTTCCAGATCGGTGTCCATCTGGAAATGACTTAAAACACCAATAAATAAATAAATAAATAAATAATTATATTATCCTTAATGTCAAATTGTTTAGTCTGTGAGAATTTGCCTTGTTACAACTTATGGGAGAGTGCTTGTTGGCACTCTCCCATAAATTGCAACAAGGCAAAGACATGTGAACCAATGTTGATGGCCTAAAATAACTTTGCACTCTACCTGTTAACACGTTCAGAACGCCTAATACATCAATACACACACAGTGCACTCAACATTAATTTAACCCTTTTTTATAGTTTTACCTAAAAGACATTTCTTATGACCCCTCATCGGACGAGACCGTTCAGCTCGTTCCATTGATGGTCGTGAGAGAAATTTTCAGGAAAAAAATAAACTTCTTAGTTATCCAGCGCCGACACACAGTTTGGCGGGTGTTTAGAAATGAGTCCCGTCCGAGTGTGTGTGTGTGTGTGTGTGTGTGTGTGTGTGTGTGTGTGTGTGTGTGTGTGTGTGTGTGTGTGTGTGTGTGTTGAGGTTAAAAAATCGCACTGGCACAGACATTTCATACTGAAACGTTTTTTTCTTTTAATATGCCGCCGAAAAATTGTTTTCATTTACTGAACCCAGATGGGTTTCAAACATGACAAAAAATTACACCAAATTTGATTTAAACTAAGTGATGAGCTTAGGAACTGGTTAAACTGGCTGGCAAAAATTGATGTTATTCATTGATGGGCTCTAATTTAGTCCTTACAAGGATGTTACGCAAGCTTTTGTTTTTCTTATAGGCGATGACAGGTCGAAGATTCAAAGGTTCATTTAATTTAGCATTGGTAAAATTGAATTCATCTTTTAACATTTTTGCTATTTCGACATTCATTCTGTTGTACGTTAAAGTGAAAGGAATGATGGACCTCCTTTCGCATTCGCCCTCTGATATGTTCATACCAAATGGCCAGAGGGTTTGAAGCGTATTGATCCAAAAAGCTTCACGTTTTTTTCTAAATTCATCCGTTTCTTCTAATGTGTCTTTAATTGGTGGTTGTTCAATAGGATGGATTTCGAAATCGTCCAAAGAATGGCCAGGAAGGTTAAAATGTTGTGCTACTGGGGCATCAGCATTATGTTTTATATCCTGTTTGTGTCTAGTAGCACGTTCTCGAAAAGGATTTTGACTTTGACCAACATACTGTTTCCGACATCGCTTACAAGTGATAAGGTAAATAATGTTTGGTGAATCACAATGGAGGGGGTTACGGATCTGATAATGATTTTTCGTTTGTTCGGAGGAAAATTCCTCTTTCTGATCAGGCATAAAAGTATGCAGTCTACAACGAGGCTTTTTGCAATTAAATACCGCGCCACTACTATTTTGCAACGGTCTGTTGTGTTCAATCTTCAGTGGTTCGAAATCGGTAGTTTCAGCTGGACTTTCGAGCTTTTTCAAGGTTTGGGATTTCAGGCTACGCAAAAGGCGCAGCGAGTACCCTCTCGATCTGAGGGCGCCAAATAGAGTAGAACAAGCCTCATTGAAATTTACCTTTTCACTTGAATTGCGGTGGAAACGAATGAGCTGTGATTTGATGATACCTTTAAATGTATGTTGAGGATGAAATGATTTAGTGTGCAACAATTGATGTGAATCAGTTGGTTTAAAATATACTTTATAATCTAAATGACCGGACGCCTGAAATTGCTTGCCTTTATACACGGTTACATCGAGAAAATCAACAGAATTTTCACTGATAGTAGCTTTCAATTTAATATTTGGATCGTGATTGTTCAAAATTTCTAAAAATTCATCAAAATCTTCTTTTGAATGTTCCCAAATAATAAAAATGTCATCTAAGTACCTGAGATATACGAGAGGATGCTTTGCACATTTGCTTAAGGCATTTTCCTCCCATTCCGCTACATAAATGCTTGCAAAACTAGGACTGAATCTTTTGCCCATAGGACAACCCATTATTTGTAGAAAATATTCTCCATTGAATTGAAAGTCATTACCTTTTAAGCTCAGCTCTAAAAGATCCAAAATTTGTTCATCCGGGCGTTTCGCATCCGGATATTTTTCAAATGCATTTTTAACTGATTTAACACCTTTATCAATATCAATGTTCGTATACATACTGTCGATATCCAAAGTAGCCAGAATTGCATTTTTCGATATTTTCAATTTCGAAATTTTTGACAGGAAATCCTGTGTATTTTTTAGATAGCTCGGATGTCTATTTGCTATAGGTTTCAGATGATAATCAATTAATTCCGAGATCGCATAAGATTCCGAATTACAATCTGATACAATTGGCCTCCCGGGTGGAGTTAAGTCATCCGTCCATGAAGAACGGTCCTTGTGGATCTTTGGTAGGATATAAAATTGTCTTGTTTGAGCACTGAGCTTAGCTGTTAAATATTTCAATTGTTTTTTGGTAATGTGACCTTCGTCGAGGAGAAATTTTAAGATCTTATTGAATTTTTCGATATTACTAGGCCAAACAAGTGAATCTATTTTCTTATAATGTTTAGTATTGCTGAGTTGTCTCATGGCTTCCTTTATATAATTATCCCGAGATAGAACAACTACCGACCCACCTTTGTCGGCTGGTTTAATTACTAATTTCTTATTTTTTCGAAGTTTCGTGAGGGCTCTCCGTTCACCAGCTGTTAAATTGTCTTTATCGGAGAGTATGTTCATGCTGAACACCTTTTTGATGATTCGTTTGCTAGCCTCAATAATTTCGGGATCTACTTCACTATCTGGAGGTGACCAACCAGATGATTCTGTAAAAGGAAGTTTCCGACCGCTGGAGTTTCTAAAGCGGTCGGCTAATTTCATTTGCCTAAGAAAATTACAGTTGTATGATGGTAAATTTGTTTGGTTATCAGTTTTAGGCTTTGGTGTTGGTACAAAAGTTAAACCGCGATCTAAAAGAGATTTCTCTTGGGTTGTTAGGTCATTGGTGCCAGACAGGTTAACCACATTAGTTCCTAATCCCACATCTGTTAGGCGGCTGTTACCTTTGCCTTTACTTAGTTTAAATTTAGGTGGTTCAACCAGTGATCGTACATAATATTGGCGGTTCTCGTGGTCCAATGGATTAAATCCTGAGCAACATCAAACTTCGCGTCATCAATTTTTGGTATCACGTTAACGTCCTTCACTTTCCGAATGGTTTCGTTGATGATGCTCAGGGTTCTCCTCTCAGCCTGAGGGAGTTTTTGCGAAAAGTTTAGTTCAGCGAAATAAATTTTTGCTGATCTAAACTTGACCCTGATATCGCTAAGCATATTCCGCAACTGCTTAACTACGAGATCAGAATTATCGGTTCGAGAATTCACGCCAATATTTAATAATATTTTTTGGGGACTGGACTGGCCCCTGTGCCCTTTAAACATAGAGCGCAGATGATTGAATTTGGCGCCGGGGTAACACTCCACCTGGATGTCCGGATGGGGATTTCGATCAATGCGTCCTAAATTTGAACTTCCAATCATAAGGATGTTTTTACAAACATCGGGGAGGCGCCAATTCCTTTTGTCAAAATTAACTCCGCTTTTATGCCGAAACTGGGAGAATTTAGAATCAAATGAGCGGCCCGAGTTGCGGCTCGGTGATTTGACTTTCTCTGAGTACGATATACCTGGTTGAACCACACTAGAGGCAGGAGAAGGGGGAGAAGAAACAGAAGCAGGAGAGGAAACAGAAGCAGGAGAAGAAACAGAAGGAGGAGGAGGAGTTCTAGTGAGAGCACTAGGAGAACCAGAGAAGAAAGGCTGAGGAGGAGTAGGAGGTAGAGGAACAAGACGAGGCGAGACAGCGTTACTCAATTTGCGAGCATCTTCAGTCACAATATGGACCGGAGATGTTTGCAAATTGAGGCGCTTACTCTGAGAGAAAGAAGAAGTAGAAGGAAAAGAAGAGGGAGAAGTGCTTTGCCTTGATCTTTTCTTATTTTGCTTTTCGCGTTGGGGTAGAGGGACAACACGGGCCGGAGTTTGCTTGCTCCCTCCCGTATTGTTCCTTACTCCAGACGCTGGGCGAAGTTCCGAAATGTAAGACTCATAGGCCGAAATCGTCTTATCTGTCAACTTATTTTTAAAGTTTTTTTGAGCCCAGATCAAGGCACGCGCCGAAGCGCTGTTGAAGTCTATTTTTTCGAGTCCAGGAGGTGGTCGCATAGCCAAAGTTATCTTAGACTTCAACTGGTTTAAATTTATCTTGTAATGCTCAACTAAAGCATTTAACGTTTGGTTGGCCCATCCCACACTAATCTGTCGAAAAACAGAAAAAATGTGTGGGGTGGGAAGAGCCGGCTTTAGAAAGCCACCTAACTCATCTACTTTCTTCTCCAACTGTTTCGGGAAATCCCGGTTGGCCAAATGCTGCTCTAAGAGCCCAATATGGTGCATACACTGAATCACCTGGAAAAGGGCCTTGACCAATCTAGAATAGGCCTGGAACGATTGTTCCTGGCCTCTTCCAGACTGGGCAACACTCTTTCCCTGATGCTTCTGTCTTTTTTGAGCCATTTGAAGAATAGGTAGATGAATTTAAAATCAAGAAATGAAATAAATTAAAATGAAATCTAGATATTACCTATTAGAGAAGATACCTGGATTGGTTGTAGTCTTCAACAGAGGTAGAAAATAATCCGTCTGTCTCGACGCGTTTCGCTTGGTTTGGCTTTTTCAAAGAGACTTTGAGGAAAATGATTCCAACTTTGAATGAATGAAAGGTTTTAGCGCGCCGAAGGCGCGCAGGGACGATGTGGGATTTACAAATCCCTTGCGACCCGGTTAGCCTTATTTTATTCCCTTGGATCTTGGATCACACAGGCCTAGCCTTCCTATTGCCTCGAATGGGGTCTGAAGGGGTATGCACGCGGTTAGAATTCCTGGCAGTTTGCATTGGAGTGATAGATTGTCAAAGACCAAACCCACAACGCCATTAAAACTATTGGAGAGTGGGCTCTATTCGGTTCCAGCTTGGCGATGGTAGAGGTTTGAGTCCCACCATGGTGGCGAGCCAGAATATAATGTTGTGCGATGGCAATTTTAAGGGAAAAAGAAAAAAGAAAACCAAACAGCAACGCCGGTTTGGTAGCGGCCCCGGTATATGACCATAGCGGTTACAAAAAAGGAATGGAGAAAGCTCCAACAGTTTAGTTTGAAAAAAACCGGGAGTCATCCATCAAGCCTTCTGGGAGATAGGGTGCCGTATGAGATTGAGGTATCTGGTTATCCTTCGGGAATTCCAAATGACCTCCACCCCCCCCCCCCCACAAAAAAAAAAAAAAAAAAAAAAAAAAAAAAAAAGCCCTTAAAAGGGCTGTTTCCTGGCAAGATTGTTTCAATCCTTGCCTTGGTCTTGTTAGGTTTTCTGCACATCTTTGCTTGAGGATTGTTTCAATCCCTCATAGTTTGTCATTCAGTTTGGTCGTGTGTCTGATGAGATAGAGGAGGTAGAAAAGATAGAGAGCTGGAAATTAGAGCAATTCGGTTTTTAATTTACACCTTTTCCGTCCTTTTGGATGGGGAAGCCAGCATTTTTTCCCGAGATTTGTATCTCAAGGAGGGGAGACCCGGCAGCAGGTGGAGATTTTCCTCGCTGTTTGCAACTCCCACTGGTAACAGAGGCAAGCTTTCGTGCGTATCGTGTCACCCGCAGCCAGTTCTAAATTTAGGTCACAGAATGCCTGGCTCACCCCATCACAATGATGTAATCTTTAACCCTTTCGATAGACATGCCCCAGATTATTTAGTTTTCCTATTGAGGACGCGATGCGCATTGAGTTCTATTATTAATTCGCTGTCTTGAAGTCTATTTAGAGTTTTGCTTTGAAGATCTTTTAAGCGCATTGCTATAGTGTCTATTTTTGCTATCTCGTGAAGTTGTTTTATCGATGTCCACGTGGGCTTGCGCAGAGCCACGCGCAAGGCATGATTTTGGACCCGTTGTAGTTTTTCAATGTTGGTTTTATTCAGGTCACTTGTTATTATGGCCCCATACTCTAGCACTGGGCGTATATATGATTTGTAAAGATTGAGGAGAATTTCTTTATTGGCTCCCCAATTTTTACCTCTGATCATTTTCAGGAAATTGATGCGTTTAGTGGCTTTGACGGTGACTGAGTTTATGTGATTGTTTAGATTGAGACTGCTATCCAGGTTGAATCCCAGAAACTTTGCCTCATTACTAGCTTCAAGTTTATGATCGTAAAGCTTAAGCTCAATATTAGGGACAGGCTTTTTCCTTTGTTTTTTATAGAACGTGATTCTTTGTGTTTTCGTGGCATTTAGCTTGATGCGCCACAGAGCGCACCAGTCTTGCAGGTCGCGGATGGTATCCTGCAGGCGGTTTTGTATTATGTTTCCAGACTTACTGGCCGTCCACATTCCTTTGTCGTCTGAGAATTGAGATAGTTCAACATGGTTCTTCCCTAGTTTGTCAATGTCATTCACATATATTATAAACAGAAGCGGTCTGAGGACCGAACCCTGTGGAGTGCCCGCTTCGAGTTTTACCTCGGCTGACACTTCGCGGTTGACTCTCACTTTGATTTTTCGATCAGATAAAAATGATGATATGATCCTTAGAATTTTGGTAGGTAGCCCCATTTTAGCTAGTTTGTATCTCATGCCATTGTGCCAGACAGAGTCAAACGCTTTTTCTACGTCGAGTAATAGCGCGGTTCCTATTTCATTTTGACTGAACGCCGTTTTCATATAATCTACCAGTCTATAAACATGCTCGATTCCCTCTCTTTGGCTCCTGTATGCCCTTTGCCACTTATTGAAAAAGCTGATTGATTCGAGATGGCTGCGGAGTCTAGTCGTGAGAATCCGTTCGAAAATTTTTCCAATACAGCTGAGTAGGCTGATTGGGCGGTAATTAGCTGGGTTGCTCAAATCCTTGTCGGGTTTGGGTATCATGACTCCTGTAGCTACTTTCCAACATTTTGGGAAGTATCCACTAGAGAGACAGCAGTTTAGGAGGTTAGTGAGTCTACCGAAAAAAGTGTTGGGACATTGCTTCAGGATTTTGTATGAGACCTCGTCCCCTCCTGGGGAAGAAGAAGACTTACATTTTTTAATTGTGTTAGCCACTTCTTCTTTGCTTATCGGTTCCGTGAGTTCATGGCCATCCCCGTCCTCGGGCGTTTGGCTGAAGTTGGCATCGTTAAACGTTGTCTTGTTGTCTTGAACAAATTTGTTTACTTTTTCTTTGAACTCGTCATCAAACCTATCGCCCTCATGTGGACGATGATATTTCTTAAGGAGCTCAGCAAAGGCGCTAGCCTTCGCCCTGTCATCCAGGGCCATAGTTCCATCGTTGATCTTTAGTGCCTTACTGTTGGCGTCTTTATGTTTTTGTCCAGTAAGGGTTTTAAAAGTATCCCAAAACTTTTTGGTCTCCCTGAGTCCATTTAGATTTTCCGTTGCTTTTTTCCATCTCACGCGATTGTCGTTTGCTATTGCTTTTTTAACTTCGCCGTGGAGGCGATTATACACGGCTTTAAGTTCGACCTTTTTAGTTGGAAGTTTTTCTGATTTGTATGCACGGAAGGCCTTTCTTTTTTGTTTTATTATTTGGAGTGTGGTTTCAGTTATTCTGTTGGCCCGCGGTTTAACTGTCTGTTTGGGACAAATCTCATCAAGAGTGTTGTTAATGACTTCACTGAGATTGGTACATGCTTGCTCGAGCTCGCAGGTATTCATTGGGTCGTTTTTGTTTATTTTAACCTGAATTATTTTTCTGAAGAGGTCCCAGTCAATTTTGGATAGATTCCTCCTCCTCATTGTGGGGTATCTTGCGGGTCCGCTGCAACCGTGTAATGTAGCATGAACAGGCAGGTGGTCGCTTCCTAAATCATCGTCCCCCACATATATGTCTTGCATTTGATTAGTTAGTGATTTACTGGTTATAATTAGGTCAAGGATGTCGGATTGGTGGAGGGTGTTGTTACTGACGTGTGTAATGTCGTGGTCGTTATTTAATACAAAAAGATCAAATTGTTCGATGATATTGAAGAGAGCGTCGCCATTGGGCTCCGTTTTATTGCATCCGAAAACCTGATGTTTGGCATTGAAATCACCTAAGAAAATACAGTGTTTGTGATTTTCCCAAAGAATTCAAAGACTTTGCTGTCAACTGTTTTTTTCGGTTCATTATAATATGAGATTACGGCAACTTTTTTATGATCTAGTTCAATCTCAGCGGCAATCACCTCTGCGTTGAGATGATCGCTTGATATCGTTTTATATTTTAAGTCCTGCCTTATGAGGAGAGCGACTCCGCCTCCACGTTGTGTGGGACGGTCTCGTCTAATGATGTTGAATCCACTTATCAAAAATGTCTTACTTGGCTTTAACCATGTTTCGCTGATACCAATTACATCTACGTTGGTGAAGTAATCGGACATCTGTGAGCTTTTGCAGTTAACGCTTCGAGCGTTCCACTGAATTATTTTCAACTTATCCATAAGTGTTCAGTACCTGACGTAATTTTACTAGTTAACGTGTTGTGGGTGTGATTTATATTTTATTTATGGCGGCTTCTATTAGCGAGGAAGAAATTTGAGTTCGATATAATTTGGATGCTGTTTTCCCAACTTCTTTACATATGTCGGAAAGACTGACGTCGAAGTGTTTGTTCATTATATTAAAAATTGAACCAGCCATTAGGCTGCACATCGAATGTGGAGAGGTTGAGTTTTCTACGCTGTTGACATTAATAGCTTTGAGTTCTATGTCGGTTTTAACTTTTTTGTAGTGGGGACACCCCCGATAATTGCTTGGGTGTTGCCCGTTACAATTTGGGCATTTCAGTGTTGAAACCTTGCACGACTTTGTTATATGTTTTTCGCCGCATTTCATGCAACGCAACTCTCCTTTGCATCTGTTCGACATATGGCCAAATTTCTGGCATTTATGGCATTGTGTGGGCTGAGGCAAAACACGATACTCCTCAGTCTCATATTTTTGTCCGTTTATACAAACACCTTTGTTAATGAAGTTAAGTTTTATGGCTCTATTGGGGCATTTTACTTTAATTTTCCACGTAGGGTTGCCTGTAGTCTTAGATATTAGTCTCGCCCACGAGTATCCCGACAGGGCTTCATCAATATCCCCATCATTGATCTTTGTGGGAACCCTTGTGACGACTACGCAGGGGTTTTGCAGCGGTTGATGTGGTTGTTTATTCGTCCGGTGTTTGGCCGTTTTATCCTTTTGAGGTTGTTTAGAAAGGGCTCTTACCTTGTCGGCAAAAGATACACCACCGTCAGTGGTGAATGTTGGCGTCGCCGGTATCGTTTCCGTTGCGTTACTGTCTGCCGATTTCCCACCATTGTGGATCTCCGCACTGGTTGTTACTACTGTAACATCCATGGTGTCCGAGGTCTCAACGACAACAACACCCGGGTTATCGGTGTGTGTCGACGCTTTCCGGGTTTTCTTAGCCACTGTTTCTATTTCCAGGGACTCGCCGTTTTCCTGGAAGTCTGTATCCAATTTCCTTTTCGGGCGCGGCGTAATCTGATTGACCACATCACAGGTGGGAACAGTAGTTGCCTCTTGCTCTATGAGCGAACGCAACCAGTTGTCTTGACTGGTGGTAACGAGTTCCGAGCCCTGATTTGGTGGTACCTCCAAAGAGATGGCGTGCACAGGTCTCCTCATCTCAGCGGTATTATCTATAAAGGGCGAAACAGGTGTCGGATTAGTTTTGCCCACCATCCCCTTGCTAGGATTAGTTTTCGAAAACTGCTGAGTTGTATCAACTGGTTTAGAAACACTAGCAATATCCGTAACTGTGTTCGTTTTAGGGCCCAACGAGTTGGACTCTACACCCTTGCCCTTTTGTTTAGAGTTTCCGAGGCTGAGGCACGAACCCAAACCTGAATTATTTCTTCCTTTTCCCTTTTTTCCAGATGCCGACTTATTTTCCTTTTTTGATTCCGTCGATTCCGTCGAAGCTTTTATTAATTCCATTTTTTCTTCCTCGAACTGTTCTTTTTGAGCCCTAATATCCGAGCGCAAACCCTCTATAGTGTCGTTCAATCTAGCTATCTCTTTTTGAAATCCAGATATCATCGATATTAAATCCATTCCCGAAGTGGGTTCAGTGGTGGAGTTAGTTGCCATGTCACTCTGTTCAGTTATCAGTTATTGTCTAAGTTATCAGCAAATTATTGGTTAAATATTTCGTTGAAGTATATTTAGTTTTAACAGAGAAAAGCAGATAGAAAATAGATAGAGTTAAAGATAAACACTTACAAAATTACACTAGAGTGCACAGAAGTGGTACAGAGAACAATAGGCTTTGTTAATATCCAAGCTGTGAGATGTGTTCAGCCAGGAGCTTTCACAGACACGTCCGATCAGTACGACTGTCAATCGCTGGGAGGGCATGCATGGTATATATCCATATGTGGGCTGGGGGTGTTTTTCACAGCTCAGTACATAATTAAACTCGGTAACAAGCTGACAAATGTCACTCATCTAATTAATTCTTTTCAATCTGAGATGTCCCAAGTTTGCTTTTCACAACTCAGTTTGTGTCGTCCAAACAAGTTAGATGAAGCCCTATTGATTGGCTTCCATTGAATTTTAATCAGTCAGTGAGTGGTTTACTTTACTGACCCCATGAAGCCCTATTGGTTGGCTTTGATTTAAGTAAAACCAATCGGGAGCGGTTTGCTTTACTGGCTTCAGAAGTATGTGAAAATAATATGAAAAAATGGTTTGATAAAATATATTGTGACTAAAGAAATAAATGAAAAAATAACGCCAAAGATCATGATGCCTCACGAATGTTATCAGTTGGAATGAATATCCCCCGACGGAGGTTTATGACGGAAAATATTTTACACCACGTAGAAATTGTGTGTTTTACCTTCTGAACCTCTACATTGTGTGAAAGGTATGAAAAATTAAATAAAAATAATAATTTAAATAAATGAATCAAATAAATGAATCAAATAAATAAATAAATAAATAAATAAATAAATAAATAAATAAATAAATAAATAAATAAATAAAAATTAATACAAAATTTAAAAATAATCAATAAATAAATATATAAAGAAATAAATAATAATTTTATTTAGGAAATACATACACATGATTGAAATTAGAACCTATTTTGTTTTTGGGCATAATGAACTCTGGCACTCGCCTGTGTGTGTTTGAGGTTAAAAAATCGCACTGGCACAGACATTTCATACTGAAACGTTTTTTTCTTTTAATATGCCGCCGAAAAATTGTTTTCATTTACTGAACCCAGATGGGTTTCAAACATGACAAAAATTACACCAAATTTGATTTAAACTAAGTGATGAGCTTAGGAACTGGTTAAACTGGCTGGCAAAAAATGATGTTATTCATTGATGGGCTCTAATTTAGTCCTTACAAGGATGTTACGCAAGCTTTTGTTTTTCTTATAGGCGATGACAGGTCGAAGATTCAAAGGTTCATTTAATTTAGCATTGGTAAAATTGAATTCATCTTTTAACATTTTTGCTATTTCGACATTCATTCTGTTGTACGTTAAAGTGAAAGGAATGATGGACCTCCTTTCGCATTCGCCCTCTGATATGTTCATACCAAATGGCCAGAGGGTTTGAAGCGTTTTGATCCAAAAAGCTTCACGTTTTTTTCTAAATTCATCCGTTTCTTCTAATGTGTCTTTAATTGGTGGTTGTTCAATAGGATGGATTTCGAAATCGTCCAAAGAATGGCCAGGAAGGTTAAAATGTTGTGCTACTGGGGCATCAGCATTATGTTTTATATCTTGTTTGTGTCTAGTAGCACGTTCTCGAAAAGGATTTTGACTTTGACCAACATACTGTTTCCGACATCGCTTACAAGTGATAAGGTAAATAATGTTTGGTGAATCACAATGGAGGGGGTTACGGATCTGATAATGATTTTTCGTTTGTTCGGAGGAAAATTCCTCTTTCTGAACAGGCATAAAAGTATGCAGTCTACAACGAGGCTTTTTGCAATTAAATACCGCGCCACTACTATTTTGCAACGGTCTGTTGTGTTCAATCTTCAGTGGTTCGAAATCGGTAGTTTCAGCTGGACTTTCGAGCTTTTTCAAGGTTTGGGATTTCAGGCTACGCAAAAGGCGCAGCGAGTACCCTCTCGATCTGAGGGCGCCAAATAGAGTAGAACAAGCCTCATTGAAATTTACCTTATCACTTGAATTGCGGTGGAAACGAATGAGCTGTGATTTGATGATACCTTTAAATGTATGTTGAGGATGAAATGATTTAGTGTGCAACAATTGATGTGAATCAGTTGGTTTAAAATATACTTTATAATCTAAATGACCGGACGCATGAAACTGCTTGCCTTTATACACGGTTACATCGAGAAAATCAACAGAATGTTCACTGATAGTAGCTTTCAATTTAATATTTGGATCGTGATTGTTCAAAATTTCTAAAAATTCATCAAAATCTTCTTTTGAATGTTCCCAAATAATAAAAATGTCATCTAAGTACCTGAGATATACGAGAGGATGCTTTGCACATTTGCTTAAGGCATTTTCCTCCCATTCCGCTACATAAATGCTTGCAAAACTAGGACTGAATCTTTTGCCCATAGGACAACCCATTATTTGTAGAAAATATTCTCCATTGAATTGAAAGTCATTACCTTTTAAGCTCAGCTCGATACCATTTGGAATTCTAATATAGAAACGGGGTGGTCAAAACATGTGAGGGAACTAATGGACAATTACTCTATAGAGGTCACAAACATAGAAGTAGGAATGAAAGAAGGCAAAAGGTTTGTCAAAGAGAGAGTCATGGAAGATTGCAATCGAAACTGGCGAGCAGGGGTTAGCGTGAAAAGATCACTGCAGGGGTTACAATATAAAGAAAAGCCAGCTTTTGAGAAGTACCTAGATGGCACCTTTGGAGGGTCACTGCTGTTCAAACTGAGATCAAGATCACTGGAGCTTCGGGGAAAAATTGGGAGAGATGGGGAAAAGGGATGCCAAATGTGCCACTCTGGAGTAGTGGAGACCCTGGAACATTTTCTCTTGGAATGCCCACAGTATATACCTCATAGAATAAAATTTACTGGAAGAATAATGCAGAAGTGGGGTGAAGAAACAAAGGATAGATGGCTGAAGGGGGACACGAGGGAGAGGGTAGGAATGCTTATTGAAGAAATTGAAAAAGAGGAAGTGAGGGACACTATTAAGCAGTTTATATCTGAATGCTGGGAGGAGAGGAGGGGAAGAGGGGGTGGGGTGCAGGGGGAATGATGGCCTTCTCTTATGAGGACCGCGACAAATCAGCGGCTGGCCAAAGAGTTATTATATTATTATTAGCTCTAAAAGATCCAAAATTTGTTCATCCGGGCGTTTCGCATCCGGATATTTTTCAAATGCATTTTTAACTGATTTAACACCTTTATCAATATCAATGTTCGTATACATACTGTCGATATCCAAAGTAGCCAGAATTGCATTTTTCGATATTTTCAATTTCGAAATTTTTGACAGGAAATCCTGTGTATTTTTTAGATAGCTCGGATGTCTATTTGCTATAGGTTTCAGATGATAATCAATTAATTCCGAGATCGCATAAGATTCCGAATTACAATCTGATACAATTGGCCTCCCGGGTGGAGTTAAGTCATCCGTCCATGAAGAACGGTCCTTGTGGATCTTTGGTAGGATATAAAATTGTCTTGTTTGAGCACTGAGCTTAGCTGTTAAATATTTCAATTGTTTTTTGGTAATGTGACCTTCGTCGAGGAGAAATTTTAAGATCTTATTGAATTTTTCGATATTACTAGGCCAAACAAGTGAATCTATTTTCTTATAATGTTTAGTATTGCTGAGTTGTCTCATGGCTTCCTTTATATAATTATCCCGAGATAGAACAACTACCGACCCACCTTTGTGAGGTCTTTAATGTCAAATTGTTTAGTCTGTGAGAATTTGCCTTGTTACAACTTATGGGAGAGTGCTTGTTGGCACTCTCCCATAAATTGCAACAAGGCAAAGACATGTGAACCAATGTTGATGGCCTAAAATAACTTTGCACTCTACCTGTTAACACGTTCAGAACGCCTAATACATCAATACACACACAGTGCACTCAACATTAATTTAACCCTTTTTTATAGTTTTACCTAAAAGACATTTCTTATGACCCCTCATCGGACGAGACCGTTCAGCTCGTTCCATTGATGGTCGTGAGAGAAATTTTCAGGAAAAAAATAAACTTCTTAGTTATCCAGCGCCGACACACAGTTTGGCGGTGTTTAGAAATGAGTCCCGTCCGAGTGTGTGTGTGTGTGTGTGTGTGTGTGTGTGTGTGTTTGTGTGTGTGTGTGTGTGTGTGTGTGTGTGTGTGTGTGTGTGTGTGTGTGTGTGTGTGTGTGTGTGTGTGTGTGTGTGTGTGTGTGTGTGTGTGTGTTTGTCTTACCAACTTGACGAGGTAACTAGACAAAAGAGTTTGCGTGTTTCGCCTTACCGAGGTACAAAAGACAAAAGAAACCCTTTACCTCGGTTGTTTTCCCAGAACTGTACCGGCAAAACGAGGTTGAAACCGTTAGTCCACACAAAGGACAGACAATGGGATACCTCGGTATGTAGGGAAAACAAGACTGTGTGTGTGTGTGTGTGTGTGTGTGTTTGAGGTTAAAAAATCGCACTGGCACAGACATTTCCTACTGAAACGTTTTTTTCTTTTAATATGCTGCTGAAAAATTGTTTTCATTTACTGAACCCTGATGGGTTTCAAACGTAACAAAAAAGTACATAAAATTGATTTAAACTAAGTGATGAGCTTAGGAACTGGTTAAACTGACTGGCAATAATTGATGTTATTCATTGATGGGCTCTAATTTAGTCCTTACAAGGATGTTACGCAAGCTTTTGTTTTTCTTATAGGCGATGACAGGTCGAAGATTCAAAGGTTCATTTAATTTAGCATTGGTAAAATTGAATTCATCTTTTAACATTTTTGCTATTTCGATATTCATTCTGTTGTACGTTAAAGTGAAAGGAATGATGGACCTCCTTTCGCATTCGCCCTCTGATATGTTCATACCAAATGGCCAGAGGGTTTGAAGCGTTTTGATCCAAAAAGCTTCACGTTTTTTTCTAAATTCATCCGTTTCTTCTAATGTGTCTTTAATTGGTGGTTGTTCAATAGGATGAATTTCGAAATCGTCCAAAGAATGGCCAGGAAGGTTAAAATGTTGTGCTACTGGGGCATCAGCATTATGTTTTATATCCTGTTTGTGTCTAGTAGCACGTTCTCGGAAAGGATTTTGACTTTGACCAACATACTGTTTCCGACATCGCTTACAAGTGATAAGGTAAATAATGTTTGGTGAATCACAATGGAGGGGGTTACGGATCTGATAATGATTTTTCGTTTGTTCGGAGGAAAATTCCTCTTTATGATCAGGCATAAAGGTATGCAGTCTACAACGAGGCTTTTTGCAATTAAATACCGCGCCACTACTATTTTGCAACGGTCTGTTGTGTTCAATCTTCAGTGGTTCGAAATCGGTAGTTTCAGCTGGACTTTCGAGCTTTATCAGAGTTTGGGATTTCAGGCTACGCAGAAGGCGCAGCGAGTACCCTCTCGATCTGAGGGCGCCAAATAGAGTAGAACAAGCCTCATTGAAATTTACCTTATCACTTGAATTGCGGTGGAAACGAATGAGTTGTGATTTGATGATACCTTTAAATGTATGTTGAGGATGAAAAGATTTTGTGTGCAACAATTGATGTGAATCAGTTGGTTTAAAATACACTTTATAATCTAAATGACCGGACGCCTGAAATTGCTTGCCTTTATACACGGTCACATCGAGAAAATCAACAGAATTTTCACTGATAGTAGCTTTCAATTTAATATTTGGATCGTGATTGTTCAAAATTTCTAAAAATTCATCAAAATCTTCTTTTGAATGTTCCCAAATAATAAAAATGTCATCTAAATACCTGAGATATACGAGAGGATGCTTTGCACATTTGCTTAAGGCATTTTCCTCCCATTCCGCTACATAAATGCTTGCAAAATTAGGACTGAATCTTTTGCCCATAGGACAACCCATTATTTGTAGAAAATATTCTCCATTGAATTGAAAGTCATTACCTTTTAAGCTCAGCTCTAAAAGATCCAAAATTTGTTCATCCGGGCGTTTCGCATCCGGATATTTTTCAAATGCATTTTTAACTGATTTAACACCTTTATCAATATCAATGTTCGTATACATACTGTCGATATCCAAAGTAGCCAGAATTGCATTTTTCGATATTTTCAATTTCGAAATTTTTGACAGGAAATCCTGTGTATTTTTTAGATAGCTCGGATGTCTATTTGCTATAGGTTTCAGATGATAATCAATTAATTCCGAGATCGCATAAGATTCCGAATTACAATCTGATACAATTGGCCTCCCGGGTGGAGTTAAGTCATCCGTCCATGAAGAACGGTCCTTGTGGATCTTTGGTAGGATATAAAATTGTCTTGTTTGAGCACTGAGCTTAGCTGTTAAATATTTCAATTGTTTTTTGGTAATGTGACCTTCGTCGAGGAGAAATTTTAAGATCTTATTGAATTTTTCGATATTACTAGGCCAAATAAGTGAATCTATTTTCTTATAATGTTTAGTATTGCTGAGTTGTCTCATGGCTTCCTTTATATAATTATCCCGAGATAGAACAACTACCGACCCACCTTTGTCGGCTGGTTTAATCACTAATTTCTTATTTTTTCGAAGTTTCGTGAGGGCTCTCCGTTCACCAGCTGTTAAATTGTCTTTATCGGAGAGTATGTTCATGCTGAACACCTTTTTGATGATCCGTTTGCTAGCCTCAATAATTTCGGGATCTACTTCACTATCTGGAGGTGACCAACCAGATGATTCTGTAAAAGGAAGTTTCCGACCGCTGGAGTTTCTAAAGCGGTCGGCTAATTTCATTTGCCTAAGAAAATTACAGTTGTATGATGGTAAATTTGTTTGGTTATCAGTTTTAGGCTTTGGTGCTGGTACAAAAGTTAAACCGCGATCTAAAAGAGATTTCTCTTGGGTTGTTAGGTCATTGGTGCCAGACAGGTTAACCACATTAGTTCCTAATCCCACATCTGTTAGGCGGCTGTTACCTTTGCCTTTACTTAGTTTAAATTTAGGTGGTTCAACCAGTGATCGTACATAATATTGGCGGTTCTCGTGGTCCAATGGATTAAATCCTGAGCAACATCAAACTTCGCGTCATCAATTTTTGGTATCACGTTAACGTCCTTCACTTTCCGAATGGTTTCGTTGATGATGCTCAGGGTTCTCCTCTCAGCCTGAGGGAGTTTTTGCGAAAAGTTTAGTTCAGCGAAATAAATTTTTGCTGATCTAAACTTGACCCTGATATCGCTAAGCATATTCCGCAACTGCTTAACTACGAGATCAGAATTATCGTTTCGAGAATTCACGCCAATATTTAATAATATTTTTTGGGGACTGGACTGGCCCCTGTGCCCTTTAAACATAGAGCGCAGATGATTGAATTTGGCGCCGGGGTAACACTCCACCTGGATGTCCGGATGGGGATTTCGATCAATGCGTCCTAAATTTGAACTTCCAATCATAAGGATGTTTTTACAAACATCGGGGAGGCGCCAATTCCTTTTGTCAAAATTAACTCCGCTTTTATGCCGAAACTGGGAGAATTTAGAATCAAATGAGCGGCCCGAGTTGCGGCTCGGTGATTTGACTTTCTCTGAGTACGATATACCTGGTTGAACCACACTAGAGGCAGGAGAAGGGGCAGAAGAAACAGAAGCAGGAGAGGAAACAGAAGCAGGAGAAGAAACAGAAGGAGGAGGAGGAGTTCTAGTGAGAGCACTAGGAGAACCAGAGAAAAAAGGCTGAGGAGGAGTAGGAGGTAGAGGAGCAAGACGAGGCGAGACAGCGTTACTCAATTTGCGAGCATCTTCAGTCACAATATGGACCGGAGATGTTTGCAAATTGAGGCGCTTACTCTGAGAGAAAGAAGAAGTAGACGGAAAAGAAGAGGGAGAAGTGCTTTGCCTTGATCTTTTCTTATTTTGCTTTTCGCGTTGGGGTAGAGGGACAACACGGGCCGGAGTTAGGTAACTAGACAAAAGAGTTTGCGTGTTTCGCCTTACCGAGGTACAAAAGACAAAAGAAACCCTTTACCTCGGTTGTTTTCCCAGAACTGTACCGGCAAAACGAGGTTGAAACCGTTAGTCCACACAAAGGACAGACAATGGGGTACCTCGGTATGTAGGGAAAACAAGACTGCGTTTGTCTTACCAACTTGACGAGGTAACTAGACAAAAGAGTTTGCGTGTTTCGCCTTACCGAGGTACAAAAGACAAAAGAAACCCTTTACCTCGGTTGTTTTCCCAGAACTGTACCGGCAAAACGAGGTTGAAACCGTTAGTCCACACAAAGGACAGACAATGGGGTACCTCGGTATGTAGGGAAAACAAGACTGTGTGTGTGTGTGTGTGTGTGTGTGTGTGTGTGTGTGTGTGTGTGTGTGTGTGTGTGTGTGTGTGTGTGTGTGTGTGTGTGTGTGTGTAGAGGCGGGGTTCGGTCAGTTCGTCCGTCTGTGTGCACATTTTGTCACGCGATAACATGAACAAATATAATTGGATTTTCACGAAACTTGCTATTGAAATACATTAGGAGATCTCGCTCTAATTCGACATTCGGCGTATTTCATCGTGTTTACAGAGGTTCTGTTCCTTTTTGTTGGAAATTCGGTGTCGATCTGGAAATGACTTTGAAAATGCGATAACTTGAAGAAATATAATCGGATTGCGTAACAAATTGATATACACATACATTCAAGGAAGATTTCGTTCTGATTGGATATTCACCCAATTTTGTTGATTTCTGAAGGAAGTGTGCCCCGTTTTTTCTCGAAAATTCGGTGTTTGTCACATAATAACTTTGTAACGCTATAATGGGGACAAGTATCAGCCGATTATGATAAAACTTGGTACAGGCATAGAGTGTGGATGGATCTTGTTCTGATTGGATACTCGCACAGTATTGTTGATTTCTGTAAGAGTTGTGCCCCCTTTTGTTGAAAAGGTAGTATTTATCTGATAATGACTCACCGAACGTGTTAACTTGAAGAAATATAATAGGTGCTCAAACAAATTTCGTGGATTTTGTTTTCATAAAAAATTCGATCTACTTCTCTCTTTGCGTGACGGGAGATTTTGTCATCTCCGGGCGTATGTTTGTTACTTTTTTAATGTATCGTGTGCTATTCGTTTCAGTAAAATATTAAGGACACAACTTTGAAACATTAACCCTTTACCTAACATGAAAAGCAGACGACACTTGCAAAAAAAATTCTTGAATAACTATTTTTTTTCATTTTTGTCTCAAAAACATAGGTTATGACCCCTCGTTGGAACGAGCTCGACGAGCTCGTTCCAACGAGGGGTCATAACCTATGTTTTTGAGACAAAAAATGAAAAAATAAAGAAAATTAATTGAAGATTTTTGAGAATAGCGCTGGCCGGTTTTGGCCGTTACGTTGGGTAAAGGGTTAACAGATGGCATACTAGATAAATATAATACGAAACAGATTACAGTTATTGGATTTTACGATTGTTGTATAATAAATGTCAGTATTTTATAGTTTTTTAATTGTCTAATCAGAAAAGTGCGAAGAGTATACTTTGCTGTGTTCACGTTGTCGGATGCTAATGGTGCCATATGCACTAAAATATTTAGTTTGGCACCAAAAATACAGCATTTAGCACCAAAAATATACTTTTGGGTAGGTCTCGGAGGCTTTGTGGCTTATTATTTCCGTGCGTCGTTTTCGATAAATATACAGAACCAAGCTTTAAGGTCTGGCAATGAAACTTTGCTCTCACAGCCAAGGGCAAGACTGAAGACCGCAGGTGACAGAGCATTCTCTGTGGCTGCCCCCACTGTGTGGAACTCACTCCCAAAACATATAAAAACTATCAGTACCTTAAATTCTTCATTTCTTCCAACGGGCATTCCATTAGTTTTTGTAAAGCCAAAGAGCACTTTTGTGGATTTTGGGCGAAAAATTATTTATTAATTAATATTGTTAATAATTAATTATTAATTAATTAATTATTAACCACACATACGTTGGAATGGGTTAAGAATTGTCGCACGAGGTTGCTTTGGCCCAGAATATCACGAGAAGGCTCTCGTGATATCCTGGACCAAAGCCAACGAGAGCGATAGTTCTTAACCCATTCAAACGTATGTGCAGTTCTGTATTTACCACACACCTCCCATGTGACAACCAGTCTAGACGGAAATTGAACTAAAAGCACTCTTCAACTGGATAATTGCTGCGTTTTCTTCGTTGCCAGCGAGACATCACTGTTAGTAGGGCTGTCACTATTTTTTGATTTAGGAATCGATTAATCGTCGCAAATAATCGATTATAATCGATTAATCGTACATAGACGACCCCGTCCCCACATTTCCCTCTCTTTAAGTTGTTAAAAATGAGGTTCAAGTCAGTTGACCTTCCTCAAGTAAACAACGAAGACGATCCTCTTTTAGGTACTTTCAAAGGTTTGATGTTCTGAACTTTTGAACCGTCAGTGTAATAATCAAGACCGGTCGTCAGTTGCGAACTTCGCAAGTTCGCAACTGCCGACCGGTCTTGATTATTACACTGATGGTTCAAAAGTTCAGAACATCAAAGCTTTGAATGTTCCTAAAAGGCAAATGCTTCTAACGGCTTCTTGAGATTTAACGTCGACGTTCTTGACCCTTTACCTTAAGAAACAATAGTTTTTTTCATTATTTTCAAAATTATTAAACGTCTAAAACGGGGTAAAATTTACCGACTCTTCGATAACGAAAAATACTAATCGATTTCGGCGTGATCGATCAGCAATCGATTAATCGAATAATCGTGACAGCCCTAACTGTTAGTTGGCGGGTACCAACCCTAATTTTTTTTTAATTGTTACGGCATTCAATTGGTGGAAACCAATAGATACCGATCAGTTTCACGGTCACGATGATCGAACTTCAAATATTGACTAAACTGTGGAGAATAAAACAACAAAACGTTTAAAAATAGCTAATAAGATTAACACACTCCATCATTATATGGCCAGTTGTGGGAAGTATTTGCCAAGGAACAAGCAGTCAGAATGTTATTTTTATTTTGTAATTTTTTTTACACGAATCTGATTGTTTAAATATCCCGGGTACACAAATGTTAATGAGGAACTTGGAATTTCCAAGCGATATCGACTCCGGCGCATTCGATCAGTGATGACGTGTTTTATTTCGACGGGTTCCTTCTCTGTTTACGTTGGAAACGAAATCGAACGTGTTTTGTATCACCACGTGTGCGGTATCACTTTTGTATCGTACAGTGCAGCCGCCGTGGACTGGTCTAGGGCTGTCACGATTATTCGATTAATCGATTGCTGATCGATCACGCCGAAATGGATTAGTATTTTTCGTTGTCGAAGAATCAGTAAATTTTACCCCGTTTTAGAAGTTTAATAATTAAAAAAATGAAAAAAACTATTGTTTCTTAAGGTAAAGGGTCAAGAACGTCGACGTTAAATCTCAAGAAGCCGTTATAAGCATTTGCCTTTTAGGAACATCCAAAGCCTTGGTGTTCTGAACTTTTGAACCGTCAGTGTAATAATCAAGATCGATCGGCAGTTGTGAACTTGCGAAGTTCGCAACTGACGACCGGTCTTGATTATTACACTGACGGTTCAAAAGTTCAGAACATCAAACCTTTGAATGTACCTAAAAGAGGATCGTCTTCGTTGTTTACTTGAGGAAGGTCAACTGACTTTGAACTTCATTTTTAACAACTTAAAGAGAGGGAAATGTGGGGACGTGGTCATCTATGTACGATTAATCGATTATAATTGATTATTTGCGACGATTAATCGATTCCTAAATTAAAAAATCGTGACAGCCCTAGACTGGTCACTTTCCCCAGGTGAGCAATATTTCCACGGACGCAATAATATTAGACTTCAAACACTAATTTGAGAATAATCATCAAAATAAAAAAATGTATTAATGAAGCACCGGGTACAACCCAGTTCTTTATTAATAAAAACAATTGCTGATGATGATTTTTATTACCTGGTAAACGCAAGCGTGGACATCACTTCCCACATATGGATTACGACCAATCCACGGCGACTGTACCGTTCAGGCAGGCGATTAGAAATCTTGTATTTTACATTAATAGGTGTGTGATAAAATCGTCTTCTGGCGATACACGCGAGACAAGAATTCACGCCTATCGATTAATCAGCAGGTAACAGCTAGCTACAGTAAAACCTGTCTTGAGAGACCACTGTCTTGAGAGACCACCTGTCTTGAGAGACCACATCTACCAGACACCGATTGGTTTTACTCTGTAATGGACCTGCTATGGGAGACCACCTGTCTTGAGAGACCACTTGTCTTGAGAGACCACTGTGACCTGGTACCAACTTGTATTTTTATGCCATAATGGACCTGTTTGGAGAGACCGCCCCTTTGAAGACTGAAACCATAACAAAAACTTTTTACCTGTTCTGGAATTGGAAAATCCTTTGTGGTTATACTAACATAATTAACAGTATTAAAAGCTCTTAACTGGGTTTCAGTTGCTAACTCATTAAAGATTGAGATGTTTTATAAGACACCTGTGAAAAGATTAGGATTATTGCTGAATAAACAATTTCATACATACCTGAAATGTGAGAGATAGGAATAAAAATAAATTTGTGTTGGAAATCTTTTTGTAACAAACTGAAATGGACTGTTATAAAAATTATAAAAATAAATTAGTGTTGAAAATCTTCAATGAAGATTTTCAACACTAATTTATTTTTATAATTTTTATAACAGTCCATTTCAATTTGTTACAAAAACTTCATAAAAAAGACCAACTACAAAGTAATTACAAGAATCCATTCTTCTCCATTTCTGAATTTTGTGGTTGGTTATTCACTGAGTTGAGAAAACCTGAAACCTGTTATGAGAGACCACCTGTCTTGAGAGACCACTTTTGTGTGGCCCAAAGGGCGGTCTCTCAAGACAGGTTTTACTGTATAACTATTGTTCTTTGTTTGTTAACAGTTTATCCATTCAATCTGATTCTTAGAAAACTTTCGATTCTTACAAATCATTTCTTGGTCACTTAATCTTTTTTCATCTTGTCTAATCTTTGTTTATAATTCGTCTGTAAGATAATTTATTTGGAATGAATAAACAAAGAGTAAATAATGACCATGTAAACATTAATAATAGTCTTTTTTATTATATACCTGTGAATTATCACAAATTGCCTCAAAGATATTTCTCGATATCCATCGACTTGATAGATATCAAGGAATATTCGTCAGTAGCTTCCTAAATGACGTCACGCTACGCCGCATCATGTCGCCCTGAAGGAACGACCAGATGATATTTGTTATTGTTTTGAAACGTACGCATTTCTCGTCGAAGTGGGCTGAATATTGTGCAATAAAATGTCTCGTAGCATATAATAAAAGGAAAACCTACTGTATTTTAGTCAGTATCTGGAATTATCTCATGAGTATGGTCCTGGAAGTTTTATTTGTCACGAGCGCTTGCTCGAGTGAAAAATAATATTTTCAGGTCCGCATGATGAATTTTATAGATAGCTTCCTAAATGACGTTACGCTTCGGCGCATGACGTCGCCTTGAACATCGCCTTGAAGGAACGATGAACAGCGTTTTGTTATTGTCTTGAAACTGTTTGCATTCGATTTGGGCTGAATATTGAACAGTAAAATGTCACGTAGCATATAATAAAAAGAACGTCTACGCTGCTTTATGAATATCGTATGGTTCTGAAAGTATTATTTTTCACTCGCGCTGTTTTAGTGAATATCGCATGGACCTGAAAGTATTATTTTTCACTCGCAAAAAAAAATAAAAAATAAAACTTCGAGGTCCACAATCATGAGTAGTGTTCAACCGATGATCGGAACCGGCCACAACAATCGGCCGATTGTAGGCAATCGGATGACAACGGCAACGGCTCCTGAAACATCGGTTCAACCGATTGTTGCCAAGCATTTTGCAATGATTCATTAATCGCATTATATTATCTTGTTCAACTGCTAATGTAAAATGATGCCAATGATACCATTCAATAAAGCTGAGAAAGAACCACAGTGTGTATGCTTAATCTCTCCAGACGCCCCTTTTACGGGATACACAAGTTTAACGACAAGTGAAGCTCACAATTGAACGTACTTGCGGCAATCGCCAGTTCCTACCAGGAAAGTGAAGATTTTACTCCATTGACTCAGGTCGCAGTAAAATTACCAGTCGCGCACACTTGGGCGGTAAACGTGGCTCTCACAGAGCCACGTTTACCGCCCAAGTGTGCGCGACTGGTAATTTTACTACGACTCCAGTCAATAAAGAAAAATATTTAGTTTAATGTAGTTCTTTCGAGCTTCGACTTGTCTAGTAGTGCATGGTATTACAATCGGGATCGGCATCAGAATCGGCCGAATTTGAGCTCAAAGAACCGGTAATCGGTCTGCGACCATTTTTGGTAATCGGTTGAACACTAATCATGAGATAATTCCCGATATTCACTAAAACAGCGTAGATATCCTCTATACCTTTTTTTATCCATATTTCTTATTATTTATTGTTTTTTTTAAATGCTTAACCCTTTGAACACGAGAGGCCCCGGCTAGGGAACATCAGTGTCATCATACGTCATCTTTACATAAAGCAGAATGGCTACCAAGTGAATGTGTGGGGTTGACCAATTAATATTTTCAACGTGCTGCCCAAAGGCTGCACGTTGAAAATATTAATTGGTCAACCCCCAAATAATGAATATGGACTCTTTCATTTGCTGTAATTGAACTGACATGGAAGATTCCATTAGGGTTCAAATGGTTAAAAGAGCCAGTTAACACTAAATTAAAATAACGTATTTTGAATGAAACAAAAACGTTTGCATTGCAAATGGCACCCTGCAGCACTCAAGGTACGTAACATGGTTAATTTGTTCTCCTTTACGATCAGATTGCATTCGACACTAAAATCTTTCATTTGACACCAGAAAATGCATTAGCACGGAACAAAACTTCCATTTTGCACTCAAAACCAAAACAATTCGGGACAGCGTGACAATATTAATTGCTATATTGTGTCCAAATCTATTTTGTATTGGGGGTGGGGGGGGGGGGGGGTGGGGGCAGGTTCAGTAATAATTTAATCCTACAACCCCACAGACTTATAAGTTGTTATATTAATACAGACCCCCTTACGATCAGTCGTTTATTGTCTCGATTGGTCATCGGATTTCATCCATTGGGCAAAAATTTTTTATGAAACGGTCTGAAAAGTTTTAATTATTGTATAATCCACGCTGAACATTGACTCCAATTGAATCATTTTAGTCAACAGTGAAAATTAAGAACGCAGATGGAACACTGGTACTTACACCTCAATAGTAAATTAGAACCCGGTAATCAACGCCTGGGTTAGGTTTAATCCCGGAAACGGGAATTAACGGGTTTCCGGTTCCGAAAGCTGGTCACGATACCCAGGACATCTATAGCACAGAACCGGGAATCACGCATGGCACTGTCTGCGTGTTGAAGTGAAGTTTTCTAAATTGAAAAACAGCGCAACGTAACTTTAACTTTTTACAGTCCTGCTTTCCCGAAGAACCCTTTTCACCAAATCACAGTAGCTCTCGATCATTACCGGAGGACTCCTCCCTTCAACAGCAAGACCTTCTCGCTTTAGAGTTCAAACTCGTTTTAATTTTCAGAATCACTAGTATCACTCACTATTCACTACCTCCTTCAACACCATCTCCTTCTTCACTGCCCTCACCAGTCTCCTCTGCTTCAAGCAAAGGAGACTTGTGATGTCAGTGAAGAGGGAGTTGAAGCCATGAAGTAGTGGTGTTAAAACTAGCGATCCTTAAATTGACGACGAGTTGAAACCGGATATGGGTTTTCACACTGTTCTAAGGAAAATAACTTTTCCGTATGGAGATGGCATATTGTAAATAAAATTTGTTCATTTTCACGAAAATGAACGCGTCTTGTTACTCTCGTAAATTTACTATATATTATCCGGGACATTTCCCGGTTCTCGGTTCTGAGTGTAATATCATTCCCGTTCCTGTTAGTATAGAAAACCGGGTATATATTAAACCCTACGCCTGGGGTGAAAGTCCTCTAAAGTGGGGAGTAAAGATAATAGACAATTGACTAAACTTATCTTCGTACCTGTGTTGCGGTTGCGATATAGCGGCAGGTGCTGATAGTCACCTTAAATATCAATAAATAAATAACAATAGCTAATTATATCTTAAGCACATAAATCGCATCGCTCGAATCGCGTATTGCATGTAACAGCCTTTCCATTGTGTCTCGCGTGAAGCGTTATAAAATGACATTACATCATGAAAGGAAAAAAAATGGATAATTCATATTAGGGCTGTCACGATTATTCGATTAATTGATTGCTGATCGATCACGCCGAAATCGATTAGTATTTTTCGTTGTCGAAGAATCGGTAAATTTTACCCCATTTTAGACGTTTAATAATTAAAAAAAAAATGAAAAAACTATTATTTCTTAAGGTAAAGGGTCAAGAACGTCGACGTTAAATCTCAAGAAGCCGTTAGAAGCATTTGCCTTTTAGGAACATTCAAAGCTTTGATGTTCTGAACTTTTGAACCGTCAGTGTAATAATCAAGACCGGTCGGCAGTTGCGAACTTGCGAAGTTCGCAACTGACGACCGGTCTTGATTATTACATTGACGGTTCAAAAGTTCAGAACACCAAACCTTTGAATGTACCAAAAAGAGGACCGTCTTCGTTGTTTACTTGAGGAAGGTCAACTGACTTGAACTTCATTTTTAACAACTTAAAGAGAGGGAAATGTGGTGACGGGGTCATCTATGTACGATTAATCGATTATAATCGATTATTTGCGACGATTAATCGATTCGTAAATTAAAAAATCGTGACAGCCCTAATTCATATTAATTCCGCTGTCGGCATTGTGGCCCAGTAAATGGTTAAAGAAATACCGTTTAGAATACAAAAAGGAGATAGGGGCAAAATACCATTTAATTGCGAGATTCTGTAGATGATATAAAGGGGTCTATTAGAATGAAGTAATGCTCGTATTGTTTCACAATAACCAACTCGTAACCCTCTGGGCAATATACACATTCACACATAAGAGTAAACTAATGGTTCGGGAGATTGCCTTTAGCAGACCGTTAATGACAACGTATTAAAAGCTTGTAATCAGATATTTTTGCCGAGACAAGTTGATTTTGGTTCCGATTTCCTGCATTATCTCATTCATCTAAGGTATATGTGGTTTATTTTATCGAAAAATCGATGTTCGAGTTTCGGAAATTGCAATGTGAAATTTTCCTGAAGAGCGTCCTGTTTGATGAATGGACAAACCTTGGAAACACGCTAACAGACGTATGCTCGAAATATCTCGGAGCCAATTTTATATTTTTTTATTCGATGGGAATGGCATTGGTTCTTCAGAAAGCATAACCACCAATGTCATTGTATCAGTAGCTTTTAATTTGAAGGCTCAAAGCAGAGAATATGAACAATTTTGAACAGAACATAACATATACATGGATGTCGAAGAGAATATTTAAGCGGGATCTCTTTTGAGCACTTCACTTCACATTTGGCAATACTATGACACAAGGGCAACATTCGTCAGCTGTAAAAATCATTCTTTCCATGTGAAGCTAAATAAACAGACAATTAATTGTGTTTGACAGAACAAAAACAGCTCGGGCGAAGGGCATTTTGAAATCTCACCGTAGGTCCTCGAACACCTAGAAAGATTCCTTCCGAACCAACCGAATAGTGAAGCAATAGTGAACCACGTAGAATACTTGGCCACTTGCAGGCATGCCGATGGCCGCGTGGTCCATGTGGTTCAGAAAAAAGCCTCGTCATCTTGCAAGAAACGATTGACAAACAATGATAACGTTTCGCTAGACGACAAAAGGAAACTCTATCCACGGAAATTTAAACCCCAGCTATTCTATTTGTTGTCTATTTGGCGTCCTCTATTCACTCAGCTGTCTCGGTATTTTAAAAAGAGATATTCCTTTTTTGTATGTGTTTGCGTCTAAAAGCTCGGCCAGCTTTATCTACAGTACGTGGAGGGCGTATTATCACTAAATCACCCGCGGAGTGGCGATTCCACCCAAGCAATAATTGCAGATTTGTTGCAAACCATAACAAGCACAAGCAGAGTTCCAGCCAATGGACCTCCGGGTTAAACCCGGAGGTCCATTGGCTGAAACGTCGCTTGTGTTTTTGTCCATATGTGCAGAATTTGAAAGTGATACTTTGGGTGATACTTCCACTCTACGGGTGATTTTGTTATAACCCACTCTTCACGTACTGTAGCGTGACAGAGCTCTGCCAAGCAGATGTACAATTAGTGGAATTTGCATTCCAATATGATTGTAACAGAGTTACTTCAGAAGTGTGAACTGTTCTGCTATTTTTTTCATTTCCGTTAATGTTGTCTGTCAATCCACATCTCCCATGAACTCCAAACCTCTAGATAAGCCGTCTATAGGCATTAATACATAGTTCCTGTCAGCTGAAAAACTCATTGGACAAAATTGGAGGCCAGCCCACCTACTGTTTTTTGAGTTGTTGGCAGAATAATCTCATTCGTGACTGCACGGAAATCTAAATTTTCACTCGCAACTTCCAGCTACGAGTGAACACTTTTATTTCCTTGCAGTCACTCATAAACCTAATCGGAATGACAAAGCGCTCATCGCTTAGTTTGGATTAGTAGAACTCAATCGGGAAGCTTTACGAAAGTGGCGTAATAGCCTACATAGGTGGATGTTTAATATAAATAAATTGCTATCCAGAGTACGTTATCTTTCTGACTCCACTATATAAAAACACGAAGACAAACAACGAGCAACAGAACGTATGTTTTGTTTTAAATTCAATTCGCGGCGTAACAGTTTACAAAAGTTTAAAATATCTTCGAAATTCTTTGTAAACCATCAGAAGCATGATTTACGTACTTTTTGATTGAAAATCAATCACCTAGTACAAATGGTCGCTCATGTAGTAGCAAATAGTTGGCGAGGTTAATGTAGCACCTTCTGAACATTGCATCGGAGCGGACTGGTCTCCCAGCAGGAACCACATCAAGCTGCCAAGAAATGTTTTACTTTTTATCATAAAGTATTTATACCTGGTGTTCTCCCCATTGTAGTTAGGGTTTTGAAGTATCGTTTATGTTTATGAGAATAGACGGGAATATGTCAATTCTTCGATTTCAGTGTCAGAGACGCCAAACCCAGGGGCTTTAAAATCAAGGAATCTACACCTTCCGAATTGATTTTTAGACATAAGATATTCCATCAGAGTTGATTAAATAGAGGATCCCCAACGTGTCCACAGTTTTTATCTAACAATCACATTGATTTTGGCTTGAAAACCACGAGAAACGGTACGTATCACATAATGTGTTCCGATCCCGTATCATATTGACGACTCATTTTGATTCCGTATCACATAGATTCAACTTCCGGTAAACACCGCGCTATGACAAATAATAACAATATATGCATTGTTATTACGCATTAAAATATAAAATTCAACATTTTGATCAATTCCAACCCAATTTAAACGGAAAAAACGGGCTTTATGTAACGGGATTGTTAGATAAATGTATTATCACGACCAAATGCATGTCCTGTAATTTGTACCAGATTCTCGGTCGTGTTTACAATCGGATCACAACTCGCCCTTACGGGCTCGTTGCGATCTGATTGTAAACACGACATCGAATCTGATGCAAATTACAGGACATGCACATGGTCATGATAATGTATATATATCGAAATTTACAAAACATGTTCAGTGAATTAATTTGAGATCGAGCTTTTGCGAGAGATAGACTTAATTTACTGGACTAGCTTTGTAAATTTCGAGATAAACTGGGGACGAGTTGAAGATGCTATTTATTATATGATACGAACAAAACACACACAGGACAGACACTTCAGTGGAAAGGAATGCGAAACAAGCAGTGGCTTCTGCAAGGTCTGCAATTACGTTACCACTTAAGATTGGTTGTTTGTCAGCAGTGTCCGCGTCAGGAAATAGTCCCCGATGAAGAATAGATTGGGAAGTACTTAACTGGTAGAGTGCTGAATTATTTTTGGCAATCTAAATTTGTTCACATGTCTTTGCCTTGCTACAATTTATGGGAGAGTGCCAGTGGGCACTCTCCCATAAATTGTAACAAGGCAAATCCTAACTGACTAAATAATATCACTTCAAAGATAATATGAAGCATATCCATTGAATTTGAAGCCTTTATGTGGCAGTACCTGCACTTGAGAATGAAGCTTAAATATGGGCTTCCAGCACTCTACCAGTTAATGACATAAATTTAATGAAATAGTTTTCAAATAAACTTCAACTGCTGTCACCGACAACAAATACTTAGAATTCCTCGTCCTCAGAGACTGAATCTACGATTATTATCCGATTCTTAATAGGCCGTGTATTACCATATTTTTTAATGAATAGGCGTAACAACCATTAGAAGGGTCAGATTAAATATATATATATATATATACCTTCTCCCCTGTGACAAACACATCAGTATAATCAGTCCCAAAGATTATTAGTTATCCTTGTGTTTTGCAGTGTGTATAAGAATTTACACCGGTTTGGGAACTTATACACCCCGAGGCGAAGCCGAAGGATGTATGAGTTCCCAGACCGGTGTAAACTCCCATACACCCTGGAAAACACAAGGATAACTGATATATTTTCAAGAATGTTGGAATACTTAACACTTTAACCTAAATTGTGGGGAAAAAAACTGACAGAAAATTTGTAATTTGTAGGTTTCTTAATGACACAAGACAAATATGGATGTCATTGGAACTGGCTCAGTGAGCCAGTTCCAATGACATCCATATCTGTAATATTTTATTGCACATAAATATTAAATTTCCTGTATTTTTGTTCTAACATAAATGAGCAGAAGGTATGAATTAATAATTAAAAATGGGTCCCTTTTTTACCCATACAGCCTGCTATTGTGTATTATTGTTTTTACACCGTGGCTAACCACGGTGTAAAAACAGCTACTGTGGATTGCGAGTTACACCGTACCTCTCAGTCAATCAAAACACGGTATTTTGTTTCATTTGGAAATAAGTTCGTTTATTATATGCTCCCTTATAAGATAGTGGGAAATGTCTAACACGTAGTTTTCGATATGTCCTGTTATGATCTATACAAGAGAATGTTTCTCTGGAAGTGATGAACATTACGTAATAATTTTTATATCTATGTCACTGCCCGTTTTGGAACAATAAATACATTCATTACACACCTATTCAACTTTAAACCCTTGTATTTAACGGAATAGCCGCTATGACATAAATGATTCTGTATTCAATGGGTTATGTACAAGCTGGAACTTTTTTTCCCAGGACCGTTCATACTAGTTCCTTTCCCATCGAGTCATTAGTTACGCTTCGAAAAGTTTCCAAATTTCGTTATACAATTATCGACAGTCTGTCGCAGAGTGTGAAAATGAAAACTTCCAAAGCAAAATAAAGTCGGTTCTCAAAAAATTAGTTAACCAAAAGTGAGATAATATTTTAAAAAAAAAACAAATTATTTCCAACCAGAACAGTAACCCAGTCCCGTGGCCGTCTCGTCTTGTTGATCCCTTATCTCTAAATTGGTCAACTCCTTCGTACATCTTGACATGCTTCGAACTTCTTGTAAATATGTTTCTTTCAGCTGTTTTGCAAATCTACACAAATTTGTACTTATATTTTTACTAACTGTAATAGCCTCCAAATGTTTAGGCGTGAATGGGCACCAGCCGAAGAGAAACAACGATACGAATTTCAACAAACACTGGTTCCGAAAAGGTTGCTTTGATTTTTTATCGATCCATTTGATCAGTGCAGCTTTAAACAAAACAAACGGACTCTTCACCTTTGGGTTTAAACATCAGAATTAAAATGTGTTTATTTAAATGAATTGTAATGTATGGGATGTGTAATAAACACAGAACGCGATGTGTGTTTGAATCGGTGGGTATTTTACATAACTCGTTGGAATGGCGTAGTCATAATACACTCTAGCCTACGGCTCTCGGGAAATATGACTATGTCATTCCAACTCGTTATGCAAAACATCCACCGATTCAAACACACATCGCGTTCTGTCTATATATATTATCCCCATTATATTAATGTACAAAATTTTGAATCAAAGTCTAGCTCTTATTTCCAAGGCTTAATCTCGACGAATCTGATACATTATTTTGTACATAAACATAATGCAGATGATAGATTTATCTTACAATTTTCACCTGTAATAACTTTACAAATCGGCAGCACCCTTCCACGTAATTTATAAATTAAGCAGCTGAAAAAACAATGATTTATCAAACAAAATGTCAACAAAACCATATCATGTGACCCCCCTCGTTGGAACCCAGCTCGATTAATTCGTTTCAATGAGGGGGAGGGGGTGGGGTGGTGGGTCACATGATAATGGTGTTGTTCAAATTTTTGGAAAATTTTGTACAAAAAATAAATAAAATACTAAAAAAACTAAATTGTGTACACGAGTAAGGGGTTAACTAGCATTTGAATTTCAGATTTCGTTTTTCAGGCTCACAAAAATGCTTATCGTTCTGATTGAACTTTTGGGATCCTCGAATAAACTGACTGAGGTGTACACGCTCAATATTAAAAAGCATTAAGAAGAGACTGTGCGCTGCAATAGTATAACTGCGTGTTGTTCAAGCTTGAATGCTCAAGGTGATTCAGACACAAAAGCATAAAAGCAATGTGGTTCCATAATTTAATAATTAGACTTTTGAGAAGTGTTTTTTCTTTTTCTCTTTTTGTATGTAGAAGTGCACAAGGTCCCTCACAAACGCGAATCAAAGGCTTGTAATGTTCTAGAAATAGTGACGTAAACAGATCGTAACCAAGCAGTTGCATGATACAGATTTTTTATCCCATAAATGGACGATTATTCGAACAATAAAAGTCTTGGATAAATTTTTGCTTTATTCACCTTGTAGCAGCTGCTAGTAGGGTGATAAATCTTTCCCGTCGTTTTAACACTGAAAGAATTTATTCCTATAGTAGAGATGGACTTGTTGACCTCTGACCTCTACCGCATTCGTGTTGTCATGAACAGTTTTACGTTTGTGGGAGACATAATGAACCGACGTTTATCAAACGTTGACCATCGCTGAAATGTTTAGTTTTAGAATATATGACACAGTTAAACTCTGTCTAACAATAAAGCGAACAACAATTTACAAAGAAAACAAAGTAAATGAATAGAAACAAATCTTTGAAAAGCATACAAGTTCGATTGTGAAAGGCGGGGGCGTGATGAGTCATGTTTCATTTTCCAAATTAGGAAAGTGTAAATAAACAAATGCACGTGTCGTCTACTTTGTTTATAAAACTCAAGTTGAATCGATGACAAAAAAAACAACAATAAACAACGAAAATAAGAAAGATAAACATTGCTCATTTAATAAAGATTTTTTGCAGATTTAGCTCACGTTTGTAGGGGAATTAGTTTTAGTCCGAAATGTATCACTTCGCCTTGTTTATTTTTGGCATTTGTACTTGTCGATCGAATTGGACCAATGTGCTCCTCTCTTCTCGCAGTATTTTGCAGCGAGTAACAGCGCGATTTCACTGCGACTGCCCTGTAAATGATGTATGGGATAAACAAAAGAAACGTATAGTGTTTTAAAGTAAAAATCCTACGAATAGAATATTTTTTTTACTTTACAACACTGTACGTTTATTCTATATGTATCAGGGGACGCCTGATACTCGCTGTATTCGAGTAATTACGGACCCAGTACAAACTTATTATAAGATAAATATGTATTATGTGCACATTGTGCTTGTACAGAATCTTTTATCGCGATGAGACTCGTTTTTGAGGACGTACAGCTTGCGCTACGAGTAGCAATACCTCCCCAGAAATGAGTGGAGTCGTAATAAAAGATTGTATACAAATATAATGTGCACATAACACAATTGTTTGCCCTTCAATCAAAAAAATCCCCCAAAACATAACCATGACTTCTCAAAATAATTGTTAACAAACAAAAAGCCACACTCAACTGATCAAAATAATAGATCTCCAGTTTCAATTCCCTCAACCCGACGGCACGTGAAGAAATTCCTTCAGCATGAATGAAATTGACATTGTGAAAACACAATAATCAAACTCAGCCCAAGTATGCTTTTACCGTCGAGCAGTGATATTTCGAACCAAATTCAATTCATTTCACGAGGTCACTCAAGGCACAGATGGCTTGTCTGCGAAAAAAACTAGGGAATTATTTTTTGTAGTGCGCAAGAATCGCTTTAAATACATGACGTCACTTAATTCATAATTTTTAGAAGTGATTACATCACAATGAGATTGACGTTACGTTTCAGACTTTTCTCGCTACAACTTTCAGTTGTTGTGATTCACCTCCATCCTTTTTTGTTTTGGTGTTTTGCATAGTGGATTGTTTATGTAATGGCTCGTGCAATTCCCTGCAACGTGGAGTGTGTGTTGAGGCAACTTGATGCACCGTTCATTGTAGCATTATACGTTTTTGAACGAAACGACTTGCGATTGCCAGTACCACTGAAATAGTCCGCCAGGCGCGCATGCGTTCTTTTGTCGCGATGTCATGTGACTTTTCTCGCTTCTGCAATAACGACACAAAGATCTTTTATCGCCGATTTTTTATCGCAACTGATGTTGCTGTTTGCGTGAATAGTAGATAAAGATTATGGTGATAGTAACCAATCTGGTGGTCTCAATATCCGTTGAGTTGATGAGAGCTGATTAGTCACATCCCATGGGCCAGTGAAGGAACGAGACAGAGTTTGGAACACCAGATATACACAGAACGACACGCATGTGTGAATGGGTTAATTGATATAGCATGGGTGCCAGCACGGAAGAATAAAACGAGAGGCCACAGGCTTCGAGTCTCATCCTTCCGCGATGGTACAAGTGCCATATCGATTAACCCATTCACACACGTGTGTAGTTTTGTGTTTACTACACGCCTTCGCGTCTGTAAAAAAAATATTAGAAGGACACTCAGCAATCATTTGACAACTATCAACAAATAGACATTTTATCGAAAACAAAATTTACGAGGGGAACCCGTGTTACTATTTCGTCCTCTGAGTTCCACTGTGTTCTATGTGCCTACTGGCACATAGAACACATTGGAACTCAGGGGACGATTTTCAGCTATCGCTAGTGATTCAAAATGTAATTTTATTGCACGATTTGTAAAAAAATTCCGGTGAAATTTCGCTTCTATTTAGAAGTAGTTCGTCAACGATTTCCGTTCCGCACATATGTGCGGAACAGATTGTGATTTTCCCCACGGTGTACTGTTGCTGTAGATGATGATTTCATAAAACAGGCATGTAATAAATGTTATTGTCATAATAATCTTTTTTTTTATTTTATGCCTTTACGGCCAGGTAAAACATATGCAAAATGAAGTAAACAAATTCCTGAACACATTGTTATAATAATAATAATAATAATAATAATAATAATAATAATAATAATAATAATAATGATAATAACACTTCGGCCGGCCGCTGATTTGTCGCGGTTCTCGTATGAGAAGGCCTTGGTTATCCCTGTTCTACCAACTGCCTCCCTATTCCCACGCTTCTTCTCTCCTCCCAACACTCGGAGACGAACTGCTTGATGACATCCTTTGCCCCATTCTTCCCAATCTCTCCGATTAGTATAGTAACCCTCTCCTTTGAGTCGCCCCCTAACCACATATCCTTCATTCTCCCATCCCACTTCTCTATTATACTCCCCATGAATCTTGTTCTTTTTGACTGGTATTTTGGGCATTCTATAAGAAAGTGTTCCAGGCTCTCCACCACGCCCAAGTTACACATCTGGCACTCCTTTTCACTGTTTTTCCCAATTTTTCCCCTCAGCTCCAGGGACCGCGACCTCAGCTTGAACAACAGTGACCCCCCACCCCCCAAAGGTGCCATCAAGGTACTCTTCAAAACCAGGCTTCTCTTTATCACGCAGGCCACCCAAAGATCTCTTTGATTTGACCCCTCTCGCCAATTACGGTTACAGTCCTCCATGACCCTTTCTCTGACGATCTTTTTGCCCTAATATTGTGTGAATAATATTTTATTATGTCATTATCTGCACGTCTTTCATTCTTCCTTGTTCAAATTGTTTCTCTCCGTCACAGCTGTCATAAATAATACAAATTTCTAGTATTTTATGTGATTTGAATTAATGGTTGCTGAATTTATTGTTGGTATTTCTGCCTGATTTTCAAACGTAACTGACAGTGTTTCACTCGTTAAAACATCTACCAAACAACCTTTTGGCTACTTAAACATGTCTATTACTCTTCTGAACCATCTGGAGCGTTACCGATACATAGGTGTGTTTTTTTCAAGAGCCTTGTTTAAGATGGTCGGATATGATTTTGGAAAACCACGCTCTCCTTTTCCGTCAGATCGGATTGGATGGCTCCGAAATAGCTCCATCGAATCTATTTTCGTGTTAGGTTTTATATAAAAAGAATGCATTCTCTTTTTGAGAATGTACAGTATGGCCGACAGTCACGGGTGGGCAATATTTCCACGAACATAATAGTATTAGATTCCAAACACTAATTGTGGGAATAATCATCAAAAATTTAATTAATGAGGCACCAGGTTTGACCCGGTGCTTCATTAATTAAAATTGTCCTGCTGATGATTGTTATTACATGGTAAACGCATGCGTGGACACCACTGCCGACGCGTGGGTGGATGACGACCAGTCCACGGTGACTGTACTGTACCAGAATTATCTCACAACTGACTGCCAGAAAATTTGAGTTTTCACGAGCGGCTTTTAAATCCCAAAGGAGTAAATAAATACTGTACGGGTTATTTCCACTCAAAGACTCAGTTGTTAAAATGTTAAATACAACCAGCAATTTCAATACTTCGTGATGAACATTCATTATAAATTACAACCCCAGTAAAATAATATACTTAGGGCAACCAGGAGCCCGAGATACAGATCTCTAATCGTATATTGTTAGTTTTATGGAAAACATCCCGTGTAGGGAATATGACTGCATGATATTGACATCTAAAGGGAAATTATCCAAGTTCCACAAGCCGTAGTGAATCATAATATTGTGTTCAGGAACAAATGTATTCGTTTAGGCGATATACTTTTTAATGGCGTGGCAAATTGCATTATTGTGTTTCGATTGGTGACTCGGGCCATCTTACAATGGGATATTCACACAGTTCGAGCCGTTACTATAGTTTGATAACGCGTGTATCGGGTCATTTTGTGTTGGCAAAGACGGCTGCAGAGTTGTATTTCACCAGCTCAACACATTCACACAAGAGAAGTAAGTTGGAAACACTAAAATGTTTCAAGTTACGATACCCACTTATTGAACGAGACAGTGTACGTTATTTAGTCTTCAGTTTCCTGTATTGACATAATTCAGTTAGTTAACATATATTTATACCACGCTCGCCTATGTTACTACCTGTGAAAATCCTGTATGTTAATTTTTAGCTTTTAGCCACAATACCGGTTGTAAAGCGCCTACCGACGGGGGTTAAAAGAAATTTACACCCACAGTATGAAGTTCATGACTGTTCATCCATAACGTGACATGACCTAATTTGCCAACTTTGATACATTCACACTGCGTGAAGTTTCATTCAAACATACGACGTTTTGCGGTCCTGCCTACTATGTGCATTGACTTATTAAGTTTAAAATACCTACAATTAAATATTTAAAATAGAATTTAAGAATTGTTAACAATAATTTGACTGAAAAAGCAAGGTAAATTCAGTTAACTGTGACGATGTGTCCAGCTGTCAATCAAGCATTCACGTGTAGCCGGCAGTAATGCCCACCAGAGCAGATGTAAACAAAACAAACCCGTGTGTTTGCGACAGAAAGTGTCGTTTTTTCTCCATTTTAAGTGACAAAGTCGATTATTTATTAAGAACATGGTATAAATAAAACAAATAGGTACTAGGGCCGGAAATCATATTTAAACCACTCGTAGAATAAGGGTTTTAACCATTCGGCAAGCCGAGTGGTTAAAACGCTTATCCTACTCGTGGTTTAAATCTGATTTCCGGCCCTAGTACCTGTTTATTCTATATATTATCACCATTATGTTTCTGTACAAAATTTTGTATCAGAAAAACCGAGAGCGCGGTGGCTCAGTCGCAGACTGTTGGACTTCTATGCTAGAGGTACCGAATTCGATCCCCGTCCGGGACGACCCACGTCGTGTCCTTGGGCAAGGCACTTTATCCCGGTTGCCTACATGGGGGCACGGTGACGCCGTGTACTAAGGCGTGCTGCACGTCGATGGTGCACATGTCTTCAACCGTTCTTTCCCTGCTTGCGCGGAGCTTGAACAGAGTTAGAATGTTGAGGAGCTGACAGTTGCTCATCGATGCTCGGTGGTTCTCTCCGGGTACTCCGGCTTCCTACACCCGTAAAACCGTCAGGGTCACGATTAGCCAATGTGCATACGTTTGTGACTTTAAACACCAATAAATAAATAAATAGTATCAGAAAAACTGCTTTTGTTTCTGAGGCAATATCTCAACGAGGTGAGATATGGGCACAGAAACAAGAACGAAACTCTGATTCAACATTTTGTACGTAAATGTAACGGAGGTGATAGATTTATGTTACAATTCTCAACTACTGGGTAAATGACTTCATTATCTAGCTTTTCATTAGTCAATGTGAAAGACACAGACTATTGTTTTTGTATGGTTTCTTTTTCTTTTCTTTTTCTTCTTCTTCTTCCCTCTTCTTCTTTTTCTTATTCTCCTGTCTTCTGTCTTCTATGCACTTCCTTGTCCGCACGATAACTCGAAAACGAATTGTCCTATCTCACTTATCTTTGGTACATGGACAGACAGGCACAATTTCGCGGCATCCGATGTTCAGATCGCTCGAGCCCTTGAGTATGGCCCAGTCGGTCACATGGTTTTCAAAGCCTCCAATATCCTGTAACAGTATATTATCCCAAGCAATACTATGTTATGTTATTCACACTGGAGACAATGTAATCATCAGTGGAGTTAGCTGTCAAACATTAAATGTTATCTTGCTATTATAATCAGTTCCTCGAACTAAGTTGAGAGAAACTTCTTGCTTTGCAAGGAAATAAAGTATAAATTATTCAGTTCAATGCTTTTAACCCTCTGAAGATTAAATGTGGGTTTCAAAGATATTATTTCCGTGAGAACATTACTGCTCAAAACGTCATTCACATAAGTGACTAAAATATCCATTTCTGATTCCGTGATCGAACCCTTTAATACTGTGTAGTACATATTTGCACATACATGTTTTTTCTGATTGCTTGGAAAAAAATTATCTGATTCATGTAACAATATCTTTAAATACTATTAATGAAAACCTGTTTCTGATTTCTTTAAAAATATTTCACACCCAAAAATAAACTTCCATACATTCTCTTTCTATTTTGTTTATTTCTGATGCTTTAACCCCTTTCACGCAGACTTGAATTTACTAGATGCAGTAAATTCTGTTTCTCTAGTTTCCGTTTAATTTTCAGACTGAAATAAAAAAAACGCTGGTCGTTTCGGTAGAAACTATATGCGGCTGTTTCATACTTTGTACCGGTGTACCCGGTGCTTCATTAATTACATTTTTGATGATTATTCCTCTAATTAGTGTATGGAATCTAATATTATTGCGTCCCTGGAAATATTACCCTTCTGTGGAAATTTCCCCGTGGGAACCCCGGGAAGTAAGCAGCACTTGTTTACTGTGGTAAACCAGTTCCGCTTTACTAGTAAAATAGGACCCATTCACCAATGCTTGGGGTAAAAGTCCTCTAAAATGGGCAACATGTTGATCAACGATTGACTAAACTTGACATCATCTCCATGTTGTGTCACGATTAGCCATGGTGCATAAATATGTGACGTTAACCACCAACAAACAAACAAACAATCTGTGGAAATTGACCAATCCACGCCGTTGTACTGTAGCCGACACGAGAAATATATAGAATATAACCATAGTAGCTTGGTGTGCCAAATGTTCAACACGAGTGTTGAGGTGGTGTTAACCGCGAGCCTTCGGCGCGCGGTTAACACCACTTCATCACGAGTGGTGAACAGTTAGTACACCAAGCTACTTTGGGTATATTTTATTTATACCATGATCGTCAGATTATTAAGAGTCGCTATTATTTTTTTCTCGATTTTACTGAGCACCAAACGTACAAACGTGCGAATCTGTTTTTATTTACACAAGCATCGGTGGGCGGTACTTCCGCTGTCACTTTTATCGCCGAAACGAAATGAAACTGGACCTTGTTCATTTTAGTAGCATAATAGCATACCATTTCGAGTTATGGATGCTTTATTAACAGGAGACAATGCATGTTTGTTAAGTTTTAGTGTCTTATGGGGTAAACTCATTTAAAAACGTAATGAATAATTGTCACTTCCATTTCATTCTTCGCGAGGCGACGTGCGATAAATTTAAACAAGTTGCATTCAGGTCGACGTCACCAAAGGTCAACTTGGATGTAGTTCCACTGTAGGTGTAAATTTTAACTATTGAAATCCCATTGCTGGCGTGTTTACCGCGGTTGGTGTATAAAGCTAAAATTTATGTCATAGGCTTTTCATATATATTAGAATAGGTAATCATGGTGTAAAAAGAATTAAACAGGTCATGAGATGCGCCACAGTGTAACACAAAGGTTGAATTTCACACCTCAACTTGGTTAAATACAGTAACAGGAGGTGCTATCCAATCCACCATATTAGCATGATGGACCCAGACAGAGGACCATTATTAAGCAGGTTTCAATGCACTGTGAAAATGAAAAGACGACAGGTCTTATATATACACGATGTATAAGGCGAAAGTGATGATTGCATACCAAGAGGATTTGTATACATCCTTTTTGAGTTTGTGGAATATGTTATGCAAAAATAGATACTCGCATTGATATATTTTCAAATTTAAAATATTCCACTGCCCAGCTGGCTGGGAATTATCGCGACTGACAATTATTCTGACAGCTGGTGTGAACGAATTAGCTGTTGGTTATGGCTTGGATGGTGCGCCGGTGGTGTCGGCTCGTGTCGCGGCTTGAGGGTACAGTCTTCCATCAAGTGCCTTGCTCCACACAAGTGGGGAACTTCATATCTGCGAGCCTTTCAGAAAACAAAAAATGAAAAGACAGGTCTTATACATGATGTGTAAGGCGAAAATGATGATTGCATACCAAGAGGATTTGTATGCATCCTTTGTGAGTTTGTGGAATATGTTATGCAAAAATAGACACTCGCATTGATATGTTTTCAAATTTAAAATATTCCTCTGGCCAGCTGGCTGGGAATTATCGCGACTGACAAAGCTGGTGTGAACGAATTAGCTGTTGGTTTTGGCTGGGATGGTGCACCGGCGGTGTCGGCTCGTGTCGACGGCTTGAGTATCTACCGGATATGGTCATTACGTTGCGTAAAAGGTACAATCTTCCATAAAGTGCCTTGTTCCACACAAGCGGGGAACTTCATATCTACAAATTAGCTGTTGGTTACGGCTTGGATGGTGCGCCGGCGGTGTCGGCTCGTGTCAGCGGCTTGAGTATCTCTCGGATATGGTCATTACGTTGGGTAAAAGGTACAATCTTCCATAAAGGGCCTTGTTCCACACAAGCGGGGAACTTCATATCTGCGAGCCATGCAGAAAACATATTCAATAAGTTCCAGTATATCATCTTTAAACTATTCGCATCGTTCATCAATCATCCATTTCCATCATCCGTTTAGCTTTCAATATCAGATGGGAACCCACGCTAGGGGTTGGTTTGGAGAGTAAAAACAGAGTGAATTTCCTTTACGCAGATACCTCTCCAGCATTCTTTTTGTTCAAAGTTCGTCTCGCTGAGTTCAGTAATTTTACGGAATGTCATCACTTTAAGCTTGTGAAATTATGGAATATTTGTACTATGGGGTGAACTAGACTTTTAACCCTTTACCTAACATGAAAAGCAGACGACACTTGGAAACAAAATTCGTGAATAACTAATTTTTTTCACTTTTTGTCTCAAAAACATAGGTTATGACCCCTCTTTGGAACGAGCTCGACGAGCTCGTTCCAAAGAGGGGTCATAACCTATGTTTTGGAGACAAAAAATGAAAATATAATGAAAATTATCTGGCGATTTTTGAAAAAAGCGCTGGCCGGTTTTGGCCGTTACGTTGGTAAAGGGTTAAACAAAGACACTTAGTTTCTGGTACAAGTTCCAGTTTTCCACTGACAATTGAAAGTACCTCTTTGTCAAAGCGAGCTGAAGCCAATAACACTTAAGGTCACATGATCGATTTTTCACTCATCTCTTGGACGATATGATATAAAAAATCCAAATGGACTGGAGAATATATACTGGAACAATACTGATACATACAATACTTGTCACTGAGAAGAAAGCTTCTCGTTCGTATTGTACTTTCGTTTCTCTCGTAGTAGGACTGACAAGTAACTTGGCCACTGGAAATAAATACAATACAGTCCTTCAGAATGGCTCGTGTTTAAGGACAATAGATTTAACAAATTCAGTGGAAGTGGACATTGACAATTTCCTGTTCTTGAGCACTCGGAAATCTGTCGTTATTGCAAATGGATGAAGGTGAAAGTTGATATTGACAAGAAAGAATACTTCTATTATCTGCGAGTCGGAGAAGATCGGGATGAATGTTGGATATGCTTCGTAACTGTTGACTGGTTGTATGATCGAGAGATGGGATTTGCGACTTCGAATGTCATTTCTTTCATTACAAGACCAGGCACCGTTCCTTGCGTGCATAAAGGTGTCATTTGCAATGATAAAGCATTGCAGATGGCACCTTGATGCGCTTTAGAGACGAAATATTGTTGTAGTTAATACTAATTGAAAAAAGAAATTGATCAAACTCCAAAAAAATAATTTCGTAGGTGTAAAGAGTGTTAACCTGTTCATGAATAAGTTATATTGAACACAAAACAGCTTTCCCCGTTAAAATTGCATTAACGTTAAATGACGTGCTGCACGTTTGTGAAAAGGAATGTTTTGCACATGGAGAGTCTGAAAATTCATGCAGCAGTGTGAATCCTTGGGTATTTAAACACTAAAGTAAGGCCTTCCTATCGTTCACATTCAAACCTGCGCTGCTGTTAAAACGACTCCACATTAGCATGCCAAGATTGACAATTAATCAACGTCTCCTTGCCCTGGGTATGATTAGAGCTGGCAGAACACACAGAGAGGTTGCCCAGCATTTGAACTGCCACCGTAACACTGTAGACAGGCTAGTCCATCGACATGCGCAACATGATGACGTTCGAGACCGACCCCGCTCCGGGAGACCCCGAGTTACCAGCCCTGAACAAGATCGGTATATCCGTGTCGTCCATCTCCGGAACCGGCAACAAACGGTAACGACGACAGCCAGGAACATCCCTAACCTGAGACGGATACATCCTGAAACAGTAATCAACCGGCAGAGAGAATACGGCTTACGTCCTCGAAGACCTGCAATTCGTCTGATTTTGACGTTACGTCATTGTCGTGCTCGACTGCAGTGGTGTAGACAACATCTCAGGCATCCCTTACACTGGTGGCGACGTGTTTTATTCACAGATGAATGTCGTTTCCATCTTTCATCATCAGATGGCCGCCAGGGAGTGTACAGACGTCGAAACGAACGCTACGCAGATCCATGTGTCGTGGAGCGAAACCGTTATGGGGGAGGGTCTCTCATGGTGTGGGGTGGCATCACTGCCCGTAACAGAACTGAGCTGGTCATTACTGGTGGCAATCTCAATGCAGCCAGATATCGTGATGAAGTGCTTACACCTGTTGTTGTCCCATTTCTGCAACGTCACGGCCCCGGCGTCATTCTACAGCAGCACAACGCCCGACCCCACGCAGCTCGTGTTGTTCAACAGTATCTGCAGCAACAACAAGTGGATGTTCTTCCCTGGCCCGCAAATTCGCCCGATATCTCACCCATTGAGCACGTATGGGACGAAATGAAACGTCAGCTACGCCGGCTTCCCCATGCACAGTCGACGCTTGTGGAACTCCAAAGACAGCTTATCAGAATATGGAACAACATCCCACAACACTTTCATGCTAACTTGTTCGCTTCCATGAGGCGTAGATGCACAGCAGTATTCGATGCAGACGGAGGTCATACCAGATATTGAGTGTGTGACTTTTGTGTTTGACCCTTAGTGTCTTTGACTCTCCATGGCACCAAGAGTATTCGTCGTAGCGTAATGAAGTTTCTCGTGTTGATCACAAATTGATTCATCTGTGATTGAATAAAATTTCCATGAATGAAAATGATATATATCTTTTTTAGTGTTATTTTTTAGCATGCACACTTTCTTTTTTGGGAGAGTATAGTTTCCTGTTCGGTAGTCGGAGCAACAAAGGGGCTAGTCAGATACCTTTCTCTTAGTCTCTTAACCCTTTCACCTCCGAACTCCTGACTGGAATTGCTGCATACAATACCTTTTACGATGACTGGGCGAGACCATTATGTATTGTAGGGAGATTCAGTGGTAATTTAATTTTTTTTTGAGTTCAATACTATTGTTTTATTATACGCTAAACGATAAATTATCGAAAAAATTGTGGAAAGATAGAAATCGTATCCCCCACGGTGAAGATATAGACATTTTCACTTTCGCGGAATCAATCAAAATGGCGGCTTTCAAATCATCACTTCAAGGTGAATACGAGTCGAATTATCACTGGAAATGATCAGTTTGTTCTAAAAACGTATAATGAAAAGAAAATCTAGTATTTTCGAGTGGATACTGGTCATTTCCAGCAATAATGCCACACGTATTCTCCTTGATTTGATGCATGAAACGAGTGGAATTATCGATAGGAATGATCAAATTTTTTTTAAAAGCGTACAATAAAAAGACAATCTCGTGACCGAGAGAAAGGGTTATTGTCTCCGTCACTCATGAGATAATTTTCGGTATCCACTCAAAAACACTAGGTATCCTCTATTTATATGTGATTATAAATTTTAAAAACATACTCCTGTTAGCCTTAATGGCGCCCACACGAGCTACACCTGAACGATGTGTAATACATCATGGCAGAGTGTTTCATTTACGAAAGAGAAAAGAAATAGAATTATTTTTTCCAACTATTAGTCAAGTCCATGTTAGATGCTGTCTCCATTTCCCTTACTCTTTACCAAACATAACATTGAAAACTGGCGAGCGCTATTCACAGGAATCACGTTCTGAATTTTTTAATTTTTTTCCTTTTTTGATCCAAAACACAACTTATGAGTCCTCATTGGAACGAGCTCTTTGAGCTCGGTCAATGAGAGTGTTTTAGGCTATATTTTTGAGGCAAAAGATGAAAATATTTATTTACTCAAGAAATTGTTATGCACCTTCCACCTTTTATTCGGATTGTGTGAATGGTTAAACAAAGTGGTAAAATTTGAAGAACCTCAACAGTTCCATATAGCAGGTGCGGAATCTGATTGGAACAAAGAAACCCGCGACTAACTATATCTCACCGCCCATAAGTTTATGGGAATTTCATTAGATTTAAGACATCGCATACAAGCTGTGTATATACTAAGCACAGTCAGTTGAAATCTGTTCTGTTAGAGTGCTCTCACTTTGATGAACTCAAAATCAACAAGTAAGACTTTAGCTATTTATTAATGATCACAGTTACTTATTTAGTATGTAGATGAGGGGTCAGTAAAATTAATTATCTTCATAGTTTGTTTTTTACCAACACCGTATATATCATTATTAGGTCTCTTACAAATTGTGCAAGTAAAAGAGTCACATTTGTTTCCCCATTTTTACCATCAACATCAGTCGTACAGTACTGTCATAACATGACTGGTCTTTTTCGCGACCATGAGCCTGTACAATAAAACTTCTACAATTGTATTTTGTAGAATTGTACCAATGACGATAAATGACTGAAATGAATCATTTGAGTTTTAACAGACGTGGCAATTTACCTATAGATACCTATTGGTAAATTGCCACGTCTTTCAAAGCGGTAATTATTCATTTCAGTGTTTTTTGCTTGCAGGTAGAATATACAATTTTGAAAAATACAATTGCAAAAGATTTATAGTATTGACTCCAGATCGCGACCCGGTCGCGACAAACTTGCGTCAGTGGGTGGTTATTTGAAGCCAAGAATATTACGATTTCAAACTCAGGAAGGAAAACAAAGAAAAAATAGGATCCGATATTCCACGTTGTTGCATTTCTATTTCGACAGGTGATATTCTACAATATTATATCTCACGTGACCTTCTGGGCTCCTGATTGGACGAATGCTGCACCCCTATTTCGTGTAGTTTGCATCCACAGAACTGACCAGGCACTACACAAAGGCACTACACGTTTTTTTTATTTTTAGCACACTAATATATCAGTTTTCTTTTCATACTGGGCGAATAAAACTAATCAGGCTAAATTTAAATATCGATTCACAGAGGCACAACATCCACAAAACGACCCGGAAAGAAATCATTTTGGAAAAATGTATCGCTTTTCCATTGTCGAAGTCACATTTTTCGAGGCGTTCATTTCATTCATTGAGAAGATGATCCATATCTTGTTCGAAGTGAATGATCCACACCTGGATACAACTTTCATGAGAACGCATCCGGATATGAAAAATCGTTTGTTTTCGCTGCTGATATTATTTCGCTACTTAATTGTATGTTTTGGGCAGTAAACGAATAAATAATGGAATTCAACTGAATCTTCGGAGTTTGTACCCCGTACTGTCCCATTCGGTAATGTATACGTGTGAAAAATGTGTGGAAATTATCAAACTGCGTTGTCAAATTTCGAAAATTTTAGTTTTCATTCGCGAGTTGCGCGATTCTAGAATGCACAGTTCCGTTTGGGGGAAATGTTTTGTTTACCCTTGCCGACCGATTCAAAATCTGTCTTCTGCTCATATCAATAATCCAAGTTAGCTGTGTTTTGGAAGAAGAAAATGTTTTTAAAAACTACATGGTATTTTTTTCTATATAACGCTGATTGGTAGGACTGCTACCTTGGTAATAGATTAACAAATCGGACAGATGTTTTTCTTGATGGGTGTTCGATATAATATAAGGATTAGTGCATGTCTTGTCGTTGACTACGCCCATATAGTGCCCAGTGAGGTGGTGTAGTTCCCTCCGCTTCGCGGCGGGAACTACACCACCTCACTGGGCACTATATGGGCGTAGTCAACTCCAAGCCATGCACTATTCATTAGGTTTAGCTGCCATGGACAGGTCACTTTCCACGGGTGGCCAATATATCCACGGATGCAATAATATTAAATTAGGAGCACTAATTAAAGGAATAATCATCAAAAACTTAATTAACGAATAATTAATAACGGATTAAACCCGGTGCTTCATTAATTAACTTTTTTCTGAGGATTTTTTTTTTACCTGCGTCGACATTACTGCCTACGCTTGGATAACGACTAATCCTCGTAACTGTACTGTAATCTGTTGTAGGGAGGACCTCAAGCGCGTTTTGATCGAGATCCTGTCAAACTTCTCTAGCCACGTTTGTATGGGGGCGCCGTGGCTCAGTGGTTTGACTATTGAAGTTGAAACCCAAAGGTCGAGAGTTCGATCCTGACCAGTGGTAACTGATTTGTATCCTTGGGCAAGACGGTTATTCCCGATTGGCCACGTGAGTGCACGGTGGCGCTCTGTACTAATGTGTACTGCACGCCGATGGTGCACTTGCCTTTAACCAATGCTATCCCTGCCTGTGCTATCCGTTAATCTGTTGTTCTGTCCGGGTACACGACCTTCCTTCACCCGTAAAACTGTCTGACACGAAGTGACCCTGGCTGTCGAATGTGTCGTTGGACCCCAATACATAAATAAATCCACGTTTGTAAATGACAGTACTGTAAAATATAAGAGATCATTTCGAGTGATTTATGACTGACATGAATGATGATTGGAAACCTCGTGTAAGAAACAAGCTTAGGGCCTACCGATTATTTAAAGACAAGTATGTGTTCGAACACTGCCTTATCCATGCCACAACGTTTGAGGCGAGGGCATACTTTCGTCCCTTGTGTGAATCTGTACTGCTTTAGCACTGCAGATGGCCCTTGTCCCACTCGTGGAGAATATTGGAAAATTGCGGATACTTTTTGATTTGTAAAGGGTTAAATTGCGAAAGGATTGACATTTAGTTAATGCAGGCTGATAATATCATTACAGTGTTTCCTGGAAGGGTTGCTTTTCATCAGCTTTGTTCTAATGTCACGTTTCTCTTGTATCTAAACGTCACCACTATTTTATTTTGCCCACGCAAAAAATTCAACTTTTATACAATATGTCTACAACACTCAAATCTCATATTTTGTAATCCCAGAGGAGAAAGATAAATGGAAGATGTCGAGACTGAACCGTTTTTTGAATATGACGTCACCCTGACATTTTAATTTTTTTGACCCACTGATCAGATAAGCTATGATGTGTAGGCAAAAACTTAATAAATAATAAACATTTGACAGTTTTACGGATAGTGCAAGTCGGATATGGTGAGGAAAGACGAATGGCTAAGATGAAAGTAATTACATAAACAATCTGCCTATGATCAGAGGTTTACGGCCAAGCAAAATACAAATTATCTCTCGATAGCTGCGATTCCACACAACGTTTGTAAACGAGTTCATTAACCGGTATAGTGCTGAAAGCTCATATTTAGTTTTCATTCTGAAGTGGAGGAACCACAGCTTGAAGGTTCATATTCAGTCGATGTGCTTTGTATTAACTTTGAAGTGATGCTATTTAGTTTCTAAGGGTTTGCCTTGTTAAAATTTATTGGAGAGTTCCCATAGGCACTCTCCAATAAATTGTGACAAGGCATAGACATGAGTACAAGATCTGACGGCCCAAAATATAATTTAGCACTCTCCCTCTTGAAGACATTCAGAGAGAGATTTAATGGCAATCGGATCAAATTTACTCGACGAGCTTCATACATTTCAAAGAGAATCACAAAGAATTGGCGATTCATAATATCTCTCAAATATGACACAACATTCCACTAGAACTCTCGTATTGTTGTCGCGGCGGTTACGTAAAACCCAACTCACGCGAACGGTCGAACAATTACTAGACAATTTCCTTCAGTCGAATTTTGAGCCAGCATATCGAGCCAGATGTGTTTGTGTTCAATTGTCTCAGACAAGACACAATGTCGACTCTCCTTCGAGAGGCGTCGGCTGACCCACGTTATCACACGTCATGTCTGGAGTTGTTATTTGTTTATTGGGGTTTAACGATACTGTCAATAGTCCGGGTCATGTCATGTAGGGCAGTTTTATGGGTGGAGGAAGCACGGGTACCCGGAGAGGACCCCCGTTTAGTGGCGAGCACGTTCAGACTCTCAAACTTACTAAACCACAAACCAGCACAAACAGAGTTTGCAACGGTTTCAGACAAGTGTACCATCGACAAACAGTACGTCTTAGTACTCAGTGCAACCGTGCCCCAATATAGTTCATTCCACTAAACCAATGGGGAGTCACACAAAAAACAGTTTCCCGTTAAAAATTTCCTTAATCTTTCTCCTGCACAAATCATATAATTGAAGCGCCATTTGGCCAGTGTTAATTACGCGTGCTTCTGGCTTAGTTTCAGGTCATATAACACGTTTCAGGAGCGCGGTGGCTCAGTAGGCATCGGTTCGAATCCTACCTGCGGCAAGCGCGCTTTTGGGCAAGACACTTCAACACAATTGCCCACGTAGGGGTACGGTGATGCTGTGTACTAAGGCATACTGCACGACGATGGTGCACTTGTCTTCTACCAATGCTAACCCAGCCTGTGTGGAGTTAGTATGTTTGGGAGTCTGGCAGTTGATCGCCGTTGCTCACCGTTGTGGTTCTCTCCGGGTACTCCGGCTTCCTCCACCTGTAAAACTCCCCGACACGAGGTTACCCTGGCTGTCGAAAGTATCGTTAAACCCCAATAAATAAATAAATAAATAAATAAATAAATAAATAAATAAATGAATAAATAAATAAATAAATAAATAAATAAATAAATAAATAAATAAAACATGTGTCAGGCCTTTTAGTTCAAACAGTGTCTTTCTTTGAGAAATCGTGTTTCGCTATTACAGTATGGCTGCCGTGGACTGGTCACTTTCCACGGGTGGGCAGTATTTTCATAATAGCAATAATATTTGATTCCAATCACAAATTATAGAAATAATTATCAAAAATGTAATTAATGAAGTACCGGGTACAACCCGGTGCTTCATTCATTAAAATTTTGTTGATGATTTTATTATTTTTATTATTTCGTGGAAAACGCATGCGTGTGCATTGCTGCCCACGCACGGATTACGATCTGTCCACGGTGACTGTATCATAGATTAACCCTTTACCTAACGAATCGCCCACATCCGCCCGCGTGATATGCAAATTGAGCAATTGAAAAAATAAAATTTTTCAAAATATTTCAACAAAACCATATCATGTGACCCCCTCATTGGAACGAGCTCATTGAGCTCGTTCCAATGAGGGGTCACATGATATGGTTTTGTTGAAATATTTTGAAAATTTAAAAAAAAATTATATTTAAAATAATAAAATTAGATATCGTCTGCGTTGGGTAAAGGGTTAGATATTGAGATTCTTATTATTTGCATAACAGATCAACGGGTTAGCCATATCCAATCCACGTAACCGTTGTTGGGGATAATATCAGGTTATAGACTTCTGTAAAAGGTTTGTTGAAACGATACTACTACTAGCGTGACAAGATAATACGTGTTATTAGAGAGGACTGGTAAAATTACGATTATCGATTACGATTACTTAGTCGTCGTCGTCGTGAAGCTAATCTAGCACCAAAAATTCGTTTTGCAAAAACGAACGACGAATCGAAATCGGGAAGGTTGTGTAGTCCGAATTTTACATATCGATGGTTGATGAGACTAGGTTATCTAGAAGCTTGGCCCCTAATTTTTGTTCCTTAAAACGATGTTCCTGAAATTATCCACGAATTCTATTCGTCGTGACAGTCAACCTTTTGAACGTGTAAGCCCGCTTTTCCGGCCCAGGAACTTGATACGTCATAATTGAAGGTGTGGAATTGACCAATCAATATTTGAAAGGCTACACGTTGAAAATATAAATTGGTCTACCCCGAAATAATGGGTTTGCAATCAAACGTGTCACCCGATTCTGTTGAAGTTATAGAATAAGAAATACTGACAGTTAAAAATAGATTAAAGCTTCTTCGTGGGTCTTATGTTGTGTTTGGCTGAGATATGACTGCAATGATGAAGATATAATCATCTTCTAACTTTTAATAATCATTTTTAAGCTTTCATCGTTAAACCTCTCTAAAACAGTCTACCACCATTGTATTACAGCTGACATAAAGCATATATTGGAAAACAATCCAAACATTCTCACAACAACCAAAAAAAAACCTTGTTCCGCAAACTAGACTAAAGCATGCCTCCGCATAGCACATGGACACAGGAGGTTTAACCCTTTGAATCTAAGGGCCTCTTTTCCGGCCCAGGATAGTGATACGATCTGAGTTCATAAAGTTGATGGTTGGTCAGTGAATTTGACCAATCAATATCTTCAACGTGCAGCCCTTAGGCTGCACGTTGAAAATTTTGATTGGTCTACCTCAAATAAAGAAAATGGACTCTTCCAATTGCTGGCATTGAACTGACATGGAAGATACCACCAGGGTTCAAAGGGTTAAATCATATCGATGATAGTAAGAAGGAACACTTGTCTTGGTGACCAAGCACCCTAACCGCAATCTTATCTGCTAAATGAATATTGGCGAAAACCTCACAATTCATTTCCAAATGAGGCACGACGTTGATTAATGTTATTGCAGCCGTGTGGAAGATTGAAGTAATATGTAGGGATAACCACGAAACAAAATTGATTTATACCATGATTACCTATTCTACAGTATATTAAAATCCTATGACATAAATTTTAGCTTTACACGCCATCTGTGGCGAACACGCCAGCCATGAGATTTCAGTAGTAAAAATTGACACCTACAGTGGAACTACGTCCAAGTTGACCTTTGGTGACGTCGACCTGAATGCAAACTTGTCTAAATTTATCGCACGTCGCCTCGTGAAGAGTGAAATGAAAGTGACAATTATTTATTACGTTTTTTAAATTAGCTTACCCCATAAGACACTAAAACTTAACAAACATGCATTGTCTCGTGTTAATAAAGTATCCATAACTCGAAATAGTCTTTTGCTGTGTTATTAAAATGAAAAAGGCCCCGTTTCTTTTTCTATTTCGTTTCGGTGATAAAATTGAGAGTGGAAGTACCGCCCATAGATGCTCATGTAAACAAAAACAGATTCGCACGTTTGTACGGCCGCTGCTCAGTAAAATCGAGAAAACATAATAGCGACTAACGATCATGGTATAAATAAAATACACCCAAAGTAGCCTGGTGTACCAAATGTTCACCACTCGTGGTGAACATTTGGTACACCAAGCTACTTTGGGTATATTCAATAATACCGTACTGGGACAAACGAGATTTGACGTCAGTTGTTTCTTCTGTTGTTTTTACAATTTTCAGAAAAGGGATCTTTTACAACACAATTAAATAGAAATAACTATCAGTCGTCAGTCCCTGGGTTTTCAAAAAGAGACGGTATTTGTATCACGGGGTAGCCTGATACAAAAGGGTTTCGATTAAATCACTTGAATCACGTGGCGGAGTACATATGAGGCTGTCTTCAACGAGTGTTATTTATTCGCAGCTGATGTCGTTAAAAATTATTTCATTTTTAAAGAAAAGCACTACGATTTTATTTTACCATCCATCAGAGGTAATAATTTTTCACATTTTTACATTGATAATATGGTTCTAAAAATGGAATAACCACTCAGAGATCGTACCGGTACGGTGAGGCAAATCTCAATGCGAACACCGAAGGCACTGCTGCACTTTTCTCCCCCCACTGCATGTGTAACATACGTGTGTCCCGGGTGAGATAGCAGGGAGAGACAGATGTATCCCACCCCACACACGTGACGTTATACATTTATAACGTTATTATGACGTTATGCATATCGTATCAGTTCCTTGCTACCACCTAATTCATATTGACGTCATCGGAATGCAGTGTGATCGAAGTTCGATGCTCTAAAACTCTTCAACCCTCAAGCTGCCACCGTTCCTAATCGATTTCGTGGTATATACCTTTGGTACATACATAACTTGTGCATGCTCTTTCCGATGGTGTCATCAGTTTCTCAAAACAATGAATACAAAATGAGTTGATTGAAACAGCACGTGACTCCCGATTACCTCTGGCTATATCCCGATTACCTCTGGTCATATCACTGCATTGTGGGGGAGAAAAATCATCCTCGATGAGTCTGAAGATGGGAATGGGGAAACCTCACCCTCGGGGCAAGATATTTGAACCAGACCCTCGGCAAGCGTCGGGCCTGGTTCAAACATCTTGCCCCTCGGGTGAGATTTCCCCATCCCACCTCCAGACTCATAGGGGATCATAATAGTCCCCAAGACAAATGAAGTCTAGGAAGACTGTTGATTTGCTATTTAAAAGTCACCTGAAGGCTGTTTAAATTGAAGCGTTTTTAATCGACATATGGAGGCAATTTTCCTTTACCAAAACGTTTTGAGTGAGGGGGCCTTCATAAGAAAATTATAATGAACATATTCAAGAATTGATTTTAAAATCACGGCTAGGTCAAGTGTCTCTCGGTTTTCAAGCTGTTCGTCAGTAGAATTGATTATTATTATAACGAAGACATATATCGCCCTGTTTGGGTCATGTCACTATGCTCTCCATACTACTACAGTATCGCCAACTGTGGGTACTTTAAAATATATTTTAATTCTTGCCATCAGTTGCAATAACCTGCAAGATGTTCAGAAGAAACAAAACTTGCATCGCCAAAGCAAACCAAGAACATGAATTCTTATTAAAGTCGCGTCGCATACTATAGCTTTGTGTTGGTAAGTTGGAGAGTCTGACAGTTGCTCGCCGTTGCTCGGTGGTTCTCTCCAGATCTCCGGCTTCCTCCACCCATAAAATCGTCCGACACGATGTGACCCTAAACCCCAAAGTGGCATTAAACTCCAATAACAAAAAAAACCAAAACAAAGCACCAGTTTGTTCATCTTGCTCTTTGAATACTCTTGACGAAATGTCATTTTAATATCCCTTTGTAATTCCGGATATGAGAGATTCGTTTGCCTCCAACTAAAAGGTCATAGTTGTGGAGTTCTTGACAAAAGCGTGGGCGCTGTCGAAAATTTCTAAACTGGAAGTGCGAACGCAATAAAAATGGTAAGCTACTTCATCAGTGATCATTATTTGCATCACTCGTATTGCTGTCCTAAACCATCAGCAATAGAATATATCAATTATAACGCGATTGCTGCTATGTTAACCGATACATAGACAAAACTACATGTATGTTTCAATGTATTCAATGAGTCAGATGTGCGTAGGAAGAAAACGTCGAGACCGAAGGTCGAGACGTTTTCTTTCTACGCACATCTGACGAATTGAATACAAAACGACTCATTGAAACATACATGTGGTTTTGTACTTATTACATGACCCAAGCACCTACTGACCTAATTTTCTTTTCTATCAACGGTGGTAAACACCATGCACTTTATGCAGTCGCATTGCATAAAAAAAGTCCCGGTTGGAACAGGTTGGTGTGCAATACGGAATTCCGTATTTCACAGCCGTATTGCACGCCGTATTGCATAAGAGAGACTGCATGGGCATGTAATAAAATACAGACACTGAGAAATATTATAGACATGCCACGCGTGGAATCTGACCTACGTGCAAGAAGAACATGTAAGAACGCATCTGATTGGTGGTATGGAGAGAATGAAATGCTTGAACACAAAACAATGTCAAGCAAGAATGTCAAGAAACGAATGTGATACTTTTCTTTAAAGATATCCGCTTCATCCACTGAACTGGAGTTTAATCGCGGTGTAAATACAGAGCACAACTCGAGTAGAATATAGGGGTCGGTGTAAATACAGAGCACAACTCGAGTAGAATATGGGGGTAGGAATCAGTGAGCCTTAAGCCTAAAACAGTTAAAAATCTGTTTCTCAGGTCCTCCTAAATGGCCCTTTTGGCTGCCACGTGCTCTCTTTTTATAACTAATGCAAACTTAAAAAAATAAAAACTTAGAGAAAAATAAAAATAAAATGGTTCATGTCTGATATTTTACCCAAGTTAATAAAATTGATAAATTTGTCCCTTGAGTTCAACATGGTTCTGCAATGCTTAAGCATTGCAAAGACTTGCTGCACTCAAGAGACGAAATACACCACCGCCCATGCTGTTAAAAATCAGCTGTTAAAAATCTGTTTCTCAGGCCCTCCCAAATGGTTCTTTTGGCTGCCACATGCTCTCTTTTTATAACCAATGCAAACTTGAAAAAATAAAAAAAATACCTAAGTTAATAAAATTGATAGATTTTTCCCTTGAGTTCAACAAAGCTTTGCATTGCTTTAGCATTGCAAAGCCTTGTTACACGAAAGGGACGAAATACACCACCACCCATGCTATTCTGTAGATTATGAGGCCTAAAACAAAACAAGAACCAGGACTATTCAATTATCACACGTTCTCCTGTAAACAAACAACATGGTATCACGTTTCGGAAATATTAGCAGACGGACGTTTGTCGAAGAAAATAGAAATAAAATCACAGACCGCAAAAGGGCACTTAACTCTTTCATATGAATTTTTGGATGAACGTCATTATGTGTGGACCGAGTTGCACGAAATTCTCGTCGAAAAGTTATGCGAATACATTGCAGAATTCACAATATGACGTCATTGGAATGTTTATTTCGCTACAAATATTTAACCCCTGTCTTGCCGGTGTAACAGGAATGGAAGTCCGTAGGAAAATTAGTCCCTCTGGACTATTATTCCGCGGAATTATAGTCCTAGGTCTAACATTTCTAGGAATAGTAGTCCGGCGGACTACTATTCCTAGAAATGTTAGACCTAGGACTATAATTCCGCGGAATAATAGTCCAGAGGGACTAACGTTCCTACGGACTTCCATTCCTTTTACACCGGCGTTGGGATTTAATTTTGTGGTATATACCTCTGGTATATACAGACTTTTGTGCACTATTTCCGATAAGCAACTCAGTTTTTTTTTCAGAAATGGACAACAAAATTGTTCGATATAGCTTCACGTGCCCTGGATTACGTTTGATGACGTCAGACTGGTTTTGTGAGGGGAGAAAAATTATCCCTGATGGGGCGGGTGTGAGATGGGGAAATCTCATCCGCGGGACAAGAGATATTTAGTCCAGATACTCGGCAAGCCTCGTGTCTGTCCCAAATATCTTACCGTCGGGTGAGATTTCCCCATCTCACATCCTCACTCACCAGGGATAATACTAATCTCCCCTAATTGAGCACTATTTTTCACTCTACCATTTATCTGACAGAGACGAAGCACCGATACACCCCTGCGTTCAACGTGTTTCCCCTTAATGTTGTTTTATTCGATGTAAACTCGAAAATCTCAATTCCTTATCCAAGAAAAATAAATGTTATCATTTACGATTCCACTTTCGAAAGGCCGTTCTATAAGCTGTAATGTCGTGATTGCCTTTCAGAACCTGCAGCCGTTCGCGGTTTTATTAAACCTAAATCATAAAAGCTAATGCAGTATTTTTAATCTTCAACAAGTTTTTCATCGGTGTTTATTGGTAATTTTGAAACAGAGAAAAAACCACCAATATTTCAAATTAACTGAACACTGACAGTAAATCATTTTTCATCGGAATAAAAATTAATTTCGCTACAAATCTTTAACCCCTGTCTTGCCGGAGTTGGAATTTAATTTTGTTTTTGCCTCTGGTTTTTTACAGATCTTTTGTGCACTATTTCCGATAAGCAAATCAGTTTTTTTTCAGAAATGGACAACAAAATTGTTCGATTTAGCTGCACGTGCCCTGAATTACGTTTGATGACGTCATACTGTTTTGGTGAGGGGAGAAAAACTATCCCTGATGGGGCGAGTGTGAGATGGGGAAATCTCACCCGCGGGACAAGATATTTGGTCCAGATACTCGGCAAGCCTCGTGTCTGTCCCAAATATCTTTCCATCGGGTGAGATTTCCCCATCTCACATCCTCACTCACCAGGGATAATACTAATCTCCCCTAATTGAGCACTATTTTTCACTCTACCATTTATCTGACAGAGATGAAGCACCGATACACCCCTGCGTTCAACGTGTTTCCCCTTAATGTTGTTTTATTCGATGTAAACACGAAAATTTCAATTCCTTATCCAAGAAAAATAAATGTTATCATTTACGATTTCACTTACGAAAGGCCATTCAAAAAGCTGTAATATCGGTACACATTTCACGTGAATTTCAATATTTATGGTTCCGCAATAAAATGGACTCAAATGATGATCCAATCGTTTGGCACACTTTCCATTTTTGTTACCAAACAGCGTCCTCTCTCGACGTCATTGGACGAGTGGTGTCATTCCAATGAAGTCTTTAGATCTTTTCTACATTTGTTTTAAAATGCGCCATATTTTCCCACTGCAGCCAAATGTTCATAATTAATAGTTTCAGGTATTGAAATAATTGGAACCTGTTTTCATGATATTCTACCGGTCCATGGTACCTGGTGGATTATGTTTAAGATTATGTTTAAAAACTTCAGCGGCTATGTAAAGTACGTTACAATCACATCTCAATTATTCCCACATCATAAATAGGGTTTAATTCCAGAAATGGGAATTTTCTGGTTCTAATTTGTGAAAGTCAGTCACGATACCGGGACTTTTCCTGGTTGTTTCTGAATATCAGTCCCGACACCCGATAAATTCATAGGGCAGAACCGGGAATCAAAGGTTGCGTTCCGCAACCTTTGACTCCCGATTCTGGTCTATGAAGTTCTCGGGCATTAGCACTCATTTTCAGCCCGGTAACCGGGAAATTCCCGTTCACGAGATAAAACCATAGCTCCAACGGTGATACCGGTCTATGAAGAAATAGATATTCGCCGTAAGCTCACAAACTATAATACTATGGTCTACGAATCTCCCGTCCACCGTGAGACTTTGGAACAACTCAGATGAGAATGCCAGGAACTCTGAATCAGTGGATACTTTGAAACAGGCATTAGCAGCTGATGACCACGCTGTCCCTAAATAATGCTATGTCGGGGAAAGAAAAGCACAGATTATCCATTGCCAACTTCGTCTAAACTGGAGCGACTTAAATGGTCATAAGTTCGATAGATTTATTAGTGAAAATCCTGATGGTCCCTGTGGCTATCACTATGATGACGCAAGTCATTTTATACTTTTTTGTCCTCTCCACGTTCAACATCGCCAAATGATGTTTGATAAACTGGAAAACAATAATAAAACCATCGAAGTCCTACTTCATGGTAAATCGCAAAAATATGACTTACATAACACAATACTTCTATTTTTAAAATTGTCCAAGAGTTCAATGTCAAAACAAGACGGTTTGAAACTGTCAGAACTTGAATTTTATGTAAATTCTAGTGGATAGATTGTAATTTTCACCACAATTCATAATCATTTTCTTGAGCTTGACATAAAATAGACATACAAATGTGTAAATAAATTCGGTACTAGGACGTGGGGGGAGATTGTCCGCTCGATATAAACTTGGAGAACATTCCTTTCGTGGATCACCGCGTTTGAGTCACAAGCAGAGGGGTCTCTAACTGTTCCTTGTGTTTTGTTCTCAACATAGTTAACGTTTGTCGAGTGGGGGGTCTACTCCGCTGTGACCTAGAGGGAGCCTGTCTTCCATGCTCTGAAACCGAGCCTTCCACGTACTGTAACTGAGTTTTTGGTCATTTTTGGATGTTGGGAGAAATGCTTTGCAATATACTGTGGTTCATTACTGGAAATTCCATTAGTTTAGAAATGTTACTTAGAATTATTATACAGTCACCTTAAACAAAACTACACAAGCACCTAGCAATGTAAATTCTCAATATGTAAGGGTACGGCGTTAAGATAGGCTCAACCTGTTCGCCAAACCCAATTTCAGAAGCATGAAATAAAAATATTGTTTAAAAAGAATCTTCCGTGTGTCGTGATTGCCTTTCAGAACCTTGAGCCGCAGAGCTGTGGTATTCCCGTTCCCGGTTTTATTAAACCTTAATCATAAAACCTAATGCAGTATTTTTAACCTTCAACAAGTTTTTCATCGGTGTTTATTGGTAATTTTGAAACAGAGAAAAACCACCAATATTCCAAATTAACTGAACACTGACAGTAAATCATTTTTCATCGTAATAAAACTACGGGCAAACCATGCAAAATAACAAGTCAAAGGCAACTATGTGTCAAAATCTTCCTTTCATGTGGTTTGATTTAGTTTTAGGTGTATTCCCTTTGCAAACGTCAAATGTCACCACTGCGTTAACAGCCCTGTACAATTAGAAAATAATGCGACATGAAAAATGGTTACGCCCAAGCCTTGAAAAAAGCAATCTGTCATTTGCAAAATGAGGTCTCCAGAGGGTGAATTTGCTGATGGTATCCCATACAGTGGGCCAATTTATCCTCTGGGTATCTCTTTCTGTTTTGGCTTGCGACCTTGATTCAGATTGAGGTTCGCAGATAAAAAAGGTTAGTGATGCCACTATGCAGTGTGGGGTAGCATCACCAAATTTACCCTCTGGGACCTCATTCTGCAGATGATACTATGCTTATTTCCAGAGTTGTTTACGCCCAACTTTTCAAAGCAGCCTTTTATTTCAGGTACCACTTTTCATATTTGTTTTTGAAGCAAGAGAAAGTTCATGAGGTGGGCACTCCGGAATACTCAGTTTCTTGTATGAATGTCATTCTTGAAGCTGGTGATGTGGTGTAATGTAATACGCTGTTGGAAAGGGCCCAAAGAGACCTTTCCAGCAGTGTGTTATATCACAGAACGTTATCAACAAAGCCAATCACCAAAGTAGATCTGAAAGAATTAAGAAGTGTATATTAAAGGCCACTCGAGTAAAAGTTCTTACCGTCTGTCTTAAGTCAGATAATGGAGGCGAACGAAATTTCGGTCGCCTTACTTTTTTTCAAGGGAGCGATAAGCGAACGAAACAAACAATCGTTCGCCCAATTCGTACAGACTTTGTTCATAAAGGTTACAGTGTTTTCAGATTATATACGTTACGCATTTTGGAGTGGGTTTGATGGACGAACAAGTAAAATCGATGCCCACCGTTTGCTGCAACGCGTCATGTTGAAATGTATTTTGACAGATTGTCACTATCTGTGATAGTATGACGAGACACGCAACGTCATTTCACTTATGATCAAGGAGAGTCATCTCCCTACGGTCTTCAGATGTTTTCCAGATGTTTGTTTATTAAATTTATAATGTTTCAGGGCCTTCGGCGCGCGGTTAACACCACTTCACCACTCGTGGTGAACATTTGGTACACCAAGCTACTTTGGGTATATTTTATTTATACCATGATCGTCAGATTAACGAGTTTAAATGTTAAATAAATCAATATTCACACCTGCGAATCTGTTTTTGTTTAAACTCGCACCGGTGGACAGTACTTCTGCTGGCAATTTTATCGCCGAAACGAAATAGAAAACGACACGTACAAATTACGGAGCCTTTTTCATTTTAATAACGTAATAATATACTATTCGGAGTTATGGATGCTTTATTAACATGAGACAACGTATGTTTGCTATTTTTGGTATCTTATGAGGTAAACTTATTTAAAAACGTAATAAATAATTACCGGTTTCATTTCACTCTTCACGAGGCAACGACTGATAAATTTAGACACGTTTTCATTCAAAGGTCAACTTGGATGTAGTTCTACTGTAGGTGTAAATTTTAACTATTGAAATTCCATTGCAGGCGTGTTCACCACGGTTGGTGTGTAAAGCTAAAAATTATGTCGTAGGCTTTTTTTATATATAGTAGAATAGGTAATCATGGTATAAAAATATATCCCAAACAGTGACATTTTCATCGGATTCATGTACACACAAACGCGCGTGTTCGTTCTGTTCACTTCGATGACTTTGTATTTTCGGAAACTATGGTTACTCACACTTTTCAACAAAAATCTTTTCCACTGTATCTGTTATTTATTCTTGGTTACTTTACAAGATAAACCATTACTGAAACCGACTCCCCAGTATATATATTCACGCTTCTTAGTTCTAGATCCAGTTGAAAATGATCCAGAAATTTGCGACTTTGTGCGTTTGTTTTCCTATTTTCGTGGCAGAAACAACGGTATAATTTGAAAAATGCCAATAATTCTACTGCAACCATCTGCTGCAGCCGGAGGCCATAACATACACGCAAGCGGTGAATATTTTACCATTTGCTGATATATGATACGTGACACGAGAGGACGTCACCATTTGTTTCTGAGGAATAGTAAATTAATCGGTGATCCGCACCCCCCGCCCAAACACACACATCTTCTAACACCCCCCGTTGCACACATCAAAGCCTGGGATTCTGGGAACCCCACGTTAATCGTGCACTTGTCTTCAACCAATGCTAACCCCACTTGCGTGGAGTTAGTACGTTGGTGAGTCTGACAGTTGCTCTCCGTTGCTTGGTTGATCTCACGGGTACTCCGGCTTCCTCCGCCTGTAAAACTGTCCGACACGAGGTAACCCTGGCTGTCGAAAGTGTCGTTAAACCCCCAAAAATAAATAAATCACTGTGGCGGGTTGGTAGTTAACTGGTCGTAAGTGATCGATTGATTGTTTAACCTCCTACGCACTGATTAAGAAAATACTGAACTTTCAGCAGTAGTTTTTAGTCCCCTACGGAAACCGTAAGGGGACTATAGGATTGCACTCCGTCCGTCCGTCTGTCTGTCCGTCTCTCTGTCCGTCTGTCTGTCCGTCTGTCTGTCTGTTTTTTATGTTACCACCTCTCCCTCCAACATGCTTTAAGCTACACCTTTCATATTTGGTACATGGATAAATGGTTCTGAGGGGATGATGCACGCTCAAAATGTTTTTTTCAAAATCCAAGATGGCGGAATGGCGGCCATTTTTGTTGTGTTTTTTAAGCTTTTTTCTCTATTTTGATGTTACCACCCCTTCCACCAACATGGTTCAAGCTACACCTTTTATATTTGGTACATGGATAAATGGTTCTGAGCGGATGATGCACGCTCAAATTTTTTTTTTCAAAATCCAAGATGGCGGAATGGCGGCCATTTTTGTTGTGTTTTTTAAGCTTTTTTCTCTATTTTCATGTTACCACCCCTCCCACCAACATGGTTCAAGCTACACCTTTCATATTTGGTACATGGATAAATGGTTCTGAGGGGATGATGCACGCTCAACATTTTTTTCTCAAAATTCAAGATGGCGGAATGGCGGCCATTTTTGTTGTGTTTTTAAGCTTTTTTTTCTCTATTTTGATGTTACCACCCCTTCCACCAACATGGTTCAAGCTACACCTTTCATATTTGGTACATGGATAAATGGTTCTGAGGGGATGATGCACGCTCAAAATAATTTTTTTTTCAAAATCCAAGATGGCGGAATGGCGGCCATTTTTGCTGTGTTTTTTAAGCTTTTTTTCTCTATGTTCATGTTACCACCCCTCCCACCAACATGGTTCAAGCTACACTTTGCATATTTGGCACATGTATAGAGGGTTGGGAGGGGATGATGCACGTTCAATATTTTTTTTCCAAAATCCAAGATGGCGGCATGGCGGCCATTTTTCTTGTGTTTTTTAAGCTTTTTTTCTCTATTTTATGTTACCACCCCTCACTCCAACATGGTTCAAGCTACACTTTTTATATCTGGCACATGGATAGAGGGTTGGAATGGGATGCTGCACGTTCAATATTTTTTTTTCCAAAATTCAAGATGGCGCCATGGCAACCATTTCTGTTGTGTTTTTTAAGCTTTTTTCTCTATTTTATGTTACCACTACTCCCTCCAACATGGTTCAAGCTGCACTTTTCATATATGGTACATGGAATAAGGATGTTGTGAGGGGATTGTGCACGCTCAATATTTTTTTTTCAAAATCTTACATCTGTCTGTCTGTCCGTCTGTCTGTCTGTCTGTTTTTACCACCTCTCCCTCTAATATGCTTCAAGCGACACCTTTCATATTTGGTACATGGATAAATGGGTCTGAGGGGATGATGTACAGTCAATATTTATTTTTCAAAATCCAAGATGGCAGAATGGCGGCCATTTTTGTTGTGTTTTTTAAGCTTTTTTCTCTATTTTATGATACCACCCCTCCCTCCAACATGGTTCAAGCTACGCCTTTCATATATGGTACATGGATAAAGGGTTGTGAGGGGATAATGCACGCTCAATATTTGTTTTTAAAAATCCAAGATGCTTATATACTCTAGTGTCTTCTGTGACAAAAACACACTATGTCACAAAAGCGCCGTAGGGGACTAATACCACCTCGGTGGTCAAACACTTGTTTCCCATAATGCAACTAAGAATTTAACCAATTCACTCTTGTTTGGCAGAGCTCAATCAGCTCTGTCAAACAAGAGTGAATTGGTTAAATTCCTATTTGTATTACGGGGGAAATTTACTGGTTACCACCCCTCCCACCAACATGGTTCAAGCTACACCTTTCATATTTGGTACATGGATAAATGGTTCTGAGGGGATGATGCACTCTCAAAATGTTTTTTTCAAAATCCAAGATGGCGGAATGGCGGCCATTTTTGTTGTGTTTTTTAAGCTTTTTTCTCTATTTTGATGTTACCACCCCTCCCACCAACATGGTTCAAGCTACACCTTTCATATTTGGTACATGGATAAATGGTTCTGAGCGGATGATGCACGCTCAATTTTTTTTTTCAAAATCCAAGATGGCGGAATGACGGCCATTTTTGCTGTGTTTTTTAAGCTTTTCTTTTCTCTATTTTCATGTTACAACCCCTCCCACCAACATGGTTCAAGCTACACTTCGCGTCTTTGGCACATGGATAGAGGGTTGGGAGGGGATGATGCACGTTCAATATTTTTTCTTCAAAATCCAAGATGGCGGCATGGCGGCCATTTTTGTTGTGTTTTTTAAGCTTTTTTCTATATTTTATGTTACCACCACCCACTCCAACATGGTTCAAGCTACACTTTTTATATGTGGCACATGGGTAGAGGGTTGTAATGGGATGTTGCACGTTCAATATTTTTTTTCCAAAATTCAAGATGGCGCCATGGCAACCATTTCTGTTGTGTTTTTTAAGCTTTTTTCTCTATTTTGTGTTACCACTACTCCCTCCAACATGGTTCAAGCTGCACTTTTCATATATGGAAACATGGAATAAGGATGTTGTGAGGGGATTATGCACACTCAATATTTTTTTTTCAAAATCTAACATCTGTCTGTCTGTCCGTCTGTCTGTCTGTCTGTTTTTACCACCTCTCCCTCTAATATGCGTCAAGCTACACCTTTCATATTTGGTACATGGATAAATGGTTCTGAGGGATGATGCACAGTCAATATTTATTTTTCAAAATCCAAGATGGCAGAATGGCGGCCATTTTTGTTGTGTTTTTTTAAGCTTTTTTCTTTATTTTATGTTACCACCCCTCCCTCCAACATGGTTCAAGCTACGCCTTTCATATATGGTACATGGATAAAGGGTTGTGAGGGGATTATGCACGCTCAATATTTTCTTTTCAAAATCCAAGATGCTTAAATACTCTAGTGTCTTCTGTGACAAAAACACCTTATGTCACAAAATCGCCGTAGGGGACTAACACCACCTCTGTGGTCAAACACTTTTTTCCCATAATGCAACTAAGAATTTAACCAATTCACTCTTGTTTGGCAGAGCTCAATCAGCTCTGTCAAACAAGAGTGAATTGGTTAAATTCCTATTTGTATTACGGGGGAAATTTATTGCTTGAAGTTCTGATATTTCAGTGCGCAGGGTTGAATGACTCGAGTTAAAAAGGCAATATTTGAAAGAGAATATGGAAATGTTGGAAGTCAATCAATTTCGAATGATGTTATTTCACGAAATCTGTTTTTCGCGCTTGGCGAGCAGTCGGGAAATTAAAGTGGTGCCAATATCAGAGGACGAGAACGATTAATGAATTAATTCGGGCTTGAACGCATTAAGAGAAACAATAAACTTCATTTTATACAAACTGGAAACAAATGTTTTGCACTCTTGAAGTTGTAATTAATTTTTCAGCTCTGTCAGCCTCTGTGAGAATGTTTTAAATCTGCCCGTGTGAAGTTTTCAAGGCAGTTTTTCAGTAAATGTTGAACATCTTTTCCTCCAAAATGATTCAATATATTACGGGATTGTAATTTTCCACATCACCTTCTTCTTGAAACTCAAGAACGATCATTCTTCTCCTTCGATGCAAGTGTTCACGATTTGAAGATTCAGAGCGGCTATTTTTTGGCACTTGGACTCTGGAAACAAAGTATATTGAAGGTTTTAAAGACAGCAAAGAGTTCTGTTTTGCTGCTTGATCTTTGCGATTGCAAGTCGAGATTAATTTTCAGTCTTACAATGCCGATCGGTCCAAATCCTGAAACTGCCAACCAAGTACAGAATGATCGACCCAACAATATAACATGTTAGAGAGTCACTGTGGTTTTAAGTTTCCCAGACAGGAAGCGCGGTGGCTCTGTGGTTACGGCATTGGACCGAAGGGTCTACTGTTCAATCCCCACCAGGGGTAACTACGTTATGTTTTTGGTCAAGGCACTTAATCCCGATTGCCCACATGGAGGACCGGTGACACTATGCACTGAAGCGTACTGCACGCCGTTGGTGCGCTTGTCTAACCCTACGTGTGCGGAGTTAGTACGTTGGGGAGTCTGACAGCTGCTCGCCGCTGCTCGGTGGTTCTCTCGAGGTACTATGGCTTCTAGGACTGCCACGATTATTCGATTAGTCGATTGCTGATCGATCATGCCGAAATTTTTCGTTGTCGAAGAATCGGTAAATTTTACCCCGTTTTAGACGTTTAATAATTAAAAAAAAATGAAAAAAACTATTGTTTCTTAAGGTAAAGGGTCAAGAACGTCGACGTTAAATCTCAAGAAGCCGTTAGAAGCATTTGCCTTTTAGGAACATTCAAAGCATTGATGTTCTGAACTTTTGAACCGTCAGTGTAATAATCAAGACCGGTCGGCAGTTGCGAACTTGCGAAGTTCGCAACTGACGACCGGTCTTGATTATTACACTGACGGTTCAAAAGTTCAGAACATCAAACCTTTGAATGTACCTAAAAGAGGATCGTCTTCGTTGTTTTCTTGAGGAAGGTCAACTGACTTGAACTTCATTTTTAACAACTTAAAGAGAGGGAAATGTGGGGAGGGGTCATCTATGTACGATTAATCGATTATAATCGATTATTTGCGACGATTAATCGATTCCTAAATTCAAAAATCGTGACAGCCCTAAATTGGCTTCCTCCACTCGAAAACTGTCTGACAGGGGGTGGGGGGAGGGGGGGGTGACCTTTGGTGCCGAAAGTGTCGTTAAATTCCAATATAAAAATAGTTTCTCAGACAACGTCGATCTTTCAGGAATGTCGCATTCAGGTGTTTATAATATATATTTTTCTGTAAAATCATTATTCAATAAGGTGTGGAACTGGAATGTAATTTTTTTTATTAACCACTGTTCTATTGATTTATAAATAGTGCAGGTGTAATGTGGTTACCCGCCGAGTGACGTAAAAATACTATTCATCACATATAGGTATGGCTGCTGCATAGCAGCAATGACTAGATTTGATAACTAGATTTTATTGAAAATTCGTGAAAATTTGACTTCAGAAATTTTTGGCCAAAGTCTATACAATTTACTTGGGGAACATTTGGTTAAATATGCTCGAATTTTACTTATTTGAATGGCAATACATTTCCTTCCCTGGGTGGGAATGTCTGCTAGCAGTATGTAAGGTATTGAATGTACCGTGGCTTTCAGTAGTCACCAGATCGGTTCGTGTGTATGACTGAAGACTCCTGTTTAAAAACTTGAATCCGTTAAACACTGCATTTCTGCATGATATCGCCAGCAACAATACATCGAATCCAAATGGGCGAATCCGTTTTACTTTTGAGAAGGTTACTAATAACTTAACCCTGTTTCGAACATAACGGTCACAACTGGCGAACGCTATTCACTAAAATCACCATTAATTTTTTTTTTTAATTTTGCTTCAAAAACCTAAATTATGACCAATCACTGGAACGAGCTCGTTAAGTTCGTACCAATGATGGTCATAAACTATGTTTTGGAAACAAAACATGAACTTTTTTAGTTACTCGATAGATTTTTTTCGACTGCTATACTTTTCTTCATGCACAGCACTCTATGCATATTTCGCTGAAAACTTTTAAAGAAACCGCAAATAAGGAGACTTGAATTCAGAATCTTCACGTTTGCATTGTAAAAGAAAATTACCTGTAACACTTTGTTAAGGAACTTACCAGTAGGTCTGGTCAGAAATTCAGTATGCAAAGCCAACATGTGCTACAGAGCAAGATAAGTTTTTCCTCCTCAAGACGCTTTCTATACCGTCGTACTCTTGAGCGGGGTTTATTGTGGTATGGACACGTCCGTCTGTCCTTCCGTCCATCCGCGTCCGTCCGTTGTCAGTAGGTCTGTCCGTTCCAACTATTTGGGTTTAAGGGCTACGAAAAAAACATTTTATATGTCCATCATCTTATTTTAGCCAGAACCCCACCCTCTCCACCCTAGAACTAACCCCACCCCATCCACTCAAAAACCACACCCTAACCTAACCCTACCCTACCCTGACCCTAAACCCTAAAACCCCACCCCTGACCCTAACCCCCACCCCCTGGGACCTAACCCTCCCCAACCGTAAGATCTACTCTGGGGCCAACCCTAACCCTAACCCAACCCCACCCCTTACCTTAACCCCACCTTAGCCAGACCAAAAGGATTAGGGGCTATTTTTTGGTTATGGGGCTATAAAAACTAAACCCCCACCCCTGACCCCAACCCCCACCCTCCTGGGTCCTAACCCCCTTCGACCTTTAGCCCTGTCCTGGGGCTACCCCTACCCCTAACCCCACCCCTCTCCTAACCCTAATACTACCCTAATTTCGACTAACTTCGCGGATAAGCAAAAGTTAACGGACGGACGGACGGACGGACGGACGGACGTCCGTCCATTAACTTTTGCTTATCCGCGAAGTAACTTGAAAATAAAATGAGCCAATTTTGTGGTGGTGTAGTGGCGATTACAGGGAGCTTCCTGCCGATACTCACTTTTCTGCCATATCCAATATGGCCGCCATTGCAGCCATCTTGGATTTTATGTAATTTTTGGTTGTCCGCGCAATAACGTGAAAATGAAATGCACCATGGATCCTATTTTTGTGGTGGATGAGTGGTGACCAGAAGAAGGTTCCTTTCGATAATCTGTCCTCTGCCATGTCCTCTGCCGTGGCAGCCATTTGTTTGTTATTGTTCACAATTTTATTCAGCATCGGGTAACATTTGTTATGCAATCATAAGAATTTTTTCTCGCCAGGCTATTATTATTTCGCACTGAAACTTGAATGGACTTATGTACTGGGAGACCAAATTGAATTGTACTGTTGCTGAGGTTAACATTGTGAGAAACGTTTTCATTAATAATCTGTGTATTTTGTAAGATTGTGAACTTTTAATACCACGAATCTATCTTGCCATTCAATCTTGTAAAACTACCAGCCTGTAAAAAACAATGTATACCAGTACAGTTTGTACACGCTTGGCCTTGTGTACCAGTAGAGTTTGTACACACTCGGTCTTGTGTACCTGTGGATTTTCCGTCGAAGATGTCGGCTTTTCTATTTCGCGTTCTTCCACGAATAAAAGTGGGATCTATCTGGACTTTTATGTTAATGAATCTGCATTTATTATTAAAAATCAACAACGGAAGCGTGAATAACTCCGTCCACGTAGTAGAATTATGTTAATATAATTGGTTTTATGATAATCTCAAGGTGAGTATTGTCCTGTTTTTGATGAGTAATACTACCAGAGCTTTTAAAATAATAACAAGAGACGGAATAATCAGACAGAAAAACAGGCGAAGTGAGAACAATTTTAGGCTCAGCAAAAGCCGATATTAAAATTCTACCTGACATGAAAAGCAGACGACACTTGCAAACAAAATTCTTGAATAACTAATTTTTTTATTTTTTGTCTCACAAACATAGGTTATGATCCCTCATTGGAACGAGCTAGACGAGCTCGTTCCAAAGAAGGTTCATAACCTATGGTTTTGAGAAAAAAAATGAGAAAAATAATGAAAATTAATTGGCGATTTTTGTGAATAGCGCTGGCCGGTTTTTACCGTTACGTTGGATAAAGGGCTATTTTTTTCTCACTTCGACTCATACGTCACCGTAAGTACCAAATAAACGTCCCGTAACGTATTTATTACGTTAGCCTTTTGTTCTCCGAAATGTCGTCATGTGTTGTGTTTGAAAACCGTGTCATGTTTTTGTTAAATTTGTCTATCGGCAGTCATTTGTTTACAACAGCAGACGAGAAGTGATGGAATTCATTGGAGTAATCCAATATTTCACTGATCGCGAAGAAAATTATTGATTTATTACCTCCGACATTTTTGAGCGCATTTACAATTCTGCATGCTTTCCAACGTTTCGAGCGACCACATACTTTCTCAAATGGCAGTTAGCCGAATTCAGGCTGTGACATTTTGCAGTGGAAATGCCTACCATTGATCTTGGATATGTGACGCACATTCGGCCACGAGTTCTTCTGCTGAAATATTATTTTATTGTCAGTTCTGGTACGAATACGGTAGCAGACTTCCGGGAATCACTGGTGCCTACTGTCAACTCTGTGAGTTGATTACATATATTTTTCGTGTTCTGTACATCATATCTTCCATTATATTAGACCTCACGTGACTTCCTTGCATTCTGATTGGCTGAAAGATGATACCCTACGTCGTGTAGTTGTCCAGCACAGAGCTGAAGGGTCACTACATGCGGGCACTATACGTTTTCTATTTTTAGCACGGGCACTATATGCATTTTCTGGTTATAAAAACGTACAAAGCAACGATTTATCCAAAATAGTGGCAGAAAATCCCGGCCACCAATAAGACAATTCGATTTACATAAAAAAATATACACTTCGTTTTTTGTGTCGCAAGAATAGCCGCAAAGTTTTCCGAGGTGATACGTTCCGATAAATAGAGATTATTACCATTATGTGGATGTACAAAATATGTATCCGAGTCGAGCTCCGGGTTCTAAGGGCAGATCACGACGAGTCGAAGACGAGTCGTGATCTACCCTTAGAACCCGGAGTGAGACATTGGCAGAGGCGAGGAATAGTCGAACAATTATCCATATCCACACATTATTCTCATTTCTCCTTTATTGTTTAAAATAAACATCATTACATGCTTACAATTTGGATTGTAGATTATTTGGTTAATTTGCATTTTCGGGTTGTTCGATATAATATAAGGACTAGTGCATGGCTTGTCGTTGACTACGCCCATATAGTGCCGCTTCGCGTCGGGAACTACACCACCTCACTGGGCACTATATGGGCGTAGCCAACTCCAAGCCATGCACTATTCCTTAACTAGTGCATAGTTTGTTTACATTTATCCCATAAATGGACGTCTTGGATAAATTTTTGCTTTATTCACCTTATAGCAGCTGCTAGGAGGGTGATAAATTTTCCCCGTAGGTTTAACACTGAAAGAATTTATTCCTATAATAGAGACGGACCTGTTGACCTCTGATATCTACCGCATTCATGTTGTCATGACCTGTTTTACGTTTATGGGAGACATAATGAACTGACGTTTATCAAACGTTGACCGTCGCTGAAATGTTTAATTTTAGAATATATGACACATTTCAACTCTAACAATAAAACGAACAACAATTAACAAGGAGAACACAAAGTAAATTTATCGAAACTAAGCGTTGAAAAGCATACAAGTTCGAAAAACCATACCGGCTCTTCCGAAAACTCGCTCAGCAATCAGCTTACCTGATAGTTACATGGAAACAACTGCAGGAGATCAGTTTTTACTGTCAGATCCAAGCGACGTCAACTGCCTCATTTTCAGCACAGCGTCAAACTTACACCTCCTCGACGAAGCGACTTCGTTTTTCTGTGATGGGACATTTGAGAAATCACCGAAACTCTTTTGTCAGCTGTATACCATCCATGCTTTCGTCGACAATAAGATGTTGCCATTAGTCTATGGCTTGCTGCCTAATAAAACCAAGTCAACTTATATAAAATTCTTCAGCACCATACGCCAGAAGGCTTCATCTTTAGACATTCACCTACAACCAGCAACAATCTTTACTGATTTCGAAACTGCTGCACAAAATGCTTTACGACAAGTTTTCTCTTCTGCGACCATCAAAGGCTGTCACTTCCACTACGCCCAAGCAGTGTACAAGTATGCAACAGAAAAGTGCAGCCTCAGAGACGATTACAAGCAAGATGACAACATTCATGCGGTCGTTCGACGTGCTATCGGCCTTCCATTTGTACCACCACATATGGTCAGCGACGTATGGCTTCTTGTATTAGAGGCATGGGAAGAAGCGTTGGAGGAGAGAGACGTCGACCCAAGAGTTACCAAGTTCACAGACTACGTCACGACGAACTGGGTTGAGAGTAGCAACCTCAATGTGTGGAACCATCACGAGACTGTCGGCCCTCGCACCACAAATCATGTAGAAGGATGGCACAGCAAGTTGAAGAAGGCAATTGCCGGAACCCATCCTAACTTGTTCTTCTTAGTTGATTTCATTAAGAAAGAACAAGCATTCACAGAATCAACAATTCTGCAGTTGAGACATGGTGGGAAGGTGGCCCCACGAAGAAAAAAGTATCGTGCCATCGACAATGCTTTATCTTATTATAAAAGACTCTTTAGGGAAGGTCAGATTGACGCACTGTCATTTTTAGACAGAGTCAGTCGAAATTCGGGTTTTTAAAAAATGTGCTTTATGCCTTTAAATGTTCATATTATTATATTATACTTGCTCGTTTATTGTTATTTTTAGACAGAGTCAGTCGAAATTCGGGTTTTTAAAAAATGTGCTTTATGCCTTTAAATGTTCATATTATTATATTATTATTATATTATACTTATATATTATTATATTATACTTGCTCGTTTATTGTTATTTTTAGACAGAGTCAGTCGAAATTCGGGTTTTTAAAAAATATGCTTTATGCCTTTAAATGTTCATATTATTATATTATACTTGCTCGTTTATTGCGTTGATAAATCAATAAAAAAATTACATTACATTCAGTCGAAATTCGGGTTTTTAAAAAATGTGCTTTATGTCTTTAAATGTTCATATTATTATATTATACTTGCTCGTTTATTGCGTTGATAAATCAATAAAAAAATTACATTACATTCAGTCGAAATTCTGGTTTTTAAAAAATGTGCTTTATGTCTTTAAATGTTCATATTATTATATTATACTTGCTCGTTTATTGCGTTGATAAATCAATAAAAAAATTACATTACATTCAATCAATTCGTCGTTACTTGTGAGTTTCCCTGTGGTACATGGGTTAAATTGATAAAAATTATCTCCCAACATCCAAATTAACAAATTATCGCGGCACTTCTTTGATCTGCGGATTACTGACACCTACCCCATTAGAATCACATCGGCGAAACGGGAAGACCCCAAGTTCGATTGTGAAAGGCGGAGGCATGATGAGTGATGTTTCATTTTCCAAATTAGGAAAGTGTAAACAAAGAAATGTACGTGTCGTCTGCTTTGTTTAAAAAATATAAAGTTAAATCTACGACAAAAAAACAACAATAAACAACGAAAATAAGAAATAAAAACATTGTTCATTTAATAAAGTATTTTTGCAACTTTAGCTCAAGTTTTTAGGGGAATTGTTTTTAGACAAAAATCATACAGTGTATCACTGCGCCTTGTTTATTTTTGGTAATTTTGCTTGTCGATCGAATTGGACCAATATTCTCCTCACTTCTCGCAGTGTTTTATTGTGAGTAACAGCACGATTTCGCCGTAACTGCCCCTGTAAATGATTTATGGGATAAACAAAATACACGTATAGTGTTTTCAAGTAACAAATTTATTCTACTCGTAGGATAAAGAATGAATCCGACTCGCCAGAGGCTCGTCGGTTTCATTCTTAATCCTACTCGTAGAATATTTTGTTTACTTGAAAACACTTTACGTTTAACCTATATTTATGTTTATGAAATATCAGTCTTGGGAATTTCAAAGTAAACTAGTATTCCATACTTATATAGCACCTTAATATATCTGGCTGGCGCAATAATGCTAATGAAACTTATTGCTGCAACCGTACGTGAACCAAAATTTGCTTGTCCATACGTGAGTAGGCATGTCAAAGCAACGCCGGTACCAACATAACTAGTACCAGGACGGGACAGAGCCTGTCTCTTCGAAACCGGTACCGGTACCGAGACAAGTCAACAATTGGGTGGCATCACAATCACATGGGTGAAATTCGTATTTAAACCGACCCAGTCCCCAAGATCGCAAAGACAAACATACCATCGTACCAGTTATTCTGCGGCGACATCAAAGTAATCATAAAGCACGAAAATCGTGCTTTATGATCACTTTGATGTCGCCACAGAATACTTTCTTTGAAGTAGCCGATGGCGGTGCTTTCATTGTCTTTGATGCCCCGTTTGGAAAGTTATAATGATCGGCCTTATCGAGGCGGTGGTGCAGACATAACATGCCCCTTTAGATTGTTTTGATATATTCATTCACAAATAAGCTGAAAGTATGTCGTGTGAGTGTGCCATACACAATTCTTAGCCCGTTTACCCACCCTCGTCCAGTTAGGAATTTCCCCATAAAATAATTTTGTCCCGGTACCGGCGGGACAAAAGCTTTAGTACCGGTGCCGTTTAGAGCAGGAGGGAACCAGTACAGGTACCGGTTGACATGCCTGTACGTGAGTGTTTGTTATCTATTTTTTTGTCTTTTGATTTATTGAGAGACTGAAATTTATGTTCCTGCAGATCTAAAATTACTACTCTTATTTGACACGTCACGGGATGCTAGCTTTTTCTATACATGTAACACGCTGAGTGAGGATGTATTAAAACTCATACCATATATTTTACGAGAATTGATATTCATATTATATATTTATGAGGTTTTATACAATAGAAATTCCTGTGTGAATTGCAAAGTAGTCTATCAAAGCGAAAACACACAAAAAAATATAAAACCATCTGGAGATGAGAAACGATGCAGAAATAAGACAAAAGACTCGAATATCAGTAACCGTAGAACTGTATCATTTACTATTCAGCAGATTTATAAGAGTGATGTATTGCTGTTTATTGGACAAACAAATAACAGTCATTAGTCCTCACAAAGTAGAACTTCTGTTTCTCGGGCCATTTTTTTTGTAAACTTGCATGAGGGCGGGCTTTTTTTTATTTACTTTTTATTTCTGTAATTATTTCTTTGCAATCAGAAGTTCTGGTTCTTGGTTTGTTTTATGTTTTAGACCTAATAATCTACAGAATAGTATGAGTGGCAGTATATTTCATTCCTTGAGTGCAGTATGGCTTTGCAAGGATAAAGCATTGCAAAGTCTTGTTGCACTCAAGGGATAAATTTGTCAATTTTGTTAACTTGGGTAAAATATCAGACATAAACCATTTAATTCTAGTTTTTTAGTTTGCATTGGTTATAAAAAAAGAGTGCACGAGACAGCCAAAAGGACTGTGCGGGGGCATAAGAAACAGATTTTTAAGTTTGTTTTGCCTAAACAAATGAATTCACAGTACACATGTTGCATGCAACTTATCGCCTGAACAAATATACTGAAACTTGTTCACAATAACCTGTCAAACGGATGTGTATATTTTAATAGAAAGTGTTTCATTTTCAGGAGATTTCACATACCAGATGTGATAATTTTTTTAAAGTTCTATGTGTCATCATTTACCCAGAAATGTTGCATTTTTTCGGAATGCATTGGATGGATGTGTTTGACCTGGTCACTCAACTGAAAACCAGTACTGACGTTTGCAAAATCATACACAGTCACAATATATTCTCTCCACTGATCTTTAATGTTCAACCGATTACCAAAAATGGTCGCAGACCGATTACCGGTTATTTGAGCTCACAATCGGCCGATTCTGATGCCGATCCCGATTGTAATAAAATGCACTACTAGACAAGTCGAGGCTCGAAAGAACTGCATTGAACTAAACATTTTTCTTTGTTGACTGGAGTCGTAGTAAAATTACCAGTCGCGCACACTTGGGCGGTAAACGTGGCTCTCAGAGAGCCACGTTTACCGCCCAAGTGTGCGCGACTGGTAATTTTACTGCGACCTGAGTCAATGGATTACAATCTTCACTTTCCTGGTAGGAATTGGCGATTGCCGCAAGTACGTTCAATTGTGAGCTTCACTTGTCGTTTAACTTGTGTATCCCGTAGAAGGGGCGTCTGGAGAGATTTAGCATACACACTGTGGTTCTTTCTCAACTTTATTGAATGGTATCATTGGCATCATTTTACATTAGCAGTTGAACAAGATAATAAAATGCGACTAATGAATCATTGCAAAATGCTTGGCAACAATCGGTTGAACCGATGTTCCAGGAGCCGTTGCCGTTGTCATCCGATTGCCTACAATCGGCCGATTGTGATGGCCGGTTCCGATCATCGGTTGAACACTACTGATCTTTATACAGAGACGTAACTAATTTTTTTTTGTGGGGTGGTGTGGGGAAGAGGGGTGGTGTAGGATGTCAGTGCCCGACGGTTCGGTTTTATCGCCCAACTATTTGGAACATAACTAATAATTATAATAAAAATAGTTATAATAATAATTTACTGCTCAAAAGCACTCACAATATAAACCGAGAATCAAAAACATTCAGCAGTCGAAGGCTGTCCGAAAGAAATGTGTCTTGAAACCTTTTTTTGAAACTTTCAGTATTGGAGGATTTCCTTAAATTCTGACGGAGTGAATTCCATCGTGAGTGAGCTTCAGTAGATCTTATTCGAGGCACGACAAGAAGATTCTCTGGAGATGATCTAAGATTCCGTTCCGTTTTTAGTATATTGCCGATCTGTTTTGAGTAGGCTGTGGCATTATCTCCGTGGGTGATTTTGTGTGTCATCATTAATACTTTATATGTGATGCGCGACTCAACTGGTGGCCAGTGCAAGATTTTGAGGATTGGTGTAATGTGATCAGATATTTTGATAATATTACTTACATGGCATGGAATTTGTTAGAGTTTTTCTTTTTAAATAGAAACATCAGTACATGTTTACAATTTGGATTGTAGATTATTTGTTTAATTTGCATTTTCGGGTTGTTCGATATAATATAAGGACTAGTGCACGGCTTGTCGTTGACTACGCCCATATAGTGCCCAGTGAGGTGGTGTAGTTCCCTCTGCTTCGCGTCGGGAACAACACCACCTTACTGGGCACTATATGGGCGTAGTCAACTCCAAGCCATGCACTCTTCCTTAACTAGTGCATAATTTGTTTACTTTTATCCCATAAATGGACATTTATTCGAACAATAAAAGTCTTGGATAAATTTTTGCTTTATTCACCTTGTAGCAGCTGGTAGGAAGGTGATAAATTGTTAGAGTTTTATGGCAGTGCTGTCAATTAGACACCAGCTTGGTAGAGGTGCCATCTGGGTGTTTTCAACAGGTCGTGGTCATAAAAATAATTTGTTATTAGTTACTCTCTCTCTCTCTCTCTGTGTTGATGTGGAATTCTACCGATATACTGAGTCGAGCATTTATTGCACTCTCTAATCTACACGCTAAAATGAGTTAGGTTTAAAATCGACCCAAATCAACTGGGTTGAGTGAATATGAACCCAATTGGGTTCGTATTCACTCAACCCAGTTGTTTTGGGGTGATTTTAACCCAACTCATTTTAGAGTGTGTGTATATTTTTTGTCGGACAAGCAAGAGATTTTGACCAACTAGGTACACCATAGCGTGTGTATATCTTCGCCAGGGAAGCAAGGACGTCTGCTCAACTTGGTATTTCATAATTTCTTGCCCAACCTTGGCCCAACGAAACCCATGATCGTTAGACATTTTGGAGGGCGTCTCACCACACCCCAGAAGTCACTCCCCTGTCTCTACACAACTAGATTGCTAAAAGCTCATTCATCACAAACAAAAAATATCCCAGCCCCCACCTTCTTGGGTGAGGAGAGGGGGCATCAAATTGACAATACCCAACAAAAACGAGCCCGGTTAGTCCTTTCGATGGGTGACCGTCTGAGCGATCGATTCAGACTCCCGTGGTGTGTCCTTGTGCAAGGCACTTGACCCCGATTGTCCACATGAGGGCACGATGACGGCGTACACTAAGGCGTACTGCACGTTGATTGTGTGCATATCTTCAACCAATCTAACTCTGCCTGTGCTGCAGTGCGGAGTTACGATGTTGGGGAGCTGGAAGCTGCCCGTCGTTGCTCGGTGGTTACCTCCGGGTACTCCGGCTTCCTCCACCCGTAAGAATTTCACCGACACGATGTGACCCTGGCTGTTAAAGTGTCGTTAAACCTTAATAAATAAATAAATAAATAATCATATGTCTTATCACGATTGAATCCTTGTTACTACTCTAACTTTGAGTGGAACAAGGTGCAATCTGCATTGCTTTAGCAATGCAGATTGCACCTTGTTCCACTCAAGGGACGTAGTAGAAATTTTAAATTTCACCGACACAACGATTCAGAATAAATTTAAAAGGACAAAAGCCGCTAATTTGGAAATAACTATCGAATCTCTCTGATTTTGCTAGTATGTGAAGGAGCATGTTAAAAACCGATGTATGCAAATTATTGGACGCCAGAAGCAACACGGAAATATTTAAATCTGGGATTAAATAACTTCCATGCAGACTAATTTGTCCAAAAATACGATATTGCGAAGATATCAACGAATTTGCCCGAATCGATCGGAAGCAAACAGAATCGCGTGTTCTAATTTCTGACACAAGTGGAAATAATTTAATACCTGAACTGCTTTCCGAATATTTGAGCGCCAGGAACAGCAACTGTGCATTATTTTAGCAATAATTGGGCATTAGCAGAACAAAAGCGTTGTATTATTTCAAATAAAGCGCTGTTTTGCTTCCAGTTAAACCCACAGAATGAGTATTGACAACGCCAAACCAAGATAGGATTCATGGGCGCATGCGCTGTAATTAGAAGCAAGTGTATACAAACTTCGCCTTTGACTTTCAGAGAGAACTAATTTCGACGGATATGGAAAACGACAATGCACTCTTCACTGAGGCGAAAGGTTCCGTGATTGTTCGGATAATAAGATTGGGATGAAAAACTATGGCAAATTTTTTCGACGAAGCCAGTATATTCTACGAGCGCGTTCATTCTAATCATATATGATATATAAGGGTATTTTTGCATAACGAAAATTTGGGTTTTACCAACTTTTTTTTCAAAATCGCGGCTTATTGTCCCTTTAAGTAATAATTATAAGAGACTTTCTCTAGTTTGACCATTAACGGCATTAAAGTATAAAGTATATTATTATCAATTCATGGGGCGTTTCCAGCACATTAACGTAAAATTACGCGGACATAGTTCCATTACTAAAACGACCAATGGAATATCCCACGTGCGCTAATGGCTAAAATTAGCGTATTGGCCCGTACGCACAGTGACAATGACGTCAAGTTGTCAACTTCCGTAAACAGTTTGTTTGCAGACGAACTGTCAAAATGAGTCTTTCAGTAACTGTAACAATAAACATTTCTAAAGCTTGAATACAAGAAGATGCCGGGGAAAAGTCGGACCAATTAACCCTTTGATACTTTAATTATTCTGACGTTCAAACGTCACTGGGAATTCAGTTTCTTCAACGTTTTTCAAAATGCGATGTCAAACGTCGGAAAGTACAAATAACAAGATACTTTTCACATTAGTGATTATCTGGTTGAAGTCTAGATTGGTTTTAGTGGTCTGAATTTGTTATTCAAAACTTGTTTTATTACAAATAATTGGAGAGTGCCCAATAAAACAAATTTATATAAACAAAATATTATTTGTGTTTGACTGAATATGAAATATGAAATATAGGCAAGGAAAGTGTTGGCTTTTGCTCTGGTATCCTCATTTTTTGAAAGCACTCAACATCTTAAGAAGTCTTGATAGCAGGATTATTTTAATATTTTAAGCTGCGATAACATTTGGCTCAACGGTTGACACTGAGCACTATTCGGGAGAAAATAGGAATTGAGGTTAAAACTTTACAAAATGGAAAAATAATGACAAAACAAATGACCACAAAGTATCAACGCTCTGTTTGATTTCGTACGTCATAAGACGTACCAAAGTATCAAGGGTCAAAGTTCCATGTTATATGTGTTATTAAATGATATTAAGTTGAATATCTGTAGTTATCATATGACTCGTCCGTTTTGTTCACTTTAAAACATTTGATATTTTGTTTTCATATTAATCAGAGATAAACAGCCTTCCGTCAATTTCATTGGTCAATTTCAAAACTGGACAATTTGATTGGCTGAACAAAATACAACTGGGCCACATTTTCATAATTTGCATAATTAGAGTTGGGAGCTTTCATTGGTTAATTTCAAAACTGGACAATTTGATTGGCTAAACAAAATACAACTGGGTCACATTTGCATAATTTCAGTAGGGAGAATTTACGTTATCTGTCCTATTTAGGGTGGGTTATATTGTATTAATCTTTTACCTACAAGAAAAACGCCATTCATTTTTTTTTTATATTTTCACTTTTTGCTTCTGAAACATAGGTTATGACCCCTCATTGGAACGAGCTCAACGAGCTCGTTCCAATGAAGGGTCATAACCTATGTTTTGGAAGCAAAAAAGAATTTTTTTTAGTTATACGAGGATGTATTTTCCAAGTGCCGCCTCCGACTCAAGTTAGGTGATGGGTTAAAAAGTCATACTAAGTGGCTAATTTGTACGTGTGTGTGTCATATGATACATAGAATATGAAATGAGTGTTTTTCTCATATAATATTTATGAAACTCGTCCGAATTTTCCGTTTGGGCTCGCCAGAGGCTGGCCAAAACGGAAAAGTCTTAGACTCGTTTCATAAATATTATATGAGAAAAACACTCATTCCATATCCTCTGTTTATCCTTTTGAAAATGATATAGTATCGGGTCTTGATGATACTAAAAATAACATGATTTTCTCGGGGGTTTGGACCAACATCAGTGATTAGCTGCCCTACAGTCATTAGCGGCTCTGCTACTCACTGATGTATGTCCGATAATTTAGCCCAACGCCCTCGAAAATCATGTTATTGTATAATTAGTTGCACGTGTGCTACAATGGTCATTTGAATTTAGCCTTTCTGGAATATGTGGAACCATATTACCTCAAAGGAGTACCTTGCCTCAAACTTCTGCTTATATCGCTGTCTCGATAAAGTTACAGTTGTTGCACTTGACATCCAACTATTATCAATCAGTAATTCAGGTATTAAAGTGAGGATCCCTTTCATTTTGACGATTCTGTACAAAACACAATTTTAATCCCCATCTACAGCAACACTAAACCATGGGAAAATTAAAATCTGTTCCCCAAATATGTGCGGAACGGAAATCGTTGACAGGCTATTTTTATAAAGAAGCGAAATTTCACTGAAATTTTCTCCAAATCGTGTACTGCAATAACAATTTGCTAGAAATTTACTATTGCTAAAAATTGTATCCTGAGTTCCAATGTGTTTTTTCTATGTGCCGGTAGGGGGACGAAGTAGAGACACGGGTTTCCCTCGCAAATTTGGTTGTTCTCTTTGAAGTAAGCCGTTGGTAGAAGCAACTTTGTTCTTAGTTTACAAGCCTTGCAAATGAAATTCACTTTATCACCCATAAACTGATCTCAAAACTGACCATTGAATACAATAATAACGAATGACAATACGAATATGTAGGGATTATGTTACAGAATGAAGGTAATTTCAGGAATTTCTTCAAAACTATTTTCAATAATTGAATTATGATTTTTAGAAATTCATGAGATGACGAAACACATTTATCATGCACAAATTTCATGACCCGTTGAGAGGTTTGTGATTGTATGTGATCATTTTTTTTTACATTACTTCATGGATTTCGAATAATTATATTTCAATTCTTTTGTTTAATTCCTTGACGTCTCATCAGCAAATATTTGCCTCGAATTCCCAGAGTTTGAGCAGGAATGCGTCTGTTTGCAGGTCATCACCGAGGAGATGTGATTCCACTGTTACAGTAAACCTAGAAAATCAGCATATTGTTTCAGTACCCAGCTATCATCTATTTATAGAATGTAAACAGAATGTAAAATTGGCTGGAAGATCAAGTGCATCGCATGATTATCTTAGGGCTGTCACGATTATTCGATTAATCGATTGCTGATCGATCACGCCGAAATCGATTAGTATTTTTCGTTGTCGAAGAATCGGTAAATTTTACCCCGTTTTAGACGTTTAATAATTAAAAAAAAAATGAAAAAACTATTGTTTCTTAAGGTAAAGGGTCAAGAATGTCGACGTTAAATCTCAAGAAGCCGTTAGAAGCATTTGCCTTTTAGGAACATTCAAAGCTTTGATGTTGTGAACTTTTGAACCGTCAGTGTAATAATCAAGACCGGTCGGCAGTTGCGAACTTGCAAAGTTCGCAACTGACGACTGGTCTTAATTATTACACTGACGGTTCAAAAGTTCAGAACATCAAACCTTTGAATGTACCTAAAAGAGGATCGTCTTCGTTGTTTACTTGAGGAAGGTCAACTGACTTGAACCTCATTTTTAACAACTTAAAGAGAGGGAAATGTGGGGACGGGGGTCATCTATGTATGATTAATCGATTATAATCGATTATTTGCGACGATTAATCGATTCCTAAATTAAAAAATCGTGACAGCCCTAGATTATCTGGTATTGATGTCGAATGTAACATGACCAGCTGATAGTCATAAACAATGGTATCACCTGAGAATCCACCGTCAGTACAGTGTTCATTGAAGAAATGTTTCAGATGTGGGGTTTTCGTTATATAATGTTTACATTTCTATGGAGGCATTTTCTGCAAAGCTTGTGTCCCTTGGGACCTGCAGCAGGACATTGGTTTGCCCTAACCCTTTACCTAACATGAAAAGCAGAATTATACACCCGACAAGTTTCTAATAAGTGGCGAATATAGGACACAGGAACTGGCGATGTGTTTTCGGTCGTGGGGGTTGGTCTTATCCAACGGTTCGTGGACCGACGGCTTATCGGCGCTTTTTGTATTCAATGTTCGAGAGGTTGATATGCCCACACGTACATTGGTAGCGTTTCTCTCACAAACTGTTTACTATACCCCATAGTATCTTTCCAAGAAGAGGTTCCATCACTAAACCTAATGAGCCATCAACACAAATCTTGCTGTCATAAATATACTTTTCGTCAAAAGGGAATGGCAGGAAGACAGCCTCTCAGGCTATGCCATTTCCTTGCAGCATATTCAACTATAACCTGTTTTATTGTTATCTTGTATATTCTTATGCTTCAAAATAAATCAATCAATCAATCAATCAATCAAAGCAGACGACACTTGCAAAAATTCTTGAATAACTAACATTTTTCATTTTTTGTCTCAAAAACATAGGTTATGAACCCTCGTTGGAACGAGCTCAACGAGCTCGTTCCAACGAAGGGTCATAACCTATGTTTTTGAGACAAAAAATGAAAAAATAATAAAAATTAATTGGCGATTTTTGAGAATAGCATTGGCCGGTTTTGGTCGTTACGTTGGGTAAAGGGTTAAGTGTGCCCAGATAGAAAAGTTTGACATCTCAAAATCTCTGCCGAATTATTTTAACTTCGAAGCGTCTCCAGAACTCAAACAACGAGAGGATTATTTCCTTCTAACCCTCTTCATCTCAACACCGCCCCATTACTGAGGCAGAACTGGACAAGGCGAAATAATTTTTTAGATGGTGTTATTATTTTAGAGTTTAGCACAAAACATGCGTTTAGTGAATGAAGCATCTCGAAGACTAAGGATAAATTTTGTCTCTCTCAGTTGCATATAATATGATTCTGTGTAACTGAAGTTTTGAAATATGTCTCGTATTTTATTTATTTATTTATTTATTTATTTATTTATTTATTTATTTGTCACGCCGAAATATATAATTTTGATATTAATTTTGGTTTGATTTCTATTCTTTATGTTATTGTCTTCCCGCCAAACCAATTCGTTCATCAGTTGACATGAACAGCTTACCAAGTCTTGTATAGATCTGCATTTTGCGTTCCTATCAAGTTGGTTAATATATGCAGAGTATTTAACATGTTGAACAGAAGATAAAAACATTGTCTTTCGTGTGGACAATTTCCTGGCCGCGTAACAAATGAAATTGAAAACTGTAATATAATAACGTTCGTTCCTCGACTTCATGAAATATACTCTACATTGGTCCCTTTGAATGCTCAATTAACACGCAATCTTAAAATTAGGGAGAAATGATGAAATGACTGAATTCAAAATACGGTTAATCAGGTGGACTATAAACTAGCTATTTTGGTGTCAAGATCCATCTAAAAGACTGTAGTTTCCACATAACATTTTGCGAAATTATCGCACAAAGCTAACATAATTTAGGCGGTTCAGTTACCTTTCGTTGAGAAGATGACCGATTTGGGGTGTGTGTATTGGGGGAGGAGTTAGCCTGATTCGTGTCGACTGTAACGGCTTAACGTCTGCCCGATAACATATTTAAACAACATCATCAAAGCATGCCTCGCCGATGTAGTTAGAATATAGAGACCTTTCGTACAATGAACGAGGTAATGTGAACACGTGACTTGGAGCATTTGACGCCCAAAGTTGTGAGTAGGATTAAATAGGGCTGATTGGTTGAATATATTTTGACTTTGAAAGCATTAATTAAAATTTTGATTCGTCCACTTTAGAAAGGATTAATAAGTTTGTTTGTAATTTGGTGCCGGAATGTGTGAGAATCTCTCAAAAACATGAGGCATGGAAAAAAAAGTGTGAAGGTCATTCGGTGCAAGACCATACGGTAGTTGTGAAAATTCGAAATTTAAACTGAAATTTTATGTGGCAACATATATTTTTTTCCAGTTTAATTCTTTCAAGAGAAGATGTAGTTTGTAGATGTATAGGTATTTTTTTTCAAAACAACTTTGTGTGTTGTACAGAGAGTGAAAGGTTAACGCTGTGGTCAATGGAATTTATTTAGTCGTTCATAACCAACGACGACTGATGGTAAATACGAATGGGGTACTACGTCACTGGAATTTGTTTTCTTCCTATCAGCTGTGGAAAAAAAGATTGAGAACGTTTCTCCATCATTTAATGCTGAGAATTCACTCTAAGATTATGTCCTTAAACTGTAATCGCCATGAAGACTATGTTCCCATCTCGTACTGGCAATCAAATCATTCGTCGCCGCGTAACACGAGACAATTGCAAAACACAAACGGCCTCGTAGTCGTCAATTCTGAGAAAAGTTTTTTTGACTGTCCGACGAAATAACGACAACTAATAACGATTCGTAATTATTATCGGTCGTCGTCCATCTGGATTATAGTTTAAAAAGTTGGACATTTATTAGTGGATAAATAAAATATACACGAAGTAGTCGTGACACGACTCTATTTTGGACACCTTTCGCACAATGAACGACGACTCATAAGAATTACGAATGCCTAATGGCAAGCCTGGGAATAAGCAGACTGTCATCTGCAGAATGAGGTCACCAGAAGGTGAATTTGGTAATGCTACCCTGCACAGCAGGGTAGCATTACCAAATTCACCCTCTGAGAACCTCAATCGGAATCAAGGTCTCAGGACTAAACAGAAAGAGGTAAATTGGCGATTATAGCCCACTGTATAGGATAGCATCTGCAAATTCACCCTCTAGGGACCCCATTCTGCAAATGACAGATTGCTTATTTTCAGGCATGGCTAAGAGTCGAAAATTCGTCGGACTGTCAAAAAACATTCTGGCAGAATTGGCAGTCCGTCTCTGAGAAATCGTATTGGTTCAAACTTCATACCACCAGCAGTTTAATAATACTACAGTGTAAGGACACAATCTTAGAGTAATCTCCCACATTAAGTTAATGAGAAACGCTCTCAGACATTGTTTGCTGTGTTAAAAATCTGCGAGTTTTGATGAGAACTATACGGATAAGGGAACACGACAATTGACAGGAAGAACACAATTTTCAGTTACGTTGTACCCCATTCGTAAATCTTATAAGTCATCGATCATTGTGCGAAAGGTCTTGATTTAATTAATACGAGCCGCACTCCAAAATTGGCCATGCTGGCCAGCTGTCGCTGTCGGATTCCACAGCCATCCATTAATGATTTTGGGACTGAGTGTCAGTGTGTGTGTGTGACATTTATTTCAACTATTAAATCTTGTCTCTTCATAAACTACATAATGAATAACAAGAGCGTATCCAGATTACAAAAAAAATATTTGAGAGGACGTTGCTGAGCGTCACGCTCCCTGAAACCCTATTCGCTAGGCACATCTGCGATGGCATGATACACTCATAGGTAGTCGAAGTTCAACACCCGGAATGGGAGGCGCGAGCCATAAATATGCAGGACGCACTGGAACAACCATGGTATGGCCCGATGTGAAATAATTCGAAAAGTTGTTCTCAAAAATGCTCTTTCGTAATTCTCAGACCTCAATGTGATACAGAGGGAGTTAAGAAGTGGATGTGGAGGAGGGTGGGGGGGGGGGGGGCATGGAATAATATTCCACACCTTCGCTTAGACTGAGGTCCTCAGTTCGTATCAGGTCATTTTGTTTTATTGTGTAATTATGTCGCATCCCTACTGAAAAAAATCCCTGGATGTCCGTGGCCCCTACGCTCCCGATTCCACTGCTTTAGGATACACCGTTAGAACGAGCTCGGATAGGGTGTGAGCCTCTATGCAATTCAGCAAGTAGTTTGTATCTATAATATATTAAGTGTATATTACCCCCTATATTAACCCTTTGAACCCGAAAGGCCACTTTTCCGGTCCAGGAACATGGCACTTTCATTTACTGGTAAAGTGCTGGAAGCCCATATTTGGGCTTTATTCTGAAGTGCAGGTACTGCAACTTAAAGGCTTCAAATTCAGTGGCTGTGCTTCCTATTATCTTTGAATGGATATTATTTAGTCTGTTAAGATTTGCCTTGTTACAATTTATAGGAGAGTGCCTGTGGGCACTCTCCTATAAATTGTAACAAGGCAAAGACATGTGAACAAATTTTGTTGGGCAAATAAAATTTAGCACTCTACAAGTTAAGTAGGATGGCTTTTGAGTGAATGTGTGGAGTAGGTCAATCAGTATTTTCAACGTGCAGCCCCCCCCCCCCCCCCCCCCCCCCCAAGGTTTGAAACTATTAATTGATCTACCCCCAAATGATGAATATGGACTCTTCCAATGGCTGGTAATGAACTGACATGGTTGATACCACCAGCGTTCAAAGCGTTAATAATTTGTATTTCCTTTGACTATGCGGACTATTGACTATAACATTTTAAGTAATATAGGCGAGAGGTCTGGACCCTAAGTTGTTTGGTCATTGTGAATCCTATTGGCCCGCTGGGTAGGGAGTACAGACACTTGTACACGAAGTCTAGACCCAGGTTACGGACGGAGGCGAACGAAACATGTGAGGTAATACGCCTGACACTAAGGGAAAACTTAATTCCCAGGATTCGCGTAATCGCGAAAAATTACCGTCTGTACAAAGTGTGTATCGTCCAAACACTTTGTTGGGAAAATCTACACAGAGAGTTTATATGTATTGAAAGTACTTAGAATTCTTCTCAAAATCAAAACATTCTGAGTCGAAGATGACGGAGATTAGAAGCCAAATTTTAAGTAATTATTGTCCATCCACGCGCAATGCCGAGATTTGACGGGAGAAGGTGATATTAATGCCTTAGATGGGAGTGAAAGTCGTTGTGTCACAGGTGAAACGATTCAACAAATCCCAACATAAGGCATGGAAATATGGTGGAATTCTTTCACCGAACAGAAAACTTCTCAAGCAGGTAACTCTGTTGGAGAAGTGTTACATAATTTCACCAACTCGATTAGATACATGATATGTATTAGATAGATATTTATTCGTTCAGTAGCATACAGGAAGTACAATGGTTACAATCGCATAGTTCAATTAATATATAACACGCTGCATGCTACTGGGAGATGACATAGGCAGATCGGCTGTCTTCCTATCATCTTCCTAAGGAATGTGTTGCAATACTGTTTACGGGCCCAGACTGTGGACGTTCTCATGAAAATCATCCCATCGGTTATAGAGAATTTACTATGTAAGGGTTGTGCTAGACTTGGCAGTTAAAGTGTTTTCTTGGGGATGACTTTCTGCTTGGGGCCTTCTGACTGTGTGCTGCAAATGAAGCGACCTAAATTGTGCAGTTCGAGTAAAAAAGTTATATAAATTTGCTTCAATCCATTATTCATCTTTAGTGTGGCCCACAGCTAGAAGACATCCCCGGGCGAGGTCATTTAACGCGGACAGGGTGGGTAAAGCTACTTGTGGGACAGGATGTCTTTTCGTCTGGTCATTTAATTTGTTCGTATATAGGCAAAGTAAAGTAGGAAGACGTGTTATGACGGTGTCCAAATCAGCAACAGCACACCCCCTCTCAATCTAAGGGGGTGAGAACGGGTCGTACTACCGCTGATGTGATCGCTGCCTCCACGGTGTTTTATATGTTGCAATCTGGACAATAAGGATTGTTATATCCAACATTGTCTGAATAAAGTGCTAGAAGCCTAGACAACAGCTTCTTTTTAAATATGTTTCTATTGTTCGTCGTACGTAGGTCTTTATCTAGCGCATTCCAAATTCTGGAATACAGGTTAATAGGAAGGCGGTCCAGGGCTTTTGTCCTTGTTCTGGTTATTTGGAGAAGATCACATTGTCTGGTGGTTCTGACAGGCATACCAGCTACTCTGAAGTAGTTATCAAATGACTGGGGAAGATTGTTACTTTTCCAATCAAAGACGAAGAGGGATAATGTAGTTTATACAGGTTAGTTAACTTGAGTATTTTGTCCCTTTTGAAGAGTGGTTCTGTGTGGGCATTATACTTTTTGTTATTAATTATGCGCAGCGCTCGTTTTTGAAGAGTAAGAATTTTATTGATAGATCTCGAATTTCCCAATGCTTGGGTTCCATATACAAAGTGACTATGTATCAGAGCGAAGTATAGTTTTCTCATAGCTTCGTGAGGAAAGATTGCCTTTACCTTGTTAGGGGCAAAGTTTGCGCGTGCAATCTTGGAACAAAGTTGAGCTATGTGGACGTTATATGGTAGATAATTATCAATGGATGTACCTAGAAATTTCAGTGATTTTTCAGCTTCATTTGGTTCATTTGGTCCAGCCTTATTTATTATTTGGTTGTTAACGAAAATATTATTGTGAGAAAGCGCTTGCTTACGAGATGGATTAAACACAATATATTTAGTTTTACTTGCATTCAATGCCAATCTATTCACTGAACACCATTCGGAGATGTTTTCCAGCTCATTATTCACAATAATTGTCAGATTGTCAGTGTTAGATCCTGAAATGTGTACGTTGGTATCATCGGCAAAAGATAAAGGGTTTAATATTGTCGAATTGCAAAGGTCATTTATATATAATAAGAACAAAATAGGTCCTAACATTGAACCTTGTGGAACACCGCAGGTTATTTCAACTAAGTCAGATATGCCTTTACCATATGCAACGAATTGGTGTCTATTTGACAGGTAACTTTTGAACCAATTGTGGAAGATGCCCCTAATTCCACGCCATCCTAGTTTCTTCAATAGGATATCATGGTTTATGGTGTCTAACACCTTAGATAAGTCCAAAAATACCGCCAATGGTATGTCTTTACTTTGCCTGTTATTTGCATCGGCAATGTACTTTAGGAGATGTAGTACAGGGTGGATAGTTGAGTGATTTTTTCTCAACCCATATTGACTGTTTCACAGAATTTCAAAGCGACCGAGAAAGCTTTTCAGCCTAATTGACACGAGTTTTTCTAGAACCTTTGAAAAAGTGGGACGATACTGATAGGCCTATAATTAGTAAAATTATGCACATCTCCAGATTTGAAAATATGGATGACCTTTGCAATTTTCATTTGTTCTGGCACTACTCCTTGGAAAAAGGAGTTATTGATAATATGTGAGAGGGGTACTACAATTTGATTGATTGATTGCTTGATGAGAGTTGACGTGATATCATTAATGTCTTTACTTAATTTCGATTTCATTGACTGCACTATGTTAACAATTTCGGCTGGAGTAGTTAGTGTCATAAAAAGTTATTTGGAAAATCCCCATTCAAGTAATGTACATAGGTGTATGTGACATAGGTGATAACTCACTTGTTTGTTTCCCAATGTTCGCAAAAAAACTGTTAAATTCTGTAGCAATTTGGTTAGGATCAGTTATTTCTATTTCACCTTGCTCAAAAACAGAGGGCAGTTTGGCTTCTCGTTTTGCTTTGTTTCTGCTATCGTTTAATATTTGCCACGTTTTACGCATGTCATATTTATTTTGAGCTAGAACGTTCTTATAATACATGGCCTTGCGTTGTTTTTTCACTCTGTTGAATATTCTACAGTAATTTTTGTAGTTTTGAATATTGCGGTCGCTCGGACACTTCAGTTTTTTCAGATAGAATTTTCGTTTATTTAATAACGAGATCAAGAGGCCCTTCGACATCCAAGGTTGTTTTCTTATAGTATTTGTCTGTGCCAGTGTCTGGGATAGAGGAAAGGCAGTTTCAAAGACATTTAGATAAATTTCAATGAATGTATTATAAGCCATGTTTGGGCAATCTAGTTCCATTACAGGGGAGAAGTCACACTGAGATAGATGTAAGTTAAAGTGGGCAACACTTTCTTTATTTATTTTTCGTTTGGCCTTACAGGTCGACGTGTACTTTCCTTGGTATCGGTTTCAATATAGAATGTGCCAAAATGGTCAGCTACATCAGTTACTACTATTCCCGCGTTTGAGTTTGTTGAGATATTATTTGAAGATATGTGACCGATAAGAGTGGCAGAATATGGAGTTACTCTTGTGGGCTTGGTTATTATATAATTACATGTGCACTGTGCGAATACGTCAAGACTGATCAATTTGAAACGATATTTAAATTTATCTACCATCTACCGAAAAACGCAATAGCAAACGACAATTATCAATAGCGATACAAATTCAGCGATAAAAGATTTTTAAAAGCTATTACAAGAAAAATAAAAGTCAGTCACTTGACATCAGGTGAAACGAACGCAAGTTCGCCTGACGGACTATTTCATTAGTACTGATATAACCAAAAGTCATTTCCTTTAAAAACATATAATGCTGAAATGAATGATGCATCGAGTTTGCCTCAGCATATACTTGTATTCCATGTTACAGGGAAGTGCACGAGCCAGTACATAAACAACCCACCATGCAAAACGACAACACAAAAAGATGAAAGTAAATCTGAAAGAAATGAAAGTGATCGCGCGAATATTTTTGAAACGTCAATATCATTGTGGTATGCACATTGTGAATGACGTTTTTTTTTTGGCAAACCATGATGCATCTATCCCTTGGATGGCCTTATGAATTTGGTTAGAAATACACAGAACAACACACTCATGTGAATGGGTTAATCGATATGGCACGAGTGCCAGCGCGGAGGATGAAACGAGAGGTCTCATGCCTCGTGTTTTATCCTTCCGCGATGGCACAAGTACCATATCGATTAACCCATTTACACGCGGTGTCATTCTGTGTTTATTACACGCCTTCACGCCTCTAAAAGCAATTGTTAGAAGGACACTCAGCAATCCATTTGACAAGTATCAACAAAAAGAACACATTTTATCGCCAACCAAATTTGCGAGGGAAACCCGTGTTACTATTTAGTCCCCTGAGTTCCAATGCGTTCTATGTGCCTACTGGCACATAGAACACATTGGAACTCAGGGGACGATTTTCAGCTATCGCTAGCGATTCAAATTGTAATTGTGGAGCACGATTTGTAGAAAATTCAAGTGAAATTTTCGCTTCTATTTAAAAATAGTCCGTCAACGATTTCCATTCCGCACACATGTGCGGAACGGATTTTCATTTTCCGCGTGGTTTAGTGTTGCTGTAGATGAGGATTACATAGAGCAGGCGTGTAACAAATATCATTGCCCAACAGAAAAAAAACCTACTTGGCCTTAGTGTGATTATATTGTATGACCATGTATACGTCCGTCCATGTTTGAAGGAATCTCCTCGTGAGCCATTAGGTTGAGAGAATTAAAAACGGGTCCCACTGGTTTGATCAGTTGAATAGGGCTTCATGTTTGTCAACGACTATTTTCGAGGAGTAACGGGTATGGCTTTTGTTGACTAAATGATGCATAAAAATGTTGTGTGCTCATTGTGTTTGTAAACAATATTTTATCGCGACTCGACTCGTTTTTGGAGAGTTATAGCTACTCGTCGCGCAAGTGCGAATAGTGGCTATACATCCCCAAAAATGAGCCTCGTCGCGATAAAAGATTATGTACACCAACAATGTGATCATGTCGCTTATGTACCTTATTTGGAACAGTGGCGTTACATCAATTCGAATTAATAAAAAGACATCAATAAAAAAGAACGTTGCATCATGGTAATTATATTATGCCATTCGGAAGTTCTGATAACGAAACAATTTTTAAAGTCGTGCATATATTTATCAGAGATTCTAAACGTTTCAACTGTGAGCTCAAGAAATTTGAGACTGAGAAGAACGAAACATTATTAATATTATTATTACTATTATTATTTCTGACACGAAGTGACCCTGGCTGTCGAAAGTGTTATTATTATTATAATTGTTATTATTACTATTGATGGTACACACAGTACGTGGAGAGTGTATTATCACTAAATCACCCGCAGAGTGGAGACCCCACCCAAGCAATAATTGCAAATTTGTTGCAAATCATAACAAGCACAAGCAAAGTTTTAGCTAATGGTCCTCCGGGTTAAATCCGGAGGTCCATTGGCTGAAACATTGCTTGTGTTTTTTAGTCAATATATACAACATTTTAAAGTTATAGTTCGGGTGATAACTCCACTCCGCGGGTGATTTAGTTACAATCCACTCTCCACGTACTGCATGTTCGAATGTAGAAGGCAAAAAAGAGTTGTGACCCGGAAGTCTGGAGTTGTTACTCAGGTTAAGCATGACGTTCAATATTCGGAATTAAGTACTTGTCCCCCCTCTCTCTCTCTCTCTCTCTCTCTCTCTCTTTCTTTCTCTCTCTCTCTCTCCCTCTCTCACACACACACACTCACTCTCTTTCCATTCTCTAGCTGTTTATCGCTATCTTTCTATTTCTCACACTTCTTAGATTATTTACATACATTTATACATATCTTCAACATTGTTTGCGTATATTTTATATTTATTACTGTTTTTGCCTCACTAGTTTATATTATTGTTCTTTGAAGCGGAAAGGGGGTATTGCTATATATAATTTGCTAAGTGTTAAGCACTTTTCCTCCGATCCAATTTGCTGTAAGAGAAGTTGCAAATAAAATATGTTTAAACTAACTACGGAAGTATAAAATAAAGCAAAATGAAAACAACATGTTACATAATATTTACACAATTATACTAAGAGAATAGAAAAAACAAACTTTGGACTTATCCACTATTCAAAGTAGATTATCAAATGGAACCGTATCTCATTCACTCCTCTTCCATTGAAGCCAGAAATAATTTCACGCGATTACGATTCAACAATCATAAACTGTGGTTCGAACGTGGAAGGCATTTACAACCTCCTCGTCCGATGGAACACAGAATATGCGAAGCTTGTACAATGGGGAGGTGGAATCGGAATGGCATTTCGTAATGGGATGTCCGCTTTATTTACCATTGAGAGAAAGATTATTTCACGGAATTTCTAACGAAAAATTTACTTCCCTTTAATGGATACAATGGACAAATTTAAAGTAATAATGACTAATGATAATCCAGTGCTATGCGATGTTATTTGTAACATGGTCCAGCTCTTCCTTCGCAAGAGGGATTTATCTGTAATATGATATGTCACATGGAATTAGTGTGTTTATGATTCTGCTGATGTTGATTTTCTGTTCACCTACCAATTTGCCTTTGTTCTGGTGCATTTGCTGAATAAATCTTATCTTATCTTATCTAACATAAATGACATGATTTAAATATTCGTTCGCATTCCTCCGCCATAAAAGGGTGTTGTGCCTACCAAACCTAATACTCCTGACATTCTTTAACGAGAATTTGCTTCTCAATTCGGGGAATCTCTTCTGAGCGCCGGTGTAAAAGGAATGGAAGTCTGTAGGAACGTTAGTCCCTCTGGACTATTATTCCGCGGAATTATAGTCCTAGGTCTAACATTTCTAGGAATAGTAGTCCGGCGGACTACTATTCCTAGAAATGTTAGACCTAGGACTATAATTCCGCGGAATAATAGTCCAGAGGGACTAATTTTCCTACGGACTTCCATTCCCGTTACACCGGCTCTGTTAAGCAGCAACATTTTACATTTTTCGGGGTGATCTGGAAGCCATCCTAGCGAAAACAGAAACATTTGAAAAATTGGGTGTAAATTGTTATGTCAGAATATTATTTATACGTCTTTATATAAATGAATACGTCGATATAATTACAATCGGTCTGTAGGCTGTAACTTAATTTCGAACATATAATATTCCATACCACGCAGATAAGAGAATAAACAGCCCCATTTGTCACACAGCAAGATAAGAGCATTAATAATGTGTTGACGGAAAAAGTTGTGTAACGAGGAGGTATTGCGTTACGTATAAATGTCAAGTGTGCAATCAATTTGTTTTTTTTTTCATGATATGGTATTGTTTATATGTCAGCACCAGAAAAGTACAATATATCACAATATCATTTAGATTTTCAATCATCACGTTACCCGAAGGGACTATGGCTTTTTCAAGTTCTGTAATTCAAGCCGCTTTCAAATTTACCCGCTTATTCGATACGAGTCGGGCTACTGCGTAAATTTTCGCACTGCCGAGATGTTCGCAAAATCCTTCCTATCAAACTCTTCTTCTATCACCAGGTCCCCTGTAAAGGGGACCTGGTGATAGAAGAAGAGTTCCAAGGAGATTTCACTTCCAAAATTTCTTTGAATCCGTTTCTGGAATATTCCGCCAACAGGGCCAAAGAAGGAACGTCTGAAAGTACAATATGCTGGTGTTCAGATAACTATTTCATTCTTGTTGGTGAAAGTGATACCGCCATAAAAGGTCTCGGGTACATGCCTTCTGAATAAGGTGGCCGTTTAGTTTAGACTATTGTTGTCCACGAGATAACTTTCTGAGCGCTGGTTAACTAAACCCACCAAACTGATGGTACATGTAGTTGGTAAGTTCATTATTGAGTTAATAGTACTGTACCTGGCTCCACTGGAGGAAAATGCAATCCTTCACTTAACGGGAATAGCAGGTGACCCTTGCAGAAAAAAAAAATTCTTGGGAAACTAAAAAAAAATATTTTTTGACGTCAAAGCATAGCCTATGACATCTCATTTGAGCGAGCTTAATGAGCTCGGTCCAATGAGGAGGTCATACGCTATGTTTTGAAGGTGATGATTTAAAAGAAGAAAATTTAAATGGAATTTTTGTTAATAGCGCTAGCTGTTTTTCTGTTACTTTAGGTAAAGGTTTAAAGTATAGAAACCCAATATTTCAAGAAGCTCCCGATCACCTTTAATTAATAACCTTACATACATGTTCATTGTTGATATCTCTCTCATATATGAGGTCGCCAGAATGGATATATTTCTAACAATTCACGTCACTCCTACATATGCATCCATATAATCTGTTTCTCGACAGTTATTGTGAGTTATCGCCAAAAACTGTTATCCGTTTTTCTGTACTGGAAATAATATTTCAGGTGCATCTTCTTTAAGGCTTATAAATCGGCCCGGTAACTATTCTAAAACTCCCGGCCCGCATTAAAAAGGGCAAGATGAACAGGAACGATTGACAAATCTCGACGCCATACTTCACAACAACTGACTCACTTCGGACGAGTAGTACTTTATTCAGTACAGTCGCCGAGGGTGGTAGGGCAGTGATGTCCAAACATGCGTTTACCATGTAATAAAAATCATCAGCAAAATTTTAATTAATGAAGCACCGGGTTGTACCCGGTGCTTCATTAATTAAATTTTTGATGATTATGTTTCCCCTTCCCAGAAGGGAGGCATATTGTTTTAGTGCATATTTTTCTTCCTCTCCTTCTTCTTCTTCTTCTTCTTTTTCTTCTTCTCAGACAAACTTTGTCCAGGGCATAACTTTTTTGGTTTTTGACCTAGACCTTAGATATTTGGCATGTGGATGTATCACGATGAGCCGGTGTGTCGCGTACCATAATGACCTTCATGTGAGCTTGACCTTTGAGCTGAAGGTCAGATTTATGTGCTTTTTAAGGGAAACTTTGTCCGGGGCATAACTTTTTTGACTTTTGACCTTGTTCTTAGATATTTGGCATGTGGATGTATCACCATGAACCGGTGTGTTGCGTACCATAGTGACCTTCATGTGACATTGACCTTTGAACTGAAGGTCACATTTATGTGTTTTTTAAGGGAAACTTTGTCCGGGGCATAACTTTTTTGTCTTTTGACCTTGTTCTTAGATATTTGGCTTGTGGATGTATCACCATGAGCCAGTGTGTCGCGTACCATAGTGACCTTTATGTCACCTTGACCTTTGACCTGAATGTCAGACTTATGTGTTTTTTTAAGGGAAACTTCGTCCGGACCAGAACTTTTTTGTCTTTTGACCTAGACCTTAGATATTTGGCATGATTGTCAATATTATTCATGTATATATAATTTGCAGTGCATTAAATAAAAAGGAAGGGGAGACATTTGTTTTAGTGTCCTAAAACAGTTTCTAGTTATTTATGTAATTAGTGTTTGGAATCTAATATTTTTGCGTCCGTGGAAATATTACCCACCCGTGGAATGTGGCCAGTCCACGTCGGTCGCTCTGTGTTGTTGTTGTTACGATATATCTATAACCGTAGGAACATAGCTATAATTGTATTAACACAGTTACCGTCGAAGAACACTTTTGTTATGATTGCAATACCCTTGTCATTAAATTTCTGGACACATATAAATAAAGGATATCTAGTGTTTTTGAGTGGATACCGAAAATTATCTCATGAGTAACCGAGATAAATGTTTATTTTTCGCGAGCGCCTGTGCCAGGGAAAAGTAACCATTTGTCTCGGTCACGAATGAGATAATTTTCGGTATCCACTCAAAAACACTAGATTTTATTTTTATTATACGCTTTTTATAAGAAGCTGATCATTTCCATCGATGAATCCACTCGTTTCAACCTTGGATTGATGCATGAAAGTAACGAGCTGATGCGCATTGATACGCGGAAGTGATTTGATCGATACTTGGAACAGGTAGCGTCTTGCGATCTGATTCAGCTGGTGGGTTTCATGCGTCAATTCAAGATGAATACGTGTTGCATTATTGCTGGAAATGATCGGTATCCACTCAAAAACAGTAGATATTCTTTTCATTAAACGTTTTTAGAACAAATTAATCATTTCCAGTGATAATTTGACTGGTATTCACCTTGAGGTGATGCTTTGAAAGCCGCCATTTTGATTGATATCATGAAAGTGACAATTTCTATATCTTCGCAGTAGGGGATACGATTTCTGTCTTTCCGCACATTGTTCGATAATCTCTCGTTTAGCGTATAATAAAATATTGAATCTTTCTTACAGTATATATCTATACAAACCAGATCAGTCACTTTTATCAGTAATTTCGTGAGTTCGATTTTCTTGATTTTTCTAGTAGAGCTTTTCCATCAAATTTGTTTTGTGCCTTCCTTACAGCAGACAGTATTAAATTTGATTAAACAAGCACATTTTGTTAGGTAAAGCTGAGTATTAGTAATAAATTAATCCTATAGCTATAAAGAGCCATATAATAAAATTATAACTCACACTCCACGTCAGTACAAAATAGATTTACCCACTTCCCTGTAAGTTGTATTCTTAAAGGATGATGATACTACTCGGAAAATCAGTGTTGAAAGGGCAGACTAAAGGACTAAAGCTATGTTAACGTAATACATTAATTGACGATTTCGATGACATTGTTTACTAAATTTCAACTTAACACTTACGTTGCCGAAAGCGACTTTTGTCACCTATTTTATGATGATCATTTGTACATTCTGGCATGCGCAGATCAAACCTAACATCTGATTAATTGTTGGAAAGGGCTCAGAGAGCCCTTTCCAACAACTAATCAGATGATAGAGTTTCAAATATGTCATAAATGTGATTAAACGTCCTCGCAAGCAGGCATACATAGACGTCCTCCATCTATGGTTAAAGTGGGCGGGGCAGTAAAACGGTTAAAGCCTTGTTGTGAAGACGCTTCTTCTCAAGACAACATTAAAAGGTAGGCGCTTTTAGTTGCAACTGAAGAACAGCCATAGAAATACCCATGTTTAGTTCGTCCGTCCGTTAGTTTGTCCATTCGTTCGTTTGACCATTTCTGATGAAACGATTCAGATCAAACCTTCCCAGCGTAGAATGATTTGTGTTGGACTATTTTACTGTATGTGCAGGGTTTTGTTAGATTTACTTCGCTCGGATCACAATACTCCTGTGATAGAGTAGCAGTGGTCTATATCATTGTATTGTTTCGTGACAGAATGTCCGCTCACTCAGGCTAGATTACTTTGGCAACACAGTAATGATGGCACGGTCTGAATTATTGTATTGGTTCGCAGTCGAATGGTTGTAGCTTCGCAGGCAGTCGTCCTTGTTTATATTTTCCTTGTTTAAGTACATTTTATGTTAAACCACACGAAGAGCCGTTATCTGTGGAGATGCACCAATATGGAACAAAAATTATACCCAGTTCTCTTTTTTGTTTGTTCGTGATTGTAAATTGATCATGCAACTTGCTTGGACAGCATATAATTTTAATTTGCTATAATATCAAAGGAGTGTACAGTGCATTTTTTCCTCAAAGTCATTGCTCTTTGCGTTCGGTTACAGAGGTGTACACTATGCCAATTATGGGATGTGTGGGGGGGGGGGGGGGGCGGTGGCGTCGCGGTAACCGGTTCTCGTCAGATCACCGAAGTTAAGCAACGTCGAGTGCGGTTAGTAGTTGGATGGGTGACCATTTCAGCGTCTGATTCGTGCTCCCGCGTTGCGTCCTTGGGCAAGGCGCTTAACCCCAAAGGGCCTACATGGGACACGATGACGCCGTGTACTAAGGCGTACTGCACGTCGATGGTGCGCGTGTCTTCAGTCAATCTAACCCTGCCTGTGCCGCGGTGCAGAGTTCAGAATTACGATGTTGGAGAGATGACAGCTGCTCGTCGTTGCTCGGTGGTTCTCTCCGGGTACTCCGGCTTCCTCCACCCGTAAAACCGTCACCGACATGATATGACTCTGGCTTTTAATGTGTCGTTAAACCCAATAAATAAATAAACAATATGCCAATTATGGAGTTCTTCCCATAACAAGTATTGCGTCTTGTAATAGGGAACTCTCCTTAACCCTTCACGTAACATGAAAAGCAGACGACACTTGCCAAAATTCTTGAATAACTAATTTTTTTTTGTCTCAAAAACATTGGTTACGACCCCTCATTGGAACGAGCTCGGCGAGCTCGTTCCAGCGAGAGTCATAACCTATGTTTTGAGACAACAAATAAAAAAATAATGAAAATTAATTGGAGATTTTTGAGAATAGCGCTGGCCGAGTTTGACCGTTACGTAGGGTAAAGGGTTAACTGTCGAGAAATGAGTAGCTCGACTTGAATATAGTTGGGTGTGTAATTGGGATATTGATTCTATTAACCCTTTACCTAACACGAAAAGCAGACGACACTTGAAAAAAAAATTCTTGAATAACTAATTTTTTTCATTTTTTGTCTCAAAAACATAGGTTATGACCCCTCTTTGAAACGAGCTCGACAAGCTCGTTCCAAAGAGGGGTCATAACCTATGTTTTTGAGACAAAAAATGAAAATTAATAGGCGATTTTTGAGAATAGCGCTGGTCGGTTTTTGCCGTTGTGTTGGGTAAAGGGTTAATAAGAAATGTGTAACACTAAAGAAGAAAACCATGTATGGGTAGGTGGCATTTGGAGACATAATGATGAAAGCAGAAGCGGGACGACCCGCGTTGTGTCCTTGGGCAAGGCTCTTTATCCCGGTGGCCTACAAGGGGTACGATGACGCCGTGTACTAAGGCGTACTGCACGCCGTTGGTGCACATGTCTTCAACCGCTGTAACCCTGCTTGAACGGAGCTTGAATAGAGTTACAATTTTGAGGAGCAGACAGTTGCTCGTCGATGCTCGGTGGTTCTCCCCGGGTACTCTGGCTTCCTCCGCCCGTAAAACTGTCACGGTCAAGATTAGCCTTTGTGTATAAGTATGTGACCTTAAACACCAATAAATAAATAAATAAGTAAATAAATAAAAAGCAGAAGCAATGTTGCAGCCACCCCCGGGTACAACCCGAAGATCCATTAGCGAAAACTTGACCTTTGTTTTCTATGCTTTTTCACGTAAATCGTCTGTAACGTAACTCCACCCAACAATGTTTTAGTGGTAATCGGCACTTAGCTATGATATGATATGTTATGCAACTCAATGTTCTATACAACCACGTTATGAAGTGAGCAATGTTTTCACAGCCGAGTGTTTGAGGATATCTCTTCCAAATGCATTTTACCAAGAAAGAGGCGTGTGTGAGGAACTGCTCGTCTCCCCCGATAAAGATATAATCAGCGATATTTTTCCAGCCTGCAGTGTAGACACACTGCATTATTAACGATTCGTGACTTGCTGTAAAACCAAGACATATATGATTTACAATGAGTACCATTTGCAAGCTGGAGCACAAAATCATTGATTGAAGCTTTGACGCAACGATTTCGGTATTTTATTCAGAGTCATCAGTTAATGTCTTTGTTCTACCGTTGAACGATAATGCCGACATTGAATTGTGTCTAAGGTGGAAGTTGGAAGGGAAGAATTGTGAAACATAACTTACCAGCCTTGTTTGGAATGTTTGCAACTCATGAAGATTCCACGGTCTTTTAATCTCGATATAAATTGATGATATGCTTCTGGGTTATATGTCTCAATATTAAACATTTTCGGTTTCAAGTTTTAGATGATTATTGTATTAATCCCATTGGCACGTAGGTACTGTGGCATGATTAATGACTTTTGATTGCAGTTGAAACGTAATTGTACAGTCTGGAAAACACGGGGAATAAAACTTTAGCTCGGTCCGTTTAATAACTTTTCAACCTCAATAAATACACGGAACGACACGTGTGCGTGAATGGGATAATCGATACGGCACGAGTGCCAGCGCGGAAGGATAGAACGAGAGGCCTCAGTCCTAGAGTTTTAGCCTTCCGCGATGGCACAACGCGTGTCGTTTTGTGTTTATTACACGTCTTCACTTCACGTCTATAAAAAGATTATTAGAAGGACACTCAGCAATTCATTTGACAACTATCAACAAAAAGAACACATTTTATCGAAAACCCAATTTACGAGGAGAACCCGTGTTACTATTTCGACCTCTGCGTTCCAATGTGTTCTATGTGCCTACTGGCACATAGAACACATTGGAACTCAGAGGACGATTTTCAGTTATCCCTAGCGATTCAAAATGTAATTGCATTGCACGATTTGTAGAAAATTACAGTGAAATGTCGCTTCTATTTAAAAGTAGTCCGTCAATGATTTCCATTCCGCACATATGTGCAGAACAAATTTTCATTTTCCGCGCGATTTAGTGTTGCTGTAGATGATAATTTCATAGAACAGGCGTGTAATAAGAGCATACAACTGTATGATGTGAAATACAGACGCAATGAGATTGTTCAACAGTATATCAGTTCTGTCACCGTATGGTATATCCCTGTTCAAATTTCTGCGAACAAGTCAAGAAAGGTAGGGATATTGGTAGTACTCGTCGATATATACCCAGGAACGAGGTCTCGACTTTAATACACCATCTCGGAAACCCACATGGTGTTAATAACCTATATTTATCAGCTTTGCTGATCTCAACTACCAAACAGTTGACGCGGATAGAGTACATTTAGTAGGTGATTCTTCAAGATGTTCCCTAGAGCCACACAAACTCTATTGTTACAAAAAAGAGCAGTTTATTTCTGTTTTATTCAAAAATCTTCTTTGAACAATTTTGACGCCGGTGAAGGTTGGACGTTAATGATCACGTTTTCAGTTTAACAATCCATTTTTCACGAAATAGCTGGCGATTCAATGCATTCGTCTCATTAATAGTCCAGAACATGAAGAGTCTTCACATTGATGGATAAATGCTCGAGATTCTGAATATTATTAGTTACCCCGTGTCTGTTCACGTGGTACGGGTTTTTACCTACCCGAAGCCAGCCGTATCCCATGAGGCCTTCGGCCTCATGGGATACGGCTGGCTTCGGGTAGGTAAAAACCCGTACCACGTGATCAGACACGGGGTAACGAATTTATCTATTGACTTTCCGTTTTAGAAGTATAATCTATTTCATGTGTGAACACACACAGCATGAGATCTTTTATCTTCCATTGTTCAGCCATACAGGTTTCTGTGGAATTTTTGTGCAAAAGAGTTTTTTTTGAAACTATGACGATATGACTAGTATTAAAAAATTATTGAATTTCTTTTTTTCTTTTTTGTCTCAAAAACATAGCTTATGAACCCCACATTGGAGGGTACTCGACAAGCTCATTCCAATAAGGGGTCATGAGCTATATTTTGGAGATAAAAAATTAAAATATAATACATGTACACTGTAAAACTGGAATGACGATTTTTTGCGAAAAGTGCAGGCCGTGATCAGACATGGGATAACAAATTTACATGTATCCATTGACTTCTACGGGGTATGGACAATTTGTAGATTTCGGAACGAGGCTTCCACTGGGTATGGGAAATTTGTCAGTGGCTGGGCGGACATATCGTGGGTTTTAATGAATATGGTCTCATACCACGTATCTATTAACCAATCAAATCAAAAAATTCACTTTAGTCAATAGATAATAAGGAAAGCTGCTCATCTGCTGATGATTTTTTTTTTTTTTGATAATTATTCTGTTTTTGAAAACATAGCATTGAAAACTGTATTTGTTCAAGATCGATAAGCTCTCTTGGCCGCTATATGTTTGAAGAATCGAGTACACCAAATGGAGAAACAAAACGTCCACAATTGCATACCTCGTGGTTAAGTGGCTTCACCTCTCAATTCTACAACACTTGGTATTTCAAAAAGGCATGCATTGTATGACAAGGAACGGTTGTCCGTAAGAGAATATCCCGTATACTACTTAAATATGGAAGTGATAATATTTTTGGACTTATTTTAAAACCTAAAGGAGTCACAAATATGGATGTCTGTTGGTTTAAACAATATTTTATTCTTTAAGAATATTATATGTAACAAAATGTTTACAAAAAGTAACGGAAGTAGAATGAGATATCTTATATAACATTTGTTCAACAATATAGAGTAACAGAATAATAGAGGGATTTGACAAAATGCTGAAAGCTTATGTGCGTCATCTCCGTAAACCACGAAATATATCAATTAACTGAGGTGGTAAAAAACGCTACTCAAACTTGTCCGAAGCTACCTAAGGTCATAACCCATATTCAAAATTATAATATAGTCTAGGCAGATGCCAAGCTAACTGGGTGGGGCATCGCATCCATGAACACAACAGTGTATGGATGCTCTTCCCAAGGCCAGTGGATGTCTGTTGAACATGCCTTTGAGCTTATGTCGATGACGTCCATATTTGGATGCTAATTTTCAAATGCTGGGTTTCCAATAACGAATGTCGATTCTGATAACCCTATAATGATGATTATTTTATAACAAATACCTGTTGTGTATTTATCTACCTCGGCTACTCGCCAAAATTCAGTCTTAGGTGAGACTAAGCTAGGGCCCTGTGAAACTTCGATTTCGAATCTTAAGTTGCTATTCGGTTCGAAATTGGCTGCCCGATTCATTTCCATTCGAATCTAAATAGTTTTAATATATTTTGGCATTAGTCATCTTCGTCGTCTTACCAAACGTATTGTTCTGATAGAATTGGTACATAAATAATATTGAAAATAAAGACTGAGTGTAATTTCCGCTATATTAACATGAACAGTACCGGAACACCATGCCACCAACAATGCAAATGCAAGTGTCACTAGTCACTACTATTACTGGAAGCAAATTTAAAGCTTCGAGGCAAGGTTAAGTCGTTGCTAGCGGCTAGCACTGTGCAGTGCCTAGTACCAATAATCCTAGCATCGTTTCTGTTTTTGAACTATAGTCCTTACTGGATAATATTCCAGCTACATCAGCAAGGCATGCCTTCGGCGAAGGCATGCCTTGCTGATGTGGTTGAAATATTTTATCAGTTAGGACTTTCGCCATAACAGACGGAACGAATCATGTTTACGGCATCTACTTCCCCAGTCGGTCATCTTCAAGGCGCCTCTGATTCGATTCGATTTCGAATAATCGATTTGATTCGATTCGAGATTCGATTCGAATCGAAAATGTGCGACTCGGTGGACCCTAGAATAAGTAACCGCGTACCTCGCACCTCAGAACGATAACTTTCCTGCTCAAATGGTACTTTAGCCTGGTATGCATAGATTGTCGCGCGACGAAATATGTGGTAGTGGAGGAGTTATTTCATTTATTCTTTGGTCTTTAAGGTCGCATATTTCTGCGCAGTGGGTAATCATGACCACGACAGTTTTACGGGTGGAGAAAGTCGGAGTACAGCAAGCAACTGTCAGCTCCCCAACATACTAACTCCACACAAGCAAAGTAAGCATTGGCTGAAGATAAGTGCACTATCGACGTGCAGTACGCCTTAGTATACAACGTCACCGTGCCGCCACGTGGGCAGTGGGGATGAAGTGTGATAGAGGAAGATCAGACGATACAATCTTTCACACAGTGCTCAAATCTCACAAGTGTGCTCTAAAATTGGACGGATAAATTACGCTCTAAACAAGGTGGAAAAATTCTTGCCTCATACGGCTATTAAAACTCTATATTTTAGTCATCTATTATATGGAATCCAGATATGGGGTAACGCACAAGCAATTAGAAAAATTCTTATCATGCAGACACGCTCAGTTCGTATTAATAATAATTCTAGATATAATGCTCATACTGACCCCCTGTTTGCCAAAGATAAAATACTCAAAATTAGCGATCTGTTCACTCCCCAAGCTTGCCTCTTCATATTCGACTGGGAAAATGGGAAACGTCCTTCGTCATTCCATTCCTTCTTTACACAATCAGGGCACACCGCACTAAGAACTAGAAGACAATAAGAATTGCTACACATTAGCAGAACCCCCAGAGGACAAGAAAGGTTTCCAATCCATGCGTTCCCCAAGTTATGGAATGAATTGGACCCAGAAATAAGAACTACTAGAAATAGAGAAATATTCAAAAGATTGCTAACACAAAAATCCCTTTCTCTTTATACAAATAACGTAGAATGTGACAATTCTTATTGTCAAGATTGTAGGTTTAATAGTACCAGTTCATCCTATTCTTTCATAATTTTTTAACAAGTCGTCGCCTGAGTGTTAGAATGTTCTATGTCCCCCATGGGACATAGAACATTCTAGCACTCAGCCGACGAAGTGTGTAAATAATTAAGATTCTACGTAGTCACTAAACCATTAAACTTCCTTTTTTTCAAATTGCATTCATGAAACAATAGCAAAGCTTAATCATATGTCTGCTATCTCGTCTAAGTCATAGAAACTCTGTCTGACCCGCCAAGTCTGAAGCCCCTGATGTGAAAGCAGAAAACATTAAACCCATCAGGTGTAATAATTCAGTTTCACAAATAACTATTCCCTTACGGCTTGTGTGCAGTGCTGACAACTTGGCTAACATCTATTGGAGATGGCAGGTAGGCAGCCAATCTGGCTATGTCATATCCCTACGGTATAGATAGTGATGTGGTTCTGTTCTATAAATGTATGTCTATTGCAGGTTTTAATAATGTACCTCGATGAACCACGATTATTATTTTGTATCATATTCTATCTATATCGTTAGATAAAATAATCTAATCGAATCTAATGTAATCAGGGTTGGAAGGAGTTATAATTTTCCTTAACACGTGAACTTCTTAAATAATTCTGTGTTAACGAGTTAAATTACGATAAATGTTAAAATGAACAAAATTTTAATAACTTCGGCCATTTTTATTGATTTGAATTTGAAAATGATTGAACTTACGTACAGTTCGTCTCTTGAGATCCAATGTGTTCTATGTGCCTACTGGCACACATAACACATTGGACCTCAGGGGACGAGTAGTTAATATAGTTCTCTCAGGTTATCGTAAATTCTAACATTTAGCGATGTTTTCATTTAAGAATACAATCGCTGCGGCCGTATCCGTAGAAAGAGACATCCGCCGTTGTTCGAACATCAGTCCTTACAAGGCAAACAGGCGTTCGGATGAAGATGATATAGCTGTATCGCCAAACATCGGCGGGCCAACTTCGCCAACGTTGGTATGAGGCCTTCATGATGGTCTCTCCACCAAATCAATGGGTCGTCTATAATTGAAGGACATCTAAATTATTCGTTTTCTTCAATTTCATGAAATGGTGCAAAATTTGACGTCATCGGCACGCGTCATCCGGTAAACACAAGATAACGACGCAATGTTACATATTATACAATTATAATCTTCAAAGTTAAACGTTATTATTACCACTTTTGCGAGCGTTCCTAGCACATTAACAATGTTTGAAACCTCGTAATGCTCAACAAGTACAAGTCATGTGACGTGTTGGGCCGTTATTGACAAAAACAGGCCAACTCGTCAATAACAGCCCGACACGTCTAAATATAGACAATGACGTTACATCTCTCAGCCGATCAACAATATTTTTCCCAGATTTCCATTGGGATCGAAATTCAATTCGGATTATTTTAATTAGTAAACACAATTAACACATTTGTTTCAAGTGTTTCCCTTTGTGTCACGGATAGATAATGTATCAAATATAGGAAGCGATACGCACAAAGTAAGTGATGACATCTTTGATGAATAAACTCCTTGCCTAAAGTTCACATTTCGAAGATATATTTCATCATCTAACTTCCCAAATTTCGCCGTAGATTGATCAGACGATAGTCATGTTACCCGGTTTGTTTGTCAACAAATCAGACGATAGTGTCGCTGTTTTTTAATTCTAAAATGTCAAATTTCATTCATTTATCTTATTTCCCATATAATTTAATTGTAATGTCCCCGATGTACGAAAGTGGCAATAATAGAAATAACATGACTTTGTCGGGCATTACAGTGTATCAACGGCTCAACAGAAATGGTTAACAGCCCTTGAGCTTATTAGCGGCCCTCGACTTCGTCGCGGGCCGCTAATAAACTCTTGGGCTGTTAACCATTTCTGTTGAGCCGTTAATACACTGTAATGCCTTTCAAAATCATGTTATTGTTATATTAACTTGGTTAAATTTTTTAACGTCGTTAAAACAATCTAACACGTTAACGTTTGAAACGTTAACTGCTCCCAGCCCTGAATGTAAACTCATGAACATTACATTGGTAGCCAGAAGGGTCAGAGATAATTTAATCGTAAATCTCTTCAGAGCTGTAGGATTAAAATATTACTGTTCTTCCCTTCAAATGCAGAATAGGTTCTCCTATTTCGCCGGAGACAGTATTCCATCCAGGGCGCCAATGTTAAAAGGCTTGACGGATGATATCCAGACGCTCCACGAAGCAAACATTCACATCAACACACTCTTTTCACTTATAACGGAGAGCTCTATCAATCCGTAGTTATTAATTGCCGTTTTCAGAAGCCACCTCCTGGGAAAACTCTCCCAGCTTTATCAACAACGAATCTGTTGATGGAATTTTATGAACACGCTGAGACATTCATCAGGCCCTAATGGGATGAAAGAAACCTTAAGGAATATAGAAGTCAGTGTTTTGGAAAATGTTTATAGAAATATTCTTTAACGAGAACAACTGTGATCACAATTGCTTTTTAACAAGAATTTGTTTTCCGACTCGGTGGAGCTTTCCTCTACTATCTGGTGTTCTGTCAGCTTCTGAACAGAAGTGTGCAAACAAACTTGGTTAAAAACCCACAACTTAGAATACTTTCCATGTATTATGAAATGAATTGTAACAAGCAAAACAAGATGTACTTGTTAAAAGAAAGAAAACAAAATAGACAATTTGGCTGTTGCATGCAAGAACCATTAACGACTTACAAAATTGCACTACTATCACATTAAAGAGGAAACAAAAACATTTTTTAACGTCCCGATAGTATTCACTGATCACGTGGCTTTGTGGAATATTTGTGAAATGTCGGCTTTTAGCTCATTGCCCAACCCATAGGTTTTCCAATTTTTTTAATAATTGTTTTTTTTCCAATTTCAAAACTTTTTAACAAACCTCTATCATGTAACCCCAACAGGCACTCTCCAATAATTTGTAATAAAACAAATTTAAATAAACAAAATATTATTTGTGTTTGACTGAATGTGAAATATAAATAACGGAAGTGTTGGCTTTTGCTCTGGTATCCCCATTTTTTTAAATCTCCGATAGTGGCGTCTTGCACTCAACCCGTTAAGAAGTCTTGACAGCAGGATTATATTAGTATTTTAAGCTGTGATAACATTTGGCTCAACGGTTGTCACTGAGCACTATTCGGGAGAAAATAGGAATTGAGGTTAAAACTTTTAAAAATCGAAAAATAATAACAAAACAAATGACCACAAAGTATCGATGCACTGTTTGATTTCGCACGTCATAAGATGTACACAGGTATCAACGCGCTGTTTGATTTCGCACGTCATAAGATGTACACAGGTATCAACGCGCTGTTTGATTTCGCACGTCATAAGATGTACACAAGTATCAACGCGCTGTTTGATTTCGTACGTCATAAGACGTACACAAGTATCAACGCGCTGTTTGATTTCGTACGTCATAAGATGTACACAAGTATCAACGCGCTGTTTGATTTCGTACGTCATAAGATGTACACAAGTATCAACGCGCTGTTTGATTTCGTACGTCATAAGACGTACACAAGTATTTAAGGGTTAAACTACATACCGAAGAGGCACGCATAATCTCTTCCAGAAAATCCACAAATCGTTCGTTTATTACACGCCCATTACTTTTCCTTCAGTTCCATATTTACAAATCCGCACGGAACACCTGTTCCATACTGATTTCCGTTGACGGACTATTTTTTCCACCTGACCTCATTTATCCATCAAAGGAACTAACCTCCGCCTATTTTCGTAAGCGGCGAATCGAAATTCGCATTCTGACCCTGATCAATTCGGAAGCTGCGGTGACAGTCGATAAATCCAACGTTTCGGTCAATGAATAATGAAATTTGAAATTTTCTGCGTGTGATGTATGAATTTATAAATTAACGGATTCTATGTCACATGGGCATGTAATGAACACAGAACGCCACGATGTGTGAATGGCATTCGTGTCGTATTGACGAACGCATTCACACAACGTGACGTTCTGTGTGTTTATACAACATAACATCTCTCAAAAATTCTTCATCTGTCTCCAACACAATAATTCTTTTGTCACATAAATACCGAACATTACCTGTTTTAACATGTTTATTGTGTTTAATAATTCAATCTGGTTTGTTAGAGGTTAACCCTTTACCTAACGAATCGCCCGCATCCGCCCGCGTAATATGCAATTTGAGCAGTTGAAAAAACATTTTCAAAATATTTCAACAAAACCATATCATGTAACCCCTCATTGGAATGAGCTCATTGAGCTCGTTCCAATGAGGGGTCACATGATATGGTTTTGTTGAATTTTTTGGAAAAATTTAAAAAAATTATATTTGAAATAATAAATTTTGATATCGTGTGCGTTGGGTAAAGGGTTAATGGCCTCTGTCACAGAATATTTACTTGGATAAATTCTTAGCTACTTTGTGGTGAAACGTTGCTACTTGGAATTCTGTTATTTCGACGTCTGTGTGCAGGATGGGGGGGGGGGGGGGGTGTAATTTCTAAGCATAAATAACACTGCACCCACCCCGATTCCCTCTCCTGTGCTCAGTGATATAATGTCTGCAGCCACGCAAAATGTGTAACAATTATTCATTTTTGGAAAGTGTTCTTGACCAATCCTCATACGGGTCTAACGAAGGCTTGTTTAGGGGTTGACGCTCTGGCCGATTTAGAGTACGGAACGTGTTAATTAAGAACTCGCGTCACGACTACGAAGTGTATATTTAATTCACCCACAAATGTTTTTTTTTATTTAAAAAAAACCTTCAGTTTATCAGCTTTAACCCGACTGACTAAAATTTCAACTTCATTATCAAGGTATGCCTTCTAACCCTAAACCTTCGACGAAGGCATGCCTTGATGATGAAGTTGGAATACTGAATCAGTTGTTGCCGTGAGCTATTACAGTCGGGAAAAATCAGGTTTATACCCCATTCTCAAATTGGCCATCTTGGCGACATGCCCAAAATCTCAAAACACGTATGTAGGTGATGGTGTTTTCTGGAAACTGAATTTGAATCACAAGCACGATAAGTTATTAGTTTTGGCTCTCCTTTTTAGTTCGTATACAAGATGTTATAGGTGGCGTTCGTTTTCGCAAATCAGAAGGTGATCAGACTTTGGCAGGTATAGGAAGTGCGTCCCCTTGTATTGAAATCCCCTTGTGAAAAGTTTCAACTCTGCCCGTAATTCGCAGTAGACAGCGATCGCCATTAAGATGTGTTTATGTTCGTACTGTTTGCTCTCCGATATACCTTTTGACGCCTCACTGGGACAAGCGCGATCTACTGAGATGTAAAAAGTTAGAAGTTGTTTTGTTACTTAAGAGAAACTATTGCAAGTGGTGTCAGATGAAGGTTAAGGTAGGTTTAAAATTGAGTCGAATTCTAGCAATCAGTTACTTATTTACTATCAGGCCTCCTCCTCAGTTCCAAAGGGTGCGTTTGTTCGCACCGACGAACTTCATCCGTCTATGTGATTTGACATCGCTTCATCATGAACCCTTAACTGGTAGAGTGCTGGAAGCCCATATTTGGGCTTTACTCTGAAGTGAAGGTACTGCAACTTGAAGGCTTCATACTCAGTGGATGTGCTTCATATTATCTTTGAAGTGATATTATTTAGTCTGTAAGGACTTGTCTTGTTACAATTTATGGGAGAGTGCCTGTTGGCACTCTCCCCTAAATTGTAACAAGGCAAAGACATGTGAACAAATTTTGATGGCCAAAAATAATTCAGCACTCTACCAGTTAAGGTATCGCTGCAGTAAAGATTTGAATTAGAGTTACTCGCCTTGAAATGTTGCACCCAGAAATGATGCAATCTCTACAAACAAGCAGCCTTGAGAAAATATATTGTTTCAATAAACATTCGAAACATTCTAATGACATCTTGCAATATTGTTGAATATTCCAGATGAATAAAGAGGGTGATTTGATGACCTTTGGACCTAAAAAATACAATTGACTATTGGTGTGGTTTTGTTGGGAATTCCATGAAAAATAGGTGCATATAACCGGTACTTCCCTTCCGGCCCCGTTTTCTCTCTTATTCGTTGCGTGACCCCCCTTCGGGTCAGAAAAAGTTGTCTGAAGGGCTACACTTGACAAAGATATTTGAATGCCAAAATTAAACTGATGCGATCGTAATTTCACTTGAACGTTATAATGGTCGCCTATGGGGCAATATTTACTGCCGTGATACCTTAATCCAGTTTTTCAGAAGCTAAAACGGACGAGAGGGCCGTTACCTATTATTTAGTTTATCGGTTGATAACGAATGTCGAGCAAGGAACTGCGAATGAATAACGATTATCACGTCCTATTTCCCAGTTCCTTATTTGGCATTCGTTAACAACCGATTTTATCGGTTGATAAAGAATGTCGATCGAGGAACTGGAAATAAGTAACGATTGTTACGTCCCAGAAGCATAATAGAACAAAGATGAATTTTCCTGATATATGTGGGAACCAGAGTATCACCGATACATCAGCGTATGGTGTACAGACATTTTCGAAAATTTGCTCGAATTTTAAGTGCTATAAATCCCACTGTGGCGGAGTGACAAATTGATCCAATGCGTGAAATGATTGTTTGTAAGAATAAACCACGATTTGTTCAGATTGTAAGCCTGATTGCCGGATAAATAAACTGTCTGTACTTCACTTTTGATGTACAATTTAATTTTGCGGGGATCACACATGCAGACAGAGATTTGGCAAACGTCTGCCACTCCTGACTATAATCCTCTCACTTGACTCATTGAATCTTTCGAATGTTTATTACAACAGTTTTTTTCATATATAAAATATACCTATAGTAGCTTGGTGTACCAACTGTTCACCACTAGTGTTGAAGTGATGTTAACCGCGAGCCTTTGGCACGCGGTTAACACCACTTCACCACGAGTGGTGAACATTTGGTACACCAAGCTACTTTGGGTATATTTTATTTATACCATGATCGTCAGATTAATAAGAGTTTAAATGTTAAATAATACAATATTCACACGTGCGAATCTGTTTTTGTTTACATGAGCACCGGTGGGTGGTACTTGCGCTGTCAATTTTAACGCCGAAACGAAATGGAAAAAGAAACACGCAAATCACGGGGCCTTTTTCATTTTAATAACACAATAACATGCTATTTTGAGTTATGGAAGCTTTATTAACATGAGACAACGTATGTTTGTTAATTTTTGGTATCTTTTGAGGTAAACAAACTCATTTAAAAACGTAATAAATAATTGTCACTTTCATTTCACTCTTCGTGAAGCGACGAGCGATAAATTTAGACAAGTTTGCATTCAAGTCGAGGTCACCAAAGGTCAACGTGGATGTAGTTCTACTGTAGATGTAAATTTTAACTATTGAAATCCCATTGCTGGCGTGTTCACCAAGGTTGGTGTGTAAAGCTAAAATTTATGTCATAGGCTTTTTATATACAGTAGAATAGGTTATCATGGTATAAAATGAGATTTTCGTGGATGTTCTATTTTTATTCGTGGTTGGAATGAAAAAGTAAACCTCAAGTATGGTGACGTATTCCCAACACACTTGTTAGATTTTGTGTGGTAGGAATAGTTTCATCAACCAGATACAGGTAAAACTAGAAGTCCTGTCAAGAAATGCGCACAAATAGCACGTCGATCTGCACGTTATTCTACGCGTTATGACCACAGTAAGGCTATCAAATTTTGTGCATGTGGCCTGTGTACACGCAATGTTTCAGCCAATGGACCTCCGGGTAACCCGGAGGTCCATTGGCAGAAACATTGCCTGTGTTTGCAATGAGTAACCATGAGAGCCTGCCGTGCTTTGGGTGTCATTCGATATGGCAATTGCGCGCAATTCCTACGCGCAGTAAGGCCTAGATAAGCGCACAATTCGTGCCAGGATTTCTAATTTTAACTGTAAGCGAATAAAATTTTCAACTTCAATAGTCTTTCATCGATCCCCACCAGGGGTAACTGCATTGTGTCCTTGGGCAAGGCTCTTAATTCCGATTGCCCACGCGTGGGCACGTTGGCACTGTGTACTAAGGCGTACCGCGCGTTGATGGTACTATAATCCCTGTGCTACCCAAGTGGCTACTACTGAATAGGTTAGAATATCCGCTGCGTTTCTCTCTTGCATCCAAGCCATTAAAGAAGAACAGAGTCCATCTTATCTTTAAAATTTGTTCAGCTCTGCTCTGTCTTCTTTTGCTTAACACTGATAATTATAGATCAGTTTGTTGTCCTATCTGAGCCCGGGAAGGGGTGGCTACGAAGGTTTTTGCTACTCATTTCATGAAAAGCAAACAAATACATGATAAAAACAATCGCGGAAACGTAACCATCGTACCTTCTATTACTACCCCCAGAACGTTTTAGCCGGTGGCTGTCAACTAATTGTTTCAGTGGCGTTATGTCAACCCTTGCGTGCATCAAGGTGCCATCTGCTGTGCTAAAGCATGGCATACGGGTCTTAATGCAGCCAATAAACGATACACTGACATAATTTGATAGTTATTTTAGCAGATGCAAAGATTCACTGAGAAGGCTATTAACGTCAGTGACACTACAACACCACTTAATATTCAGATTATTGTAAAATATTGTAATATCCCGTGGTGCTAACATATTTAATAAATATAGCATGGATTTGAGTTGACTCTGCCAAAATAGTGGTCCTCGAGGAGAGGATAGTCCCGACGCGTAGCGGAGGGACTATTCTCTCCTCGAGGACCACTATTTTGGCATAGTCAACGAAAAGTCATGCTATATTTATTATATTAGATGTGTGTGTGGGAGGGGGGGGGGGGGGGTTCTTCATCGGTCATATATGCAAGATAATATTCTTATTCACAGCCAAAGAGAAAAGAAAATGGTTCAGGGTTTAAACAGGTAAACTAAGTTAATTCTGCCACTCATAGTTCTGCGATAGAGAGGTAGAGAACCAAAACCCCAAGAAACACAATACCATTATTCCATTAACCCCCTCCCCGCCCCCAACACTACTACAAACATAACTTTCGATACACATATTTTTATTTCTCCAAACTAAATTTAAGAATGTATATGGGACGAGATGTCTTGTAAAGTATTTACGCTTCAATGGAATTTTCTAAGTGAATTCGAATGTTACTATTTATAACCGTGCACTATTAACGTGCACTGTTCTTTTTTTCAAAAATGATAGTAGGTCTGAGCGAGTTCGCTGACGAACTATCGGAAAATAGGGTGTTTCTGTTCAACCAATCAGAACGCGGGAAAGTCACGTGACATTCTATATTGTAAAATAATATCGTAAATTATCGTGTAAAATATTTCAGGTTAGCCCTTTAACTGGTAGAGTGCTGAATTATTTTTGGTCATTAAAATTTGTTCACATACGTTTGCCTAGTTACAATTTATGGAAGAGTGCCAATAGGCACTCTCCCATAAATTGTAATAAGGCAAACCCTAACAGACCAAATAATTTCACTTCAAAGGTGGTATGAACAACATCCACAAAATATGAAGCCTTTAAGTGCTGGCACTGACACGTCAGAGTAAAGCCCAAATATGGGCTTCCAGCACTCTACCAGTTAAAAGAAATTATCAACGCCTTTGGTTTGAGTGATTCCTTATGTCTCTCTGGTTATTACTACACTCCTGTTCTATAATGTCCCCATCTGCAGAAACACTAAACCATGCGTAAAATTAAAATCTGTTCCGCACATACGGACTATAAAGGATTATACAGAAGCGAAATTTCACTGGAATTTTCCACAAATCGTGCACCGCAATTATAATTTGAAGCACTAGCGATAGCTAAAAATCGACCCTGAGCACCAATGTGTTCTATGTGTCAGTTGGCTGCCAGTTGGCACACAGAACACATTGGAACTCAGGGGACGGAATAGTACCATCGGTTCCCCTCGCAAATTTGGTTGGAGATAAAATGTGTTCTTTTTGTTGATAGTTGTCAAATGAATTTCTGAGTGACCTTCTAATAATGTTACGACACGCATGTTTGAATGGATTGATCGATATGGCACTTGTGCCATCGTGAAAGGATAAAACTCGAGGCCAGTGGCCTCTCGTTCTATCCTTCCGCGCTGGCACTCATGCCATATTAATTAACCCATTCACACACGTGTGTCTTTCTGTGTATTTAGGGCTGGGCGGTTTTCGGCTTTCCGGTTTTCGCGGCAATCCGGAAAACTGAACCGTAAGGCCCAGCAAGACCTTCTTGTGTTTGTGGAGAACTGATCAAACTATCTTATTGGGAGGGAACTCGTCTAGTGGACTCTCGTTACTTGATTTATCCGTTAAAGGCAAATATGTCGTGTTCTCGTGGTCACATTTTCTCCTTTATTATAGCGATCCTGTGAATTATCGCAAATTATCTAAAAGAAGAACAGAGAAATATTCCTCTGTAGCTTCCTAAATGACGTCACGCTTCGGCGCATGACGTCGCCGTGAAGGAACGATCGCCTGATCTTTATTATTGTTTTGAAACGTACGCATTTGGGGTCGAATTGCGCTGAATATTGTGCAATAAAATGTCTCGTAGGATATGATAAAAAAATCTACTGTATTTTAGTCAGTGTCGGGAATATCTCATGAGTGTGGACCTAAAAGTTTTAATTTTTGCGATCGCTTGCGCGAGTGAAAAATTATACTTTCAGGTCCACACGATAAGTTTTTTTCAGTAGCTTCCTAAATTTCGTAACACTTCGGCGCATGCCGTCACCTTCAACATCGCCTTGAAGGAACTTTCAGCAGCTTTTTGTTATTGTCTTGAAACTGTTTGCAGTCGAATTGGGCTGAATATTGCGCATTGAAATGTCACGTGGGAGCGCGTTGGCTCAGTGGTAGACTGTGGAACTTCAATGCTAGAGGTCCCGAGTTCGATCCTCGTCCGGGACGACCCGCGTTATGTCCTCGGACGAGGCACTTTATCCCTGTTACCCACATGGGGGCACGATGACGCTATGTACTAAGGCGTACTGCACGCCGATGGTGCACATGTCTTTAACCGCTGTAACCTTGCTCGAACGATGCTAGAATGTTGAGGAGCTGACGGTTGCTCGCCGATGCTCGGTGGTTCTCTCCGGGTACACCGGCTTCCTCCACCCATAAAACTGTCATGGTCACGATTAGCCATCGTGCATAAGTGTGTGACCTTAAACACCAATAAATAAATAAATAAATAAATAACTAAAATGTCACGGAGTATATAATAAAAGGAAATACGATGATTTAGTGAATATCGGGAATTATCGCATGAGTGTGGACATAAAAGTTTTATTTTTCACGAGCGCTTCACTAAAACAGCGTTGATATCCTTTATTTATTGACTCGTCCGCCGGAGTGTAGATATCCATCGGACGAGTCAGTAAGGAAGAAATGTGATAATGAGAACATGACATAGATGAGATGGACACTATTCATTTGTTACCCTGATTTATGAGTAGGGCTGTCACGATTTTTGAATTTAGGAATCGATTAATCGTCGCAAATAATCAATTATAATCGATTAATCGTACATAGATGACCCCTCCCCACATTTCCCTCTCTTTAAGTTGTTAAAAATGAAGTTCAAGTCAGTTGACCTTCCTCAAGTAAACAACGAAGACGATCCTCTTTTAGGTACATTCAAAGGTTTGATGTTCTGAACTTTTGAACCGTCAGTGTAATAATCAAGACCGGTCGTCAGTTGCGAACTTCGCAAGTTCGCAACTGCCGACCGGTCTTGATTATTACACTGACGGTTCAAAAGTTCAGAACATCAAAGCTTTGAATGTTCCTAAAAGGCAAATGCTTCTAACGGCTTCTTGAGATTTAACGTCGACGTTCTTGACCCTTTACCTTAAGAAACAATAGTTTTTTTTTTCATTTTGTTTAATTATTAAACGTCTAAAACGGGGTAAAATTTACCGATTCTTCGACAACGAAAAATACTAATCGATTTCGGCATGATCGATCAGCAATCGATTAATCGAATAATCGTGACAGCCCTATTTATGAGCCCTTTAATAACTGATCCTTTAAAACCCCAAAGAACGATCAAAGAGAAGGTAGACGGAACTCAGTGAAGATACTTACATAAAGGACGTTTGTGGTTAGTGATGACGTACAAACTATTGCGTTTTTCCTAGTTAACTCTTTGAGGCTTTAATTATTCTGACGTACAAACGTCACTGCGAATTCAGTTTCTTCAACGTTTTTTTTTTCAAAATGCGACGTCAAACGTCGGAAAGTACAAATAAGATATTTTTCACATTAGTGATTAACCGGTGGAGGGCTAGATAATTTTTGGTGGCCTGAATTTGTTATTCAATACTTGTTTTTTTACAAATTATTGGAGAGTTCCCACAGGAACTCTCCAATAATTTGTAATAAAACAAGTTAATATAAACAACATATTATTTGTGTTTGACTGAATATGAAATATAAGAAAGGAAAATGTTGGCTTTTGCTCTGGTATCCTCATTTTTTGAAAGCCCTGATAATGGCTTCCAGCACTCAACCAGTTAAGAAGTCTTGGCAGCAGGATTATATTAGCATTTTAAGCTGCAATAACATTTGTCTCAACGGTTGTCACTGAGCACTATTTGGGAGAAAATAGGAATTGAGGTTAAAACTTTAAAAAATCTAAAAATAAAAACAAGACAAATGGCCACAAAGTATCAACGCGCTGTTTGATTTCGTACGCCATGAGACGTAACAAAAGTATCAGCGCGCGGTTTGATTTCGTACATCTTATGACGTACGAAAGTATCAACGCGCTGTTTGATTTCGTGCGTCATAAGACGCACAAAAGAATCAATGCACTGTTTGATTTCGTACGCCATAAGACATACTAAAGTATGAACGCACTGTTTGATTTCGTACGTCATAAGACGTACGAAAGTATCAACGCGCTGTTTGATTTCGTACGTCATAATACGTACAAACGTATCTGAGGGTTTAAGGAGCCAAAAGTGTTATTTACTATCTGTTCTTAACATATAGAAAAATCGAACCGAAACCGAAGCTTTTTTCTGAAACCGAACCGAAACCGAAGCTGAAAAAACAAAACCTCCCAGCTCTTCTGGTTATATTATATGGTTATCTCTGTATATTATAATAAATGCTTGGAGGCCAAGTAGAACCATTCACACAGGGACGTGGCTAGAGGTTTCTGATTAGGGGAGGGGGCGTATGGTAATGATTTCCAACTAGGGGGAGGGACCGGGAGGCTGAACCCCCTCCCGGTCCCTCACCATAGTTGGAAATTCACTGCCGAGAAACATATTGAAAACGAAGCCATGAAAGGGGCATAAAATTGCTTGTAGTAACAGAAATTTCTGAGCGATTAACTCGGACCCCTGCGTTGTGTCCTTGGGCAAGGCACTTAACCCCGATTGTCCACATGTCCGATGACGCAGTGTACTAAGGCGTACTGCACCTCGATGGTATGCGTGTCATGTCAATCAATCTAACCCTGTCTGTGCTGCAGTGTGGAGTTACGATGTTGGGGAGTTGGCAGCTGCTCGTCGTTGCTCGGTGGTTCTCCCCGGGTTCTCCGGCTTCCTCCACCCGTAAAACTGTCACGATCATGATTAGCCATTGTGCATAAGTATATGACCGTAAACACCCATAAATAAATAAATAAATAAATAAATAAATAAATAAATAAATAAATAAATAAATAAATAAATAAATAGCAACTGAAATGCCAACACATTTATGATAGAATTATCAGGTTATTTTTATTTGATATTCTTCTGGGAATTGATATGTGCTGAACAAATCTTTCTTGCTCAAGCTGAGAACTTTGAGCATTTCAAACTGTCCCAACATTAAATCAGATCTTTTACAGGAATGATGGATGTTTCAGACATTTTGTCACTCTGAATGATGGAATCAACTCAGGATAACGATTTTACATGAAGTGATTTTTTTTAAAGTGCATTTCGAGGATTTCTTTTATTACGATAAGTGAACGTGCTAGAAAAATCTAATGTCGATTGACATCATACATACTTTTAAAGCTCGATATTGCGTACACTGTAGTTGTGAATAGTAACAGTTGGAATTTTTTGAAGTAAAGGAGACATTAGCATCACCAAAGAAGCTCTAAAATCCAGATAGATGGAATTTCCAACAACTCGTGACTTGCCCTTCGAATTTCCAACTATAGGAAATTTTCGCCAGGATTGGGGGGGGGGCCTCCCCCCCCCTCCACCATACACACACACACCCTCCCTGTCGACACGTCCCTGCATTCACATTCTGGAAGAATTGGATTTCGCTTGGCTTGTCTAAAAAGTGATGTCTTGTTACAAAGTGATACAAAACTATGGGACATATACATCATGATCTGAGTTGTCAACGTTTGTGTGCGATTTGAAAACAATAAAACAAATGTTCATTTGCTGCTATTCCCTTTGAGTCAGAAATGGATTTTTAAATTTTTTTCTAGTTTAAATGCCGAATGGTGCGATTAAGGCTGTCACGATTAGTCGATTAATCGATTGTTGATCGGTCACGGCGAAATTGATTAGTATTTTTCGTTATCGAATAATCGGTAAATTGTATCCCGTTTTAGATGTTTAATAATTAAAAGAAAATTTGATGAAAAAACTATTGTTTCTAAAGGTAGAGTTAAGAACATCGATGTTAAACCCCAAGAAGCCGTTGGAAGCATTTGTCTTCCATGTACATTCATCAAAGCTTTGATGTTCTGAATTTTTGAACCGTCAGTGTAATAATCAAGACCGGTCGGCAGTTGCGAAGTTCGCAACTGCCGACCGGTCTTGATTATTACACTGACGGTTCAAAAGTTCAGAACATCAAAGCTTTGAATGTCCCTAAAAGTTGATCGTCTTCGTTGTTTACTTGAGGTAGGTCAGCTGACTTGAACTTCATTTTTATCGACTTCAAAGAGAGGGAGAGGGGATGGGGGGTCATCTAGGTACGATTAATCGATTATTTGCGACGATTAATCGATTCCTAAAATGAAAAATCGTGACAGGCCTAGGTGCGATGTATCGCCACAAATGCGTTTTGTGGTACAAAACCTTTCTAATGTGTGATTTGTCAAACTGCAGGGCATTCAAAAAAGTGCATTCAAAATTTGTTCGGGGGTGAAGCTCTTGAAGATAAATGCCATCGTCGCTTTTTCTTCATCTTCTTTTGGTGACATTTACAAACACCATTGTGACAGAAATAAATAATTTAACCAGCAACATTGACAGCAACGAAAGTCAAACTGAGTCTCTACGGTCACACTCGGCGTGAGTCGTCAATTTCTTATTATCACTGTACGTCTAACTTGAACACAATCGATGTGGTCTACGTCACTAAGGGCAACGATAAAAAGAAAAGAAGGATGCCGTCATTTATTTATTTATTGATGTTTAAGGTCACATATATATGCACAATGGCTAATCATGACCGTGACCGTTTTACGGGTGGAGGAAGCCGGAGTACCCGGAGAGAACCACCGAGCAACGACGAGCAGCTGCCAGCTCCCCAACATCATAACTCCGCACTGCAGCACAGGTAGGGTTAGATTGGTTGAAGACATGCGTACCATCGACGTGCAGTACGCCTTAGTACACGGCGTCATCGTGCCCCCACGCGGGCAATGGAGGTGAAGTGTCTTGCCGCAGGTGGGATTCGAACCGAGGACCTCTCGGCTTGCAGCCTGCACCTCTACCTACCGAGCCACCGCGCTCCCAGGATGTCGTCATTCAAAGACAGGTTGAAGGATATGATTGTGTTGGAATTATTCTAACAAATAGGATTCTTGAATGCTTAAAGCTAACTGAATATCTCTTCGTCACTCGGGCAGAAATTGAGGTCGCCCGCAAAGTGGGCAAGTGGTGGAGAGATCATATGCAAGAGCAGTTAGTAGCTTGCGGAATGCTGTGCAGAATTTTAACTTGTGATTTGCAAATCAAGCAATCCGAAACGCCCTCTCCTTTGTTTCTGTCATCAAAGATGATGCAATCAGAAATATATGATGGTGGATAAGATCCAGCTCCGTGGAAACTCCACCAGGCTAAGCCATACTTTGCTCATAAATTAAGCACACGCAGTGACGGGGAACACCGTTCAAAGCAATCCAATGCCGGTGTAAATGGAATGGAAGTCCGTAGGAACGTTAGTCCCTCTGGACTATTATTCCGCGGAATTATAGTCCTAGGTCTAACATTTCTAGGAATAGTAGTCCGGCGGACTACTATTCCTAGAAATGTTAGACCTAGGACTATAATTCCGCGGAATAATAGTCCAGAGGGACTAATTTTCCTACGGACTTCCATTCCTGTTACACCGGCACTAGAATTTGGGGTTTGGGATAGGGTGACACATTTCATTCAAGAGTAGCGGCTATGTCGGTCGAACACGCCCCCCCCCCCCCCCCCCTCTCATCGTGTGAAGTGAATTAAGAACTGCTCCTACAATAGGAGACTCATACAGGAGCTATAGTTGTATGTTTCGTCTCCACCTGTATTCTACTCCTTTGATTGGATAGCGCCCGTCAAACATCAGCTGATGTCTACGTCGCGTGCGGTTATGTTCTCGTCTGACGTCATCAGTTTGGAATGTGTGCAAGAGGCTCGCAAAGGAGACTGGGCGTATTGAATGCGCGAAAATATCTGCCGTTTTTAATTTTGATTATCGGCATTGTTTTATTTTACGTTGTGTTCCCTTTTAAAGGAAATCTTCGAATAATTAAAGTTAGTGAATAAAACTATTGAAGTTTCATCCCTTCATTTTTAGAATGGTAGATTTATGTTGTTTTGAAACGGCGGCTAAATTAAAATTGGCGATGTCATTAAAATTTTGAGGGTCAAGGTTGATTACATCGATGTAAACAAAAGAATTGTCTGCGCAAAAATAATTGCAAAAATGAAGCGGTTTGCAGATCATTCGATTGATGAAATTATTGCAAAAAGAAAAGAATTAATACCATCAAGTACAAACAAAGCTAACAATGTAAATGTAACCGCCAAGGCATTGCGTGATTATCTTGTAGAAAAAAGACAGGATTCTAACTTTGAGGATTTTGACACGGTGAAATTGAATGAAATTTTACAACATTTTTACATGGATGTGCGTTCAAAGAAAGGTGAACTGTACAAAAGTGCAACTTTTATCAACCTCAGACATTCTTTAAATAGACATTTAAAATCACCACCATACTTGAAAAAAACTGACATCATTCTTAGCCCGGAATTCTCTGATGCTAATGAATGTTTTAAAACAGCACTTGGTGAGATTAAGCAGAGTGGTAAAGGAGACATTAAACATTTTGAACAAATTAGTGATTTTGACATGTCCAAAATTTATAGTAGTTTGTATCTTTCACCATCAACACCCTGTGGTCTTTTCAATCGCGTACAAATGAACGTTCGTTTGTATTTCTGTAGGAGGGCTAATGAAAACATGGAAAAAATGACAAAAGAAACATTTGAAATAAAAAAGTACCAAGATGGACGCAAGTATGTTGTAAAAAAAATGGACGAACAAACAAAAAATCACAGTATCAAGAGAGCTTCTCAGGTCATATTATAGGTGACAAAGTTGACAATGAATTCTGCCCTGCAAGGTGTTTTGAAACTTACCTGAGGAAGCTGAACCCTTCATGTGATAGACTTTGGCAATATCCTAAAGATAGTTTCAGTGGTTATGCTTATGATAATGAGGTGTGGTATCAGAACAAACCGGTCGGTAGAGATTCTCTTGCAAAGTTCATGACTCAGTTGAGTGAAAGAATCCAACTTTCTAAACGTTATACTAATCACAGTATCGGGGTTACAGGTGCGACAGTTTTGAACCGTTTGAACTTTAGTGCCTCGCAGATCATGGCTGTAACTGGTCACAAGTCGGTCTCGTCCCTTTCTGTTTACCAGCGAGTGTCAGATGTAGAGAAAATGACAATGGGGGATGCTATTGGAGGTTCACTGTGTCAGTCTGTCGTGCCACATCAAAGTTCAACATTTCAAACCGGGACATTTCAAGCAAACGCTGCGACCCCCACGGTCTCGTATGTACAGCCTAGAAATGTAGAACATTTAACATCCTCTATATCTTCCATTCAGTCAACGGAAACCTTTGATGGTGTTCCGATTTCACACTAGAATCGTCTTCAAGTTCAACATCAACACAAACAACAAATAACTTCCAGCAGTTGAAAAAAAATCCCTCCTTCAACAATTGCACATTCAACGGAGACGTACACTTCCATTTCCATCAACATTAGTAGACATAACTATTGATATTTAAGTCGTTCTTGTGTGTTGACAACATTTTAACAATTTGAGTTTTAAACCTGTGTTGAACTGTTCCCGAAAACTTCAAGCACTTTGACAGGAATCGCAAGCCCTGCAGCCAAATCAGCTGATGTACCGCTACATGACATTTTGACGTCAGAACCTTCGGGGTACTCGACGGGTTTACGTTTCCATTCATTAAATTATTTGCTTATGAAATATGCGTTAAATTATTTACTCAGTTAGTTGCATGGGGCTGTCGGCGGAACATATTCGTTATTCTGGTTGATTGACGTGGACATAGCCTGACGTTCACGGCTCGGAATGTATGTTCAACCTCGCCGCTAACGCGGCTCGGTTGAACATAAATTCCGAGCCGTGAACGTCAGGCTATGTCCACGTCAATCAACCAGAATAACTTATAATGTACGGTATTATTCGCTGTTGTACAGAGACATCCACAACCCGAGGTAGTAGATGTTCGTGTATAATCGCGGATAATACCATGTTCCCTGGTTTCAGTGGTTGTAACCCATCCATCCACCCCCGGGAGCCGCACCGCACAAATTCTGTGAATCTGAAAATATCTTGCCTTAAACCTTTGATACTTTTGTGTGTCTTATGACGTACGAAATCAAACAATGCGTTGATACTTTATGGCCATTGTTTTATTATTTTTCGATTTTTTAAAGTTTTAACCTCGATTCCTATTTTCTCCCGAATAGTGTCCACTGACCACCGTTGAGCCAAATGTTATCGCAGTTTAAAATACTAATATAATCCTGCTGTCAAGATTTCTTAACTGGTTGAGTGGTAGAAGTCACTATCAGGGCTTTCAAAAATTGAGGATACCAGGGCAAAAGCCAACACTTTCTTGCTTATATTTCATATTCAGTCAAACACAAATAATATTTTGTTTATATAAATTTGTTTTATTATAAATTATTAGAGAGTGCCTGTGGGCACTCTCCAATAATTTGTAATAAAACAAGTTTTGAATAACAAATTCACTACAAAAAATAATCTAGCCCTCCACCAGATAATCACTAATGTGAAAAATATCTTGTTATTTGTACTTTCCGACGTTTGCCGTCACATTTTGAAAAACGTTGAAGAAACTGAATTCCCAGTGACGTTTGAACGTCAGTATAATTAAAGTCTCAAAGGGTTAATTTCCACCTTGCTACTAATTATAAAATACAGGTAGAGGGGTGCGTGTGTTTGGATTCGGCAGCAGTGATAATGATGAACAAGATGATAGCACCAAATTCCTATGGCCTAATCTTTGTTTCTTGCCAAATGTCATCTGTCCTTTTCAAAGACTATCTGCACTTAACAAGACACACAACCACTAAGTTTGAAATATATTTTCTCACCCATCATCCATATGTTGGAGCATCTTCGTAAGAATATCAAGTGCAAGTCGCATAGACCGTGTGTTTCAGGGCGCCAAATTCGATAAGCGAGGAATATCAGAAATACACAGAAGTACAGGTGTACTGTCAGCCAAAGTATTCCTCCCGTTACAACCGAAATTGTCTGTAATGGGGCGTAACATTATTTCTGTAAAACCATTGTTCCAAAGGCTATCTGCCCCAAAAGGGATAACAGTTTTACAGAAGTAAAATACTAAGCCACTGGCGGAATTTAGGATAAAAAGTAATAAATGCCTCTGTGATCAGCGTTATCAGTGACAGGTGTTAAAACGTTTTGTCGATTTAAATGTCGCCCACTTTGAACGTTAGAAAACTTTGGTTAATCTGTCTCGTCAAAACGCCAGCTTGGTAATACTTCGAAATATCAGCAAACAAAACATTCAAAACTATCAAACGATATATCGTCCCTTGGCAGTGTTAACGCTGGCCCGAAATGTTTTGGTAGCAAGTAGAATTTTTGTACGGTGCCAAATGAACGATAGCAGTGCCAAATGGAATCTAATTGTAAATGAGAACAAATTAAGCATATATCGCCCTTTGAGTGCAACGAGGCAGATGGCGTCTTGTTACACTCTAAAGTACGATCTTCGAATTGAGTATTATCAGACCCTTTCAAGTTTACTGGTTCCCAAAAAGACACGAATGATAAACATTCGTTATGTTCAGTCAGATACCTATTTTGTATTGAGAGCGTGGTGGCTCAGTGATAACGCCATTGGACTTCAAACCAAACGGTCCACGGTTCGATCCCGCCCAGGGGTAAATGCGTTGTGTCCTTGGGAAAGGCACCTAATTCCGATTGCCCATGTGGAGATACTGCACGTCGACCATGCACTTATCTTCAACCAATGCTAACCCTGCTTGTGTGGGGTTAGATCGTCGGGAAGTCTGACAGTTACTCGCCGTTGCTTTGTGTTTTTCTTCGGATACTACGACTACCTCCATCCGTGAATCTGTCCGACACGAGAGAACCCTCACTTTCGAAAGTGTTGTTAAACACCAATAAATAAATAATTATCTTTTTTAGACACCAGGGACATAAAAGTATCTACTCATTTTTTTTCAAATACCGTCATGATAAAATAACCAACAAAAATGTGAATTTGATTTTCGTTACATTTTCTAACTTGCCCTAAAGGCCTGGAGAATTCTATTTATTTTTTACTCTCTCATAATAAGGTAATGCATTGACTTGACAGCGGCTTCTTTACAGGCATCCAAGACTTCACTAGACACTACTTTCAAGGTACTATGACTTCATCAGCAAGACCACGTGTTCTACATGTACATACAAGACAAGAACCCCACAAAAAAATGGAAATAGACCCTTAACTGTAAAACTGCAGTAAATATATAAGTGAGCGCGATGGCTGAGTGGTCACGACACTGGGAATCAAACCGAAAGGTCCATAGTTCGATCCCCGTCATGGGGAACTGTGTTGTGTCCTTGCACAAGGCACTTCATCCTGATTGCCCATGTGGGCACTGTGGCGTTGTGTGCTAAGGCGATGGTGCACTTGTCTTCAACCAATGCTAACCCCGCATGTGCGGAGTTAGTACGTTGGGGAGTCTGACAGTTACTCCCCGCTGCTCGGTGGTTCTCTCCAGGCACTGCGGCTTCCTCCACCCGTAAAACTGTCCTACACGGGGTGACCCTGGCTGTCGAACGGGTCGTTAAACTCCAATAAAACAAACGAAACCCATTTTACGTGTGTAAAGGCAACTTTGGTCGGAATTTTGGTGGCCAGTTTGGGTGAAATTGTGGAGGACAGTTTGGATCAGATGGAGGCTAGTTCGGGCGAAAATGTCGGAGATCGGTTTGGTTAGAGACCGGTTTGGGGATATTCGATCGCGTCGCGTCTCGTATGGTAAGTCTTTCCCGTTGCTTACGATATGATGGAAATTTGTATTCTGCTGCTTAGTCACACCTGGGTCTCGGCATTATTACATAGTATTCATATATTTTTTATGATTCATTGATTCTGATACATGAGTGTATAACGTGTGCTGATCCAGGAATGTCAACCGGTGCCTGTATCAGTACCGCCGGTTCCCCCATGTTCCAGCCGATACCGGTACCGGGACAAAATTATTTTATGGGGAAATTCCTAATTGAACGAGGGTAAACAGGCTGATAATCGTGTATGGCACACTTGCACGACATACTTTTAACTTATTTGTGAGTGAACATATCAAAACACTCTACAGGTGCACCACAACTCGATAAGGCCGACCATTTTGACTTTTCATACGCCGCATTAAAGACACTGGAAGTGCCGTCATCGACTACTTCAAAGAAATTATTCTGCGGTGACATCAAAGTAATCATAAAGCACGATCTTCGTGCTTTATGATTACTTCGATGTCACCGCAGAATAATTGGAAGATGTCCCGTTTGTCTTGCAAACTTGGCGACTGGCGCGGTTTAAATGCGAATTTCTGCCATCTGATTACGATATGTCATCCAATTGTTGATTTGTCCCGGTACCGGTACCGGTTTCGGCGGGACAGCCTCTGTCCTGTCCCAGTGCCGGTTATGTTGGTACCGGCGGTATTTTGACATGCTTGTGCTGATCTCAATGGTGGTTTTGAAGCCAACCAGATCAAATAAATTATGAGAACGTTAGAGGGCACAAGTAAACTTTCATCAGGACTTCGCATCTGTACTAATGCCAGTATTAACGCTGGTGGGAAATTTCTTTCTTCTCAGCATCTATTCTCAAAGGGGTGGGACCCGAGGCCACTTACGTGGTAAGCGTATAAGGTCATGATCCAATCCGAAGTGAACAGATGGCATTTTATCTTATCAACAAGAATGTATTTTCCCTAATACAAGTAAAACATCAAGACCAGATATAAATCTGTATTGAGGGTTGCAACCGCACGTAATAACACTTTGGCACGTGCGATGATTCGTTTCAGAAAGAGAAATTTTTTTACCTGCACTCATCAAAAACTAAATACACATGTCGAGGCCACCGGTTTTGACAACAGTAACTAAAAGATAAACAAATCATCAACTGAAGGAAATAAATTAGACTAGATCGTTTTCCGGCCGTGATGATATTTTTATATAGGCCTAGCATTCGTTAAACCTGAAAAATAAACCAAATAAACCAAATAAACACACGCTATAAACTTCAGCGGTTATAGTAAAAGGAGACACAACGAATGATGTTTACGTCATGCATTTACAAGAACGCAATACCATAACGTCATGATCTTCATTCATAAAAAATCAATTCATGAACACCGACTGATTGTCAAAATATATGCGAACAAGTCAAGAAATAAGATACATTGGTTATTACCACCACGTGGATTTCTGAGATGGTGTATTGAAGTGGCGATCTCGCCTTTGGGTCATATGTGAAATGTCCTGCCCAAGGAAAGGAAATAACGCAGTTATGGATAGTCAGATACAACCCTGGACCTTTCCGTATGAAGTTCAATTAACCATTTAGCTACCATGCTCTTAAATCTTTCTGTATCATTTTTATAAAGTGAAGATAATTTACTATACATCTTTGTCAATAAAAAACATAGGGAATTGTTAAAAACATTTAGTAAAGAACCCTATATAGGTGCATTCTTATAATTGGTTTGTTTTCCTAATTTTGTAAGCGGGTTTTGCTGTGGCTTGTTTGCGCGAATTTCAATTTAAAACCCTTTACCTAACATGAAAAGCAGACGACACTTGCAAAAAAAAATTCTTGAATAACTAATTTTTTTCATTTTTTGTCTCAAAAACATAGGTTATGACCCCTCATTGGAACGAGCTCGACGAGCTCGTTCCAATGAGGGGTCATAACCTATGTTTTTGAGACAAAAAATGAAAAAATAATGAAAATTCATTGGCGATTTTTAAGAATAGCGCTGGCCGGTTTTGGCCGTTACGTTGGGTAAAGGGTTAAAAGTCACATTTCTTGTTGGAAGCTTTAAATTTAATGGATGTTGTACGCAGCTATATACAAAAATGCTACTGCAGTCTCATCATGTCTGTTTAGTTTAATCACAGTTACATAGTTACATTCTCAGCTTTAAATGGGCCTTTCTTTTTCTAAGCAGATTTGGAGTATATTATTTATTATACATTGTTGTTTAAGGTCGCAAACTTATGCACAATGGCCAATCGTGATCTTGGCAGTTTTACGGATGGAGGAAGCCGGAGTACCCGGAGAGAACCACCGAGCATCGACGAGAAACTGTCAGCTCCTCAATATTCTAACTCTGTCCAAGCTCCGCTCAAGCAGGGTTACAGCGGTTGAAGACATGTGCATCATCGACGCGCAGTACGCCTTAGTACACGGCGCCATCGTGCTCCCATGTAGGCAATCGGGATAAAGTGCCTTGCCCAAGGACAAAACGCGGTTCGTCCCGGGCGGGGATCGAACTCGAGTTATCTAGCATAGAAGTCCAACGCGCTTCCATCAGATTTGGGGTAACACAGTCCTTAAAGATTGAGGAGGGGAAAGCAAAGCCGAAAAAAATGGTCGAGAAAATAAACAAAGAAAAACAAGCAGGTGAACTATTCACGTCGATAACGGACCACTTCCTATGATATGGGTTCGTTGATCATTGAATGTTTTTGTATCATCCATTGCACCCATCCCGTTACTCGGGATCCCACTTACAGTGCGTGGAGAGTGTATTATCACTAAATCACCCGCAGAGTGGAGATTCCACCCGAGGAATAATTGAAAATTTGTTGCAAATCATAACCAGCACCAGCAAAGTTTCAGTCAATGGACCTCCGGGTTGAACCCGGAGGTCCATTGGCTGAAACATTGCTTGTGTTTTTGTCCATGTGTACAAAATTTGAAAGATATAGCTTGGGTGATAACTCCACTTTGCGGGTGATTTAGTTACAATCCACTCTCCACGTACTGTACTATATCAAATATTATAGGTTACAGATTCACAGGTAGTCGGGAAAAGCTGAGAACTCGGAAATATCATATTTGATAATATATTTTTTTATCGATTCTCTTCTGCCATTTAAGAGATATATAATTTTAATATATTCTAGCCTGTGAATTATCGCACATTATCTAAAAGATATTTCACGAACTCCATCGACTTGATGGATAACGAGGAATATCCCTCGGTAGCTTGCTAAATGACGTCACGCTCCAGCGCTTCACTTCGCATTTGATACTGCTACAAGCGATTCAGTGCCGGCTTTACTAGCAGTACCAGAAGTTTCTGCTATTCCAAGCATTTCTGGTGATGCTATGACTGAACAATTAGCTGCATAATAATGATAAAATAATAAAGTAAAATAATTAGATGTGCAGAAAGTAACTCCGAGAGTGATATTGAACTGGGTAACTTTTCCGAAAAACCTTGTTGATCTATTCGCCCACAACGTTTTCATGGATGAGTTACGTACTCAATTCCATATTCCTTGTTGTAAATTAAAATTTAAAGTGTTCTAACAATTAACATTGATGAAAACTATGTAGTATTATACTTATTAGGTTTCATATGTGAGTTAAACAATTAGTTGATTGAGTGATCGTGGTAAAGTGGGACTATTTTTTATGTTTGATTGATTTGGCTAGTAGGGATTGAAAGAACGATCAGCTGATCTTTGTTATTGTTTTGAATATTTATTTATTGGTGTTTAAGGTCACATACTTATGCACAATGGCTAATCATGACCGTGGCAGTTTTACGGCTGGAGAAAGCCCGAGTACCCGGAGAGAACTACCGAGCAACGACGAGCAGCTGCCAGCTCCCCAACATCGTAACTCCGCACTGCAGCACAGGCAGGGTTAGATGGTTGAAGACATGCGCACCATCGACGTACAGTACGCCTTAGTACACGGCGTCGGCGTGTCCCCATGTGGACAATCGGGGTTAAGTGCCTTGCCCAAGGACACAACGCGGGAGTCCGAATATTGTTTTGAAACGTACGTGTTTGTAGTCGAATTGGGTTGAATATTGTTCAGTAAAATGTCATGTAGCATATAATAAAAAGAAAATCTATGCTCCTTTATTTCGTGTGGACCTGATAATATTATTTTTCACTCACGCAAGCGCTCGCGAAAAATAAATTTTTGAGGTCCATACTCATGAGATAATTCCGGATACTCAATTAACTGGTAGAGTGCTGGAAGCCCATATTTGGGCTTTATTCTTAAGTACAGGTATCACAACTTGAAGGCTCATATTTAGTGGATGAACTTTGTATTTATCTATGAAGCGATATTAAATGGTCTGTAAGGGTGTGCCTTGTTACAATTTATGGGAGAGTGCCTATGGGCACTCTCCCATAAATTGTAACAAGGCAAAGACATGTGTACAAGATTTAAAAAACATTCAGCACTCTACCAGTTAAATAGCGTAGATATCCTCTATATAATGTTAAGGAATGGAAGAGGATACCTGCCTTCTATCTCCAAACCCAAAACAGAATGCCAGACGCAATCGTTACTGGATTATGATTGCCCCTACAGCCAACGATATATAAGAGGCAGATTACACTCGCCTGAAAATTCAACCAACGCCTCCATCATAAGGAAAATAGAGCCTGAATCTGACTATACTTGCTCTTGATGACCGAACACCTAAAAACCAGCGCACCATAAGCGGCAGGTTCTACCTGCCTGAAGTCATTATCACTCTGCACTTCATCAGACATTCAAGAACATCGCCAACAGGATTGAAAAGGGTTGAACTACCCCCACAACGTCCCGGTGCGCCTTCGACCCGCCAAAACCCTTCTCTTCCGGGAAGAATAGCAATGAAAAGTAAGTTAATATCACATATCATTTTTTCATGTTATCAGCTTGTGTCGAACACCTGTGTTACGGATCAGAACATGTTGGAATACCGACCGTAAATATTTAATTATATGGATGGAAGAGTTCTACGATTTAGGAGGGACCCCACTTTCTTATAGACGCTATAATTGCAGCACGAAAGCATGTCTGTATAACTTTGTAAGAAAAGGGACGTTGCATTCAATTATCGGAAATCTGAGCGTAAACTCGTGGAAAGTGGGTAAACAAACGGCCCAAAACATCGTCACATTCTCTACCGAATTTGGCCTGAAATCTTGATACGCACTCGTAAATATAATTTGGGCACATTTAATCCAGTTTCCACACTGTAAACTGAATGGATGTTTTCACCAATGATTTCTTGGGTTAAGTTTAGATTAAGTTTTCATCAAATTTAGTCATGGCTGCTTCAAAGCCGCCGTGACTAGATTAGGGCTGTCACGATTATTCGATTAATCGATTGCTGATCGATCACGCCGAAATCGATAGGTATTTTTCGTTGTCGAAGAATCGGTAAATTTTACCCCGTTTTAGACGTTTAATAATTAAAAAAAAAATGAAAAAAACTATTGTTTCTTAAGATAAAGGGTCAAGAACGTCGACGTTAAGTCTCAAGAAGTCGTTAGAAGCATTTGCCTTTTAGGAACATTCAAAGTTTGATGTTCTGAACTTTTGAACCGTCAGTGTAATAATCAAGACCGGTCGGCAGTTGCGAACTTAAGAAGTTCGCAACTGACGACCGGTCTTGATTATTACACTGACGGTTCAAAAGTTCAGAACATCAAACCTTTGAATGTACCTAAAAGAGGATCGTCTTCGTTGTTTACTTGAGGAAGGTCAACTGACTTGAACTTCATTTTTAACAACTTAAAGAGAGGTAAATGTGGGTACTTGGTCATCTATGTACGATTAATCGATTATAATCGATTATTCGCGACGATTAATCGATTCCTAAATTCAAAAATCGTGACAGCCCTAGACTAGATTAGGTGAAAAATATCTTAAAATTACTTTGCGGGATAAGAGTTAATATTGTATAAAATACATGACCGATCACCAATTCACACAGGTCGTAACAATTATCATATAAATTGCAATTTAGATTGAATTCTCTGTACTTATGTGACAATCGTTTATGTGGATTAGATTATGGATTGCTGTCATGTTGATACTTTATTAACAATAACTTTGAAGGTACATATGTGGCCTGGCTCTCAGACTGGATCAACCCATTTAACATGACAGATTCAATTTAGATCGCCGTTGAGAAACATACCCTGACTTTTGAACACACTGGGAAAACCAGTCAATCTTTTATATCAGTGTTATTGTATCGGTAATACTCTAAGAGTGTATTGTTTATTTTTTCTTTGATCTTATAATGTGTGAGTTCTTAATTTAAGGAGCCTATCATTTGGGTTCTGACAAAACTTGATTTCTATGCAATTGAACTGGCCTATCCTGTGGTCCCCAACTTAGGACTGTCACGATTAATCGATTGTTGATCGGTCACGGCGAAATCGATTAGTATTTTTCGTTGTCGAATAATCGGTAAATTGTATCCCGTTTTAGATGTTTAATAATTAAAAGAAAATTTGATGAAAAAACTATTGTTTCTAAAGGTAAAGAGTTAAGAACATCGATGTTAAACCCCAAGAAGCCGTTGGAAGCATTTGTCTTCCATGTACATTCATCAAAGCTTTGATGTTCTGAATTTTTGAACCGTCAGTGTAATAATCAAGACCGGTCGGCAGTTACGAAGTTCGCAACTGCCGACCGGTCTTGATTATTACACTGACGGTTCAAAAATTCAGAACATCAAAGCTTTGAATGTCCCTAAAAGTTGATCGTCTTCGTTGTTTACTTGAGGTAGGTCATCTGACTTGAACTTCATTTTTATCGACTTCAAAGACAGGGAGAGGGGGGGGGGGGGGGCATCTAGGTACGATTGATCGATTATTTGCGACGATTAATCGATTCCTAAAATGAAAAATCGTGACAGCCCTACCCCAACTACAAATATGCTTCTTGGGCGAAATTTTCACTGGAGAAGAAAACAAGAGTATTTGTGGATTTCTAGTGGCCGAATATCTGATAGGAGTGTGCAATTTGATAATCTTTTACGAGAATTTAAACTACTTTTTCAAATACTTTTAACTCGGTGTTTCTCAGCATTAAAATTATACTGAATACAAGTACATGGCTCCCTTCCAGCCCATGTTCTTTTCAAATGTCTTTGATCATTGTCATCTTTTACGCTAGCTATTGTCCACAATGACAGTCTTCACTCACACTGGTTGCGATGCGAGCGTTCGAGCGTTGGGATTGAGTTATAAATCCTCAGTCTGCACATTGCTTTTGATGTACTTAATAGAGCATGATGCTAAAATAATATAGCATGATGTTGAATTAATTAAGCATCATTCTTAATTATTTAGGTATCTTTCTTAGTTATTTATGCATCACTCATGAAATCATACCAAATAATATAGCATCATGCTCAAATCACTGATTTATGATCCTGTTCATACGTCATATATTTCGCCGACTATGTGTGTCACTGATCGGCTTTATCAGCATGTCATTTAGTGTCAGTCCCAGAAAATCGAGTTTATTTGTGGGGTGTTTATTGCGGTTGTATCAAAGTTATATAGAATAAATAGGTTCTATGGCCAGAAATCAGATTTAAACCACGAGTAGGATAAGGATTTTAACCAACAGGCTCTCCCGAGTGGTTAAACCCCTTATTCTACGAGTGGTTTAAATCTGATTACCGGCCCTAGTACCTATTTGTTTTATTTATACCATGCTCTTAATAAATAATCTACTTTGTCATTTAAAATGGAGAAAAAACGATACTTTCTATCGCAAACACACAGGTTTGTTTTGTGTACATCTGCACCAGAGGGCAGTACTTCCGGCTGCACGTGAATGCTTGATTGACAGGTAGACGCATCGTCAAAGTTGATTGAATTTACCTTGCATTTTCAGTCAAATTATTTATAATTAACAATTCTTAAATTTTATTTTAAATATTTAATTGTAGGTATTTTAAACTTAATAAGTCATTTCGCGTAGTAGATAATACCGCAAAGGTCAAGGTTGGATGTAGTTTCTACTATAAGTGTAAATTGTTTTAATGGAATTCTCATTGAAAACGTTTTAACCGCAGTAGAAGCTTTACACCTTTAGTCGGTGTTAAAAGTTAAAATTTAACATACGGTCTTTTCACACGTAGTAACACAGGTGAGCATGGTTTAAAACCCTGTTCACCCGATATTCGTAAATTTTGCGGGAAGAAATACTTTTGGCTGACCTACACACAACCAAATAAATAAATCAGTCATCGGTATAAGTAATCATTCAATACTACAAACATTTGTGACTGTTGGATTGTACTTAGTACTAAAGATCCTAACAAATGTACCTTTATTTATTACGGTTTTTTTTGGACACTTTAAACAATCAGGGTCATATCCTATCGGAATGTTTTACGGGTGGGGGAAGCCGTAGTACGTGGCTTGAACCACCGAGAAACGGCGAGTAACTATCGTACTCCCAAACTAACTAATCCAACACAAGTAGGATTAGTATTTTCTAAAGGCACGTGTAGTATGGATAAACAGTGCGCCTTAGCACATTGCGCCACCGTGCTTCCACTAAAGCATTTGGGTTTTAGTGTCTTGCCTAAGGACGCAACTCATTTTGGTCAGGATCGAATGTACGACCTTTCAATCTAAAGTCAACTGACAAATGTAACATAATTTCACTCGTTTTCAACAGACAGTATTTTATTATACGCCTATCACTTTTTCTCATGTTCCATATTTAGAAATCCGTACGGAACACGTGTTCCATGCGGATTTCCGTTGACGGACTATTTTTCCACCTGACGTCATACAGCCAGCAAAAAAAAAAAACACCGCCCATATTCGTAACCGGCCCATCGAAATGTCGTATTCTGCCCAAAATTAATTGGGAAGCTGCGGTGACAGCCAATAAATCGAATATCAACTGAAAAAAGTTTTTGTTCAAATCCACTAAAATTAATAAAACTAAACTTATTCTGTAAATGCGGGGTGATTTTATAATACACAAGCTTATGACTCCGAAGCGAATATCCATCAGATAACGGCAGCTAATTTCTTAAAAATACGAATAAATAGCCTGTCTAGACACAATTTCATTTATATTTTCTGTTTACTTATTGATCTATCACACGTGTTTGCCAATGACACCTGGGTTTTGTTTTTGTTTTATTTCAAGCAGACATCAAAACTGTTAAATTCTGAAAGTAAGACCGAATTTTTAAATTAATGGATTCTACGTCATAGAGGCGTGTAATAAACAAAGAACGCCGCGATATGTGAATACGTTCGTCTATACGGCACTCATGCCATCACGGAAGGACAGAACGAGAGGCTACGACTAATACCATCGCGGAAGGATAGAACGAGAGGCTTTGCCTCGTTCTATCCTTCCGCGCTGGCACCCGTGTCGTATTAACGAACGCATTCACACATTGTGACGTTCTGCGTATACAGGAGGTGCCCTCTTGCAGGACAACAGGTTCAAATAAGTTGCTATTCTCTTCATCTTGGCTATTGGTATGTTGTATCAAATCATACAAAGCGCGTTATTATTGTGTTGCGATCGAAATTTTGGTTCAAATAATGAAGGTGATCCTGGACACCCCCCCCAAAAAAAAAAAAAAAAAAAAAAAATATTTGAATTGTCTTGTCTTTCACTTGCATATGAGAGCAGCATTTGTTTTCAATTTAGGGAAGGGTGAAAAATACAGCCCCCGTCCATGTCGTCTCATGTGCATTGTCTGATGATTACCTCATTCTGAGTCATTTTCTCAAGTATTTGTATTGGTATTAAGATATCGTGAAAATATTCATATATGGAATAAATTCTGAATACGAATTATATTATTTCGTTTCTTATATTGATCCGTGTTAGCATTGCGTAATTCTCCACTCTACGCGGCACTTGTATTATCTTTTCCACAACGGAAGTCAAATTCTCCTTCCAAATTACGCATATGACACGTTATTAGTATGATCTCAAGAGTTTATTGCAGTGAAAAATCAAACGCTAATTGGCGAAAGGAAAAATTAAAAAAAAAGTTTTATAATGACGTTTTGGTGGATAACAATGAGCAATTTTGACGAGTTCACTTGGCTTGGAAAAAAATTAACCCTAGCGATACTCAGCTACTGAATGGCGTTTTTGCTATAGTGTTGTTTAATGACACTTCAGCAGCCAGGGTCACATCGTGTTAGACAGTTTCGCCGGGGAGGAAGCCGTTGTACCCGTACAGAAACACTGATCAACGGCTAGCAACTGTCAGACTCCCCAAAGTGTTAACTCTGCACAAGCACTGGTTGAAGGCGAGTGCATTATTGTCGTGCAATACGGCATAGTTCATAGTTCCACAGTACCCCCCACGTGGGCAATTATCTTACCCAAAGACCCAACACTGTTACCGCTTGTTCGGATCGAACCGATGACCTTTCGGTGTGAAGTTCAACGCTCTAATCACTGAGTCACCGTGCCCTCTCCTAAATGGTATCGTCCAAAAGAATATAAGTTGCAGCAAAATTTGAAAATCTATTTTGTATTGATAGGGAGGTTCAGTGATAATGTAACCACGGGCGTAGGGTTAAATGGCTGTGAGATTAACCCTTTACCTAACATGAAATGCAGACGACATTTGCAAAACAAATTCTTGAATAACTAATATTTTCCATTTTTTGTCTCAAAAACATAGGTTATGACCCCTCGTTGGAACGAGCTCGACGAGCTCGTTCCAACGTGGGGTCATAACCTATGTTTTTGAGACAAAAAATTGAAAAATATACTGAAAATTAATAGGCAAATTTTGTGAATAGCTCTGGCCGGTTTTTTGCCGTTACGTTGGGTAAAGTGTTAATACTGTACGAGAACACCGTTCTATCGGGTGTGAATGTTGGATGGCTTCGTCATATGCGGGACTGAGACACTCACTCCGTGCATGCTAAAAGTTTCTACACAGAATTCTAGAAGAGCACGACTTCGAACTAACCGCAGCTTATCTCACACAGAGGGCCAGAGGCGTTAATATAAAAATAACAATAATAAAACTTCAGCCAGCCAATGTTTTAGAGACAAAAAATGAAAAAATAATAAAAATTAATTGGCGATTTTTGAGAATAGCGCTGACCGGTTTTGGCGTGAAGGGTTAAATTATTTCTGGTACTTTTTATTCCATTGTTTGTGTATTTTGTTATCTTGTCTTGTCATCTAATACTTAGATCCCTGCGAACCTCACATATCGGGTCGAATCGAATCTCACCGCTTTTTAAGCTGTGGATATTGTACCTTATGATCAATTTAGGGTGAGTTTTAAATCGAGTTGAGGTACATTGGGGGTCTCTACAGTCTTGTGGCTCACTATATCGTCGTATGGGGGCTAGAGTGTTCTATGTCACAGTTGGACATCGATCACTCTAGTGACCAGGCGATGCTATGTCGAGAAGTGAAATGCTGAATAGCTACTCGCGGACGTGGTCGTGCCACTGGAGTCGACGCAGTGAGTCGACTCCTGCGACATCCTGCAACTGTGGTTTCAGGCTGGAAGAGGTTTCAGTTTCTGGAGATGTTCTGATATTTTATCGATTTCTGTTGGAGTGGGTTTTATACTGGGGATGGGTCTTGCTGCCTTTTGGTATATCCTACTTCTATTTATACTTAGTAATATATAACAATTTATACTGACTGCTATACAATATACTTTAATGTACACACACATATATACCTCTCACACCGCTTATGTGGTCAAGGAGAGTGAATAAAGATTTGATTTGATTTGATTTGATTTGACAACCTTACTATTATCAGTCTCCACTCAAGTACTGTGTACAAGGGCGACTCGTGTAAATCAAGCAAAAAAAGCGGAATATTCCAGAGCGGAATCAATGTAATTTCGGAAGCGGAACCCACTTGAACTCTTCATCTATCATCAGATCTCCTGTACAGGAGGGAGAGGGGTGGGGGTGACCTTGAAGAGTTCAAGAGGAGACACTTTGTAGGATTTTGATAACATCTCAATGATTCGAACATTTTCGAATCGGCGCGATTGAAATCGAATCGAATCGTATCATGGGGACTTATTCGAATCGTATTGACATCTACATGAATAATTCGCCCTAATCTACATGAATAATTCGCCCTATTATCACAGTGATGTGTTCATTAATTATGCTCATTAAAATAATCAAATAATCATGGCTGATAATTTTCGTCATTGGAAGAGATTTACGAGAAAGTTAGCCCCCCCCCCCCCTTAATTTTCTAAAGTTTTCTGTTAATTTAATACTAAAGGTATGGGAATTTCTTTTAAAAATTTAAATGTAAAAATATTAGCGAAGTTGTATCATCGATATACACACCATTTCACAAACTTCAACATTTTCCTGTGATGTATTATAAAAATATATAAGCTGTTTTCTTTTTAAAAAATTTTACCCCAATAAGTTTGAACCTTTGACTAGTATTCAATCGATGAACGGAACCGGCCACCACAAACGGCTGATTGTAGGCAATCGGATGACAACGGCAACGGCCCCTGGAACATCGGTTCAACCGATTGTTGACAAGCATTTTGTGATGATTTATTAACCACATTTTATTATCTTCTTCATTTGTTCAATTCTTAATGTAAAATGATGTCAACCATACCATTCAGTGAAGATGAGAAACAACCACAATGTGTATTCTTAATCTCTATAGACGCCCTTTACGGGATGTACAAGTCAAACGACATGTAAAGCTTACAATTGAGCGTACTTGCGGCAATCGCCAGCTCATACCAGAAAAGTGAAGGTTGCACTCCATTGACTCAGGTCGCAGTAAAATTACCAGTCGCACGCACTTCGGCGGTAAACGTGGCTCTGAGAGCCACGTTTACCGCCCAAGTGTGCGCGACTGGTAATTTTACTTCGACCCCATTCAACGAAGTTTTTCACTGTGAAAAATGTTCAGTTTAATGTAGTTCTTTCGAGACTCGACTTGTCTTGTAGTGCACGGTATTACAATCGGAATCGGCATTCGAATCGGCCGATTGTTTGCTCAAATAACCGGTAATCGGTCAGCGACCATTTTTGGTAATTGGTTGAACACTACTTTTGACTATTATTACATGTTAAAACCCATTCAAAAATAAGAAATCAGCGTTTTCACCATATTGTGATGTTCAGTAACTTGTTTCCGTTCATCATACCAACAGTGTGCGAATCGTGACATATAATACAGACAATGCCCTTTCCATTGATATAAACGCCTGTGAGGTGAGATTTGCTAATTTTCTTCCCGGGAAGAATAAAAACATGCAGATTACTATAAAAAACATATTCGCAAAACAAAGAGCCAAAGTGGATGGTTAATTAGTTAGATTTACTAATTAGCTTGTCATAAAAAGCCTAGTTTTATTTTGTAACTTCAGATACTGATCAGTGATTGTTTTTTTCGACGATCTGCCAACTCTGCGGAAATGGAATTTGCATTATGAATCACCACGTGCAGTTTTCGGTTAAGACTTTCTGAAAAAAAATATCGTACTGGCACAAACTGAAGGTGAAGTGTGTTGTTCATGCTGTCCGAAAGACTGTATCTGATCTAGATGATCTGAATTTGCAACGGGTTGTACTGCGCCCTACTTAGATATCCAATCTGTTGTTTAGTGTTCAACCGATTACCAAAAAATGGTCGCTGACCGATTGCAGGTTATTTGAGCACACAATCTGCCGATTGTAATGCCGTGCACTACTAGACAAGGGAGCGCGGTGACTCAGTAGGTAGAGGTGCAGGCTGCAAGCCGAGAGGTCCTCGCTTCGAATCCCACCTGCGGCAATCGCGTTGTGTCCTTGGGCAAGACACTTCATCTCCATTGCCCGCGTGGGGCACGGTGGCGTTGTGTACTAAGGCGTACTGCACGTCGATGGTGCATTTGTCTTCAACCAATGCTAACTCTGCTTGTGTGGAGTTAGTATGTTGGGGAGCTGACAGTTGCTCGCCGTTGCTCGGTGGTTCTCTCCGGGTACTCCGGCCTCCTCCACCCGTAAATCTGTCACGGTCATGATTAGCCATTGTGCATAAATATGTGACCTTAAACACCAATAAATAAATAATATATAATAACTACTAGACAAGTCGAGGCTCGAAAGAACTACATTAAACTGAACATTTTTCACGGTGTTGAACTTCGATGACTGGGTCGCAGTAAAATTACCAGTCGCGCACACTTGGGCGGTAAACGTGGATCTCAGAGCCACGTTTACCGCCGAAGTGCGTGCGACTGGTAATTGTACTGCAACCCAAGTCAATGGAGTGCAACCTTCACTTTTCCGGTATGAACTGGCGATTGCCACAAGTACGCCCAATTGAAAGCTTTACATGTCGTTTAACTTGTAAATCCCGTAAAGGGCGTCTCGAGTGATTAAAAATACACATTGTGGTTGTTTCTCAACTTTATTGAATGGTATCATTGACATCATTTTACATTAAGAATTGAACAAATGAAGAAGATAATAAAATGTGGTTAATAAATCATCACAAAATGCTTGTCAACAATCGGTTGAACCGATGTTCCAGGAGCCGTTGCCGTTGTCATCCGATTGGCCACAATCGGCCGATTGTGGTGGCCGGTTCCGATCATCGATTGAACACTTCTGTTGTTGTGTTCAGTAGACGTAACTGTGGATGCGTGTCCGTCGTGGCGCCACTGCAGAATTATTCCCAGGACACCAACCACCGTAGTGTCTGCGTGACACTACTGACCCAGCCAGTCTCTCGGGACACCAATGGAGATATCTAATTGGAACTACATCGGAGAGCTTATTCGAGTGAGTAATCGTAAGCTATGGTTTTAACCCTTTACCTAACACGAAAAGAAAAACTTGCAAATAAAATACTTGAATAACTATTTTTTTCATTTTTTGTCACAAAAACACAGCTTATGAACCTCATTGTAACCAGCTCAACGAGCTCGTTCCAATGAGGGGCCACAAGATATGTTTTTGTGATACAAAATAAAAAAAATAATGAAAATTGGATACAGTATTTTTTTGTGAATAGCGCTGGCCGGTTTTGGCATCTACGTTGGGTAAAAGGTTAAAGTGGATGGCAAGAACTGACAAAAATAGCCATCCACGTTATGGCTTGAAATAAAAAAAAATTGCGAGAAATTACGAAAATCGTAGAATTCCAATTTAAATGTAAAACGTTGGTTGAATTTGGTCATTTTTCTAGGTACAATATTAACCATGATTATCAGACGACAGTTGCCTAAAAAATCTCATGAACTAAAATATTTCATTTTCGCCCCAAATACTTAGCTTGTGGCCTCACAGTGGAACGAGCTCAACTAACTCGTTTCAATGAAGGTGCCAGAAGCTATATTTACGCAAAAATTGAAAAAAGCATTGATAAAATTTGAATTTTGTAAGTACTGTTATATGGCTATTACGTTTTGCAAAGGGTTGATTCGACAATCAGAGAACCTGACACATAAGAGATCGAAGATTTTACGGACATTGTATGGTTCGTTTGAGGAATTGCCAACTGATTTATGCGGCGATAATCGCTTTAAAGTTGAGACCTCCTGAATAATGAAGATCCAGGAAGGTTTCCTTTTCCTTTTCTGTATACAACTGATAAAAAAAGATCAATAACTATTTTTCATCTGAATGGATGATAACTTCAGGGGGTTCATTATCAAAGTTCTGTGACGCAAAGTAAGATGTATTAAAGGTAGTCAGGAGCTGGTTGAAATTTCAAGTTTTCTTTTATCTACAGCAACCCTATCGTGAGCTGCTTTCCGTTATTCGAGGTCTCTCGTCAGCTTTCTGATGATCCATGCGATTACCGTTTGATATTGATTGTTCCATTAAGCCTTATAGAACTCCATATCTATCTCACGGAGTGTTTATGCCTGGCACCATCCTAAAGTGTTGTTCGTGAAAAATGTGTGTAGGAGGGGACGTCAAAAAATTTTGAGCCCAACATAAATAAAGCTGGAATATCGGTACAGAACATATTTCTTTTTCAACATAGTTCCCTTGTTATTGAATACACTTGTTCCGCCGAGTCTGCCAGTTGTTGATGCTGAGTCTATAGAAGTCCATATCTTGGTCCTGTAGCCAAGCCTCCACAGCAGCTGTAAGTTCCTCATCATCTTAAACTCTTTGACCACGAAAGTGTTTCTTCAAATTTGGAAAGAAATGAGTTATTTAAGAAATAACTGTTGTTTTCCTTCGGTTTATGCGATATAAACCGAACATTTTCAGCACAAGCTTCATAACTCGCGTAGCGGAAACGGAAAATTCGGACGAGTTTCATAAATATTATATGAGAAAAACACACATTTCATATTCTATTTATCATATGACACACACACGCACAAATTAGCCACTTAGTATGACTTTTTAACCCATCACCTAACTTGAGTTGCAGACGGCACCTGAAAGAAACATCCTCATATAACTCAAAATTTTTATTTTTTGCTTCCAAAACATAGGTTATGACCCCTCTTTGGAACGAGCTCGTCGAGCTCGTTCCAATGAGGGGTCATAACCTATGTTTTGGAAAATGAATGGCGTTTTTCTTGTAGGTAAAAGATTAATGCAATATAACCCACCTAAAATAGGACAGATAACGTAAATTCTCCCTACTGAAATTATGCAAATGTGACCCAGTTGTATTTTGTTTATCCAGTCAAATTGTCCAGTAATGAAACTGACCAATGACATTGACGGAAGGCTTTATTTATCATTGATTAATATGAAAACAAAATTTCAAATGTTTTAAAGTGAACAAAACGGACGAGTCATATGATAAAATATAATATAATATAATACAATATATTTAGTTTGTTCGATTTAGGATTTATTGTTATTCTTGAGTGGGATGCAAAGGGATTATTTCACAAGGTAACTAATGTATGAATACTTCACTAATATGTACCATTATTCAAGCATTACATGAGCAATCCAGACCGACAGAATGTCTGAGACCAAGAGAAGTTCTTCAGAACAATGTGGTCGGGGTGCTGAAGACCGTTTACCGCTTTTCAGCGTAAAACCATTCGTAAAGATGTCTTATACATAAAGAGAAAGTTTCGTTTTGGTAAGTTTGCAATTAAGACACTACGAGGAGATGTCAAAAAGTTTTGAGCCTAACATGAATAAGGCTGGAATATCAGTACAGAACAAGTTTATTTTTCAACATAGTCCCCTTGTAATTCAATACACTTGTTCCACCTAGTCTGCCAGTCGTTGATGCCGCCGCTGTAGAAGTCCATATCTTAGTCCTGTAGCTGAGCCTCCACAGCAGCAGAAAGTTCCTCACCATCTTGAAATCTTTGACCATGTAAGCGTTTCTTCAAAGTGGGAAAGAGATGGACCATCTCTTTCCAAATTTGAAGAAACACTTACGTGGTCAAAGATTTCAAGATGACGAGGAACTTACTGCTGTTGTAGAGGATTGGCTACAGGACCAAGATTTGGACTTCTACAGACGCGGCATCACCGACTGGCAGACCAGGTGGAACAAGTGTATTGAATTACAAGGGGACTATGTTGAAAAATAAATATGATCTGTACCGTTACGCCAGTTTTATTTATGTTAGGCTCAAAACTTTTTGACATCCCCCATATTTGATACTTCAAACATGAACAATGCTTAAACCAAATGCGACCATCAATTACACTACGACTAATCTGCAAAATGAAGCATAAGAAATACTGATCGACGCAACGAAACGTTGTGTCAGAATTAGAGTACGTGGATAGTGCATTGTATCTAAATCACCCGTACAGTGGAGTTATCACCCAAAGTATCACTTTCAAATTTTACAGATATTGACAAAAACTCAAACATTGTTTCAGCCAATGGACCTCCAGGTTTAACCCGGAAATCCATGGGCTGGAAATTTGCTTGTGCTTATTATGCTTTGCAACAAATTTGCAGTTATTACTTGGGTGGAATCTCCACTCTACGGGTGATTTAGTGATAATATACTCTCCACGTACTGTATATTAATTAATTTCATCTTTCAGTTTGGATATTGGGCTTGGTTTAATCGCTTGTTGTCTTTGTTCCACCTCAAGGCTCAAGTTAGAGATGTGCCACTATGTCAATATCAAACACTGGACAGTCAAATCGACCGTTCGTACTCTATTTCATCGCGCAGCAAATGTCACTACAATGCCACACTGTAAAAATTTACCGTAATTTTTTACGGTCATATGACCGGCAGCTAGTTTCCAGGCATATGACCCGTAAGCATTACGGCAAACCGTAAAAAAATGTTTAACTGGCATTTGCTGTACATTCCCGTAATTCTTTTTTCATGGTTTGCCGTTATTTGTACGGTCATATGCCTGGAAACTAACTGCCGGTCATATGACCGTAACAAATTTCAACCATAATTTGTCTTATTTTCCCGTAAAAATTACCATCAAAATAATTACAGTCAAACTGACCGGAGGCAGAGTTCCAGCCATATGGTCCTTAATCAAATGAAAACCATAATTTAATTCCAGCCATCATTTACCGCATTTTACCTTGAACCAATAAAATCATATGGGTATGCCGGCCTCAGCGGAGATCCGTGGCCACAAGACATAAGATCCATCGAATATCGGTGACGCAGTACGAACAGTCTGCTATTCTGCATGATTACCGAAACAATTATACGCATAAAAAATTGACGTTATTTGATTTTCACGTCCAAGGCTGCAATGAACATAATTCTCTTGGCCACAAACTTACAAATTGATAGTAATGCGTTGTCGTTCGTCTTCAAAAGCATCGGACTTCCTTCTTGGAAATGGCGACTTCCAGAGTCGCATATGACAAGGCCGATCCCATAATTCAACACGTTTACCACAGTGCGACGTAACTGGACAGTGCGACGGGAGAAATACGTCCATTGGATCAAATTCGAGGGTTTTTCTACGGCAACAACGTTACAATTAATTTACGGCCTCGAGACCGTTGTATTTGACAGTCATCTGCCAGTAGTTAAACGTAGAGTTACGTAATTTTTTACAGTGCAGTAACAGTCTCCATACGAGAACCCACCTCCCCCCTCCCCTCAAAAAGGAAAAAAACACAAGGAAAACAAAACAGGGTTGACAATGAACTAATTGAGGTTTTTCACTTCGTCAACTGAACAATTTACGCCAACCCAAGCTGTTTTTCTGTCTTTCATTGGTTTGATCAAATTGAGTAATTGTTGGTTCAAAAGAGACCTGGAGCCAACACTATAAAACTTTTACCATTGTATTTTCTGGAATTGTACTGTCCAGTTATGACTTTAAATGGGTTGAAATAAACCATTAGCATTTTCAAAGATATGGCAATTTGCCAGCTGGCAAATTGCCATATCTTTTAAACTGCTAATGATTAATTTTAGTCAGTTATTTTAATAGATAGAAAATACATTTCTAGAAAATACACTGGAAAATTCAATTTTAAAAGTTTTATAGTATTCACTCTTGGTTGGAGTTGATAACTAATGTGAAACAAATCGAACATTCTCCATCAAAAAGAATCTACTGATAAAATGTGCTGGTATAGAATGAATCCATTCCCAGTCGGAAGCATATCTATGGTTTATCACATTCTTGTCTACAGAGGCGTCATTTAGGTTTTCGAAATGAATTGTGACTGCTTGTAATCTTCATCTCCAGTTTCATAATCATTATTCGTATTCAAAAAAAATACCGCGGTATACCGGTATATCGAAAACTGCTCAAATGTATGAACGTAGGTACCACAATCGAGACTTGAGGAATCACATTCGGAATGAATCAGCATGCCTTGATGATGCGATTCGAAAAACATTTACCCAACGCAGACGATATTAAAATTTATTTTTATTAAAATTTGTTTTACAGATTTTTCCCCCCAAATTCTACAAAACAATATCATGTGACCCTTCATTGAAACGAGCTCAACGAGTTCGTTCCAATCAGGGGCCACGTGATATAGATTCGTTGAAATTTTTGAAATTTATTTCTTGATCTGCTGAATTTGTATGTTACAGTACGTGGAGAGTGGATTGTTACAAAATCATCCGTAGAGTGGAGGTATCACCCAAAGTATCACTTTCAGATTCTGCACATATGGACAAAAACGCAAGCAACGTTTTAGCCAATGGACCTCCGGGTTTAACCCGGAGGTCCATTGGATGGAACTCTGCTTGTGCTTGTTATGGTTTGCAACAAATCTGCAATTATTGCTTGGGTGGAATCGTCACTCCGCGGTGATTTAGTGATAATACGCTCTCCACGTACTGTACGTGAGTAAAAGCAGACGATTCCTTGGGTAAAGGGATAATATTATTCATTCGGAGCTACAGTTAAAAAACTCAAGACATCTTGAAAATTTAATTAAATTGTGTGTAAATAAGTAATGACGATAAACCGATATTTTTGTAATTACACCGGTATTCAACCAATACTAGTTGGTTTGAATACCGGCGGTATATATCGGTTTATCGATATACCGTGCAGGACTATGCTTGACTGATTCTAGAAATAGTCTGTGTATAACTTACCATATTGCCAAAAAGGTCATCGTATCGGATTTCGCTTCGGTGAATGTATGGTCTTCGTTCCGTTTCCGGAAAAAGTAATCAAAAAACATTCCATTAACCAACGAAAAATCAGATGGTCCTCAAAGACAATCTTAAATTGTATATAAATATTAATTTGATCCGATATCTGTCCGCGGTGGCCATTAATTTGCGCAAACACGTCCCGTTTGATCAAACATGATTAATTTATAGGCAGTGTTTATGATAGTTTGTGGATCAACATTGTGTTTTGTTGACAGAAATTGCGATTCCTATCGACAGCTATATCATATTTTAATTTCGCTTCAGTCGCGGGAGACCTTTTTTACTGAGAGGGTATTGAACGATCGTCGTGAGGGTAAGCACATCATCACGTGACTGCCCTCTGGACACGATAGAATATAATTTACGCAGCTCGTATTTTATGGAACTGAGCATAACATTACCATAGGATCTTCACTGGGAATCCTATAGTATGGTAATACGAGTACCATTTCCGTATTTTCTCCCTGAACAGAAAAGGAAATTAACTTGCTTCACATTGAAGCTAAATTTCTTAACTAGTTGACATTAGGTTGAGTTTCACAAATTTCAGTATGATGTGCGAAGCACCAAGAAAAATGAGTGCGCAGACAATAGGGTTTAATAAATTCCTTGGAACCGGAAACGGGAATTTTTAAAACACAAAATCCAGAAAACGAAAAATTCTCGCATTCATAGGTTTATGAATGCGAGAATTTCCCGAGTAGCAGAAGGTACATAGTAGAACGAAATGTTGACGTTCCTTCAGGCAATATAATCTTTGGAAGCACACAGTTCTAAATGCTATTGCTCACATAGGGGTCACCGACGTGAGCATTGGAATATGTTGAACTGCATCGTCCAAAATTAGGTGATGGTAAAAAAGATAGTGGCATCATCAGTTTGAGTTATCGAGGAGCTATTGGCGAGAAAGACACAAAATGTGAAGAAAAACGCAGAAAGTTTTAGGGAAAACGTTGCCACTGCTTTCACCGACGAATGTGCCATTCCTGTTTCGGTTTTCACTTATTTTCCGGTTATCGGGGAGGGAATTGTTTGGTATTGGTTCTGAGATTTCCCGGTCTCGAAATAAACCCTAGTAGACAACCAATAATCGAGGATGATTATGTAAATTAACCCCTAATATAAATGTCAAAATAATGAAATTTCAAGCAACATTTTTTTCTATAATATAACTGGGAATTTAACCAACTGTATTGGTAAAATTCCTAGTTATATAAGAGAAAAAAAATGTTGCTTGAAATTTCACTATTTTAACATCTGTCAGAGCTCTTCATTGTCGACATGCTTGTTCGGTTAACCCTTTTTCTAACGCAACTGCGAAAAATGGACCGCGCCCCTAATTAACCTTTTATTATCAGTTCAGTTATTGTCTCCAAAACAGAATCCACGATCACTTTTGATTTTTTTTAGGGCCTGTCGGTCGCCGAGTGGTGTGCGTGGTTTAGGTATCGCGGAACTAAATATTTAAATTAGAGTTAACCACCTTAAAATATTGCACTCGGAAATGATGAGCCTAAAAATAAACAGCCTTGGGAAAATATATTGTTTCAATTAACGTTTGAAACATTCTATTGACATCTTGCATTATATTATTGAATATTCCTGATAAAAAAGAGAGTGATTTGATGACTTTTGGACCTAAAAAATACAATTTACTTTTTGTGTGTTTTTGTAGGGAATTCCCTGAAAAATATGTGCACGTGACCGGTACTTCCCTTTGTGTCAGTTTTTCTGTCTTATTTGTTGCATGATCCCCTGTTTTCGGATCAGAATTAGTTGCCTGAAGGGCTATACTTGACAGAGATATTTCAATGTCAAAATTAAAGTGATGCGATCATATTTTCTTCCGCCTGAACGTTATCATGGTCGCCTATGGGGAAATATTTAGTTCAGTGATACCTTTAGTATAGCTTCAATCGACGGTTGGTACAGATCGAAACTCTCTCGGCGTAAGTTCCAGTCTCCACTTTGCCATTTGCGATATATTCGGCGACCTTTCGTGATTCCACAACACTCGGAAAATTTGAAAAGATATGTTCTCGCCGATTCCCAGCGAAGTTTAGTATGAAAAACTAAATGATGTAACCTTCTGTAATTAATACCAATATCTGAGTGATTCGTGTGTTCTGTGCTTGCTCTGTGCATCCTTGGTTAACTTACATTGGCAGTTTAGGATGTGTCAGTGGCCGAAATGAGTGTTTGGTTCAGTATAGTTTTGCAAGCAGCGGTTGGTGCAGAATTAAACCTTTTCGGTGGTTGTCCGAACCCCAACTATGCCACTTTTGATATTAATAGTTTTATTATACGCTCAAATGTAGATTGTAGAAAACATGTAGGAAAAAACTAATTGTATCCTCCGCGGTGGAAGATGCCGAAATTTTCACTTTCACTGTGTCGAGAACGTTACGAAATCACGTCGGTGTTATCAATGCTATTGTTGTTAGTAAATGACGAAATATTTTAACTGATATTATAATTGTATTAAATATACTCGCACTTGTGAATATTGTCCGAGTAATGCCAACGGAAGTATTTGGGAACTATATTTTATCACTGCGGACTACTAATGCGGAAAAGGACAACAATTATTTGGAGGCGTTCGTGCTTTGGATTGGAGCCCAGCCAAGGCGATTTATCGAGAGAAATTACCAACTTCTTCTGAAATGCGTATAATAAAAAGAAAATCTAGTGTTTTGGGGCGGATGCTGAAAATTATCTCATTAGTGACCGCGACAAATGTTTATTTTTCTCGAGTGGCGAGCCACTCGCGAAAAATAAACATTTGTCTCGGATACACGTGAGATAATGTTCGGTAACCACTTAAAAACTCTAGCTATCCCTTATGTTTTAGTTTTTGTTTGCAAACCGGAATTCATAAATATTTGTGTACAGACAAAAAGTGTTGTACACGGTTAAGCAACGAAAATAAGCCACTAACTTGGAGAATCACTGATAATTTAATAATACTGTCATTTTGGTCCAAGTATAAAATTATTATTGAACCTCCTCATATATAGAACGTAGGTTTGCTCAGTTCGCTGTGGACAGTTGTTAAGACTTTTTATCATTGTTACCTATTCTATAATTTTAGCTAACCACACAAACCGTGGTGAACACGCCAGCAATGGGATTTCAATATTTCAAATTTACACCTACAGTGGAACTACATCCAAGCTGACCTTTCATGACCTCGACCTGAATGCAAACTTGTCTAAATTTATTTCTACGTTTTTGAATGAGTTTACCTCATAAAATACCACAAATTAACAAACATGCGTTGCCTCGTGTCAATAAAGCATCCATAACTCGAAATGGTATGTTATTATGCCATTAAAATGAAAAAGGCCCCGTGATTTGCGCGTTTCTTTTTCCATTTCGTTTCGACGTTAAAATTGACACCGGTGCTCATGTAAACAAAAACAGATTCGCACTTGTGAATATTGTATTATTTAACATTTAAACTCTTATTAATCTGACGATCATGGTATAAATAAAATAAACCTAAAGTAGCTTGGTGTACCAAATGTTCACCACTCGTGGTGAACATTTGGTACACCAAGCTACTATGGATATATTCTATATGAACAATTCAGGGCGGTCGGTTTGAAAGTGTAAAGGATAGAACGAATGAATAGGAAACAAAATCTGTGCTTACCTTCACCTTAACACTTTACTTCCGATTTGACCTCAACCGTCCGAGCAATTTACATAATTTAAGTAGTTGACAAAGGTATATTTTTCAAAACAATTCAACAAAGCCATTTCATGTGACCCCTCGATGGAACGATATCGTTCGAAGGTGGGATCGCATGATATGGTTTTGTTGAAATTTTTGAAAAATTAAAAAAAAAACAAGAATTAAAATAATGAATTTTGATATGGTGTGCGTCGTGTACAGGGTTAATTTAGTTCTTTAATGTTCCATCGAATACTAAGTAGATACTCACTGGCGTGAGTGATCTGTGTACCCAGAACGAAACTAATGAGTTTGTCAGAAGACTATAGAATAATATTCTTGTGTTTACAAATATTTGCCAATTCAATTCATATTTCACAGTAGGGCACATTTACAAGGGTGGTCGTCAATCCAATTACCAGATTGATATCTTGCTAATTTTCCACTTTACAGGGAATGGAAAATCAATTATCGCGGGCAATTTAGTTTAATGCTGTTTTGTATAAGCTGATTTCAATGATGGAGTAACTTCAGCATTGTCTAAATGTACCACTTATGATGGGTTTTCATCAGACAGATGATACGTAATCTAGACCACTGAATGCTCGAAGCGTTCATATCATATTAATTATCGGATTGATCCTGAATGACAATGGATCTGATTCTCTGGACTTCATTGAGGGGACAGTTATAATGGCGTGAATAAATATCTTGATATACTGATTGCTTTTGTGCCTGAAGACTTTCCGATACACTTGTGTGTCCGCGCAATTTGTCGTTTATTCAGACTGGCGAAGATACTATTATAAATTCATTGATCAGTGTTCCGCAAACTATGGCTGAAGAGAAAGACAGTATTCATTATGTTGTTCCGAATAAACCGTTCAAACCAAGGAACCGGCTAATTACATACGCTCAAACAGTGGAGTTTACAATATTGACGAAGGCGGGAGAAATTCAAAGAAAACAAATTATGCGGAGGGGGGGGGGGGGGGGGGGTCCAATGACCAATCATGGTTCGGCCCGGTGGAAACAAAAAGAAAAATGGATCAACATACAGTACAGTCGCCGTGGACTGGTCACTTCTCACGGGTGGACAAAATTTCCACCGACGCAATAATATTAGATTAGAAATACTAATTACAGGAATGATCATCAAATCAAAAATTTAATTAATAAAGCACCGGGTACAACCCGGTGCTTCATTAACTAAAATTTTGCTGATGATTATTTTTATTACCAGGTTGACGTATGCGTAGACATCACTGCCCACGCGTGGATTACGACCAATCCACGGCGACTTTTCTGTGAACGTAGTCTCCTTGATTCACAAATCTTGAGACAACACAATTATGAGAATGTTATGAATTATCTGTCGCCCTTCATACAACTTAATACGCCCTCCAACAACCATACTCCGATAAAGCGACATTATTATAATTCATTTCAATTCTTATAGTTCAATTTAATTTAATTTAGAGTGTTTTATTGTATAAAAATACACATTTACGCGACCCAAGTCTCCACCATTTATACCATTGCTGTCATATCAATTTTTGTGTACGCGAGAGTTCTATTATTTTCAACATTGGGTAGTACACGTGGTATCGAACTCGCAAGAGAAGAAACAGGTACGAACAAACCACCCCAATACTAACCAACATCCCACCTGCAGCAGTTACAGTGTAACTGTACCGTTGAACACGCCCACAATGTTTTATTTGGCAGATAGGCGAGATAAAGCAAAAACCTTCATACAATCGGTAAATTATCATCGAGGTATGAAAAATGCACCTCGACCAATCACATGCATGCAAGTCGTATATGTCACTAAGTAAAATTAAATGATTCTGTAATGACGACTACACATGGTATCCTTTCAAAGACTGTGATGTAATATACTGTTGGAAAGGGCTTACTGAGCCCTTTCCAACAGTGGATTACAACATAACATATAACAGGCTTCTAGAAAGAAACTATCGAAATAAGAATCCTGAGTTTCTCATCTCATCCTTTTCACTAGCAATATCAATCGTATTAACGTGATCCCGTCCGTTTGGGCCCATAAACCTCTGTTTTGTTTCAACACGACAAACCTACAATCTATCATGGTGTGTTTTTTTTTATTTATTGGTATTTAATGTAACATGTAACATATTTCTGCCCATTATGAATCAAAGAAACTTAAATTAAAAGGAGTTAAAACATGTAGGGCGGGGGCGTGGTATCCGGTAGAATATTACTTGACTCGATAGGCTGACGACGTTTGTTTCATGTTATACTAATAATAATTATTGTAAGCATTAATAATCGCATTTCACCGAATCCCCCGTGGGATCCCAGCGAAGCAGTGCTTGTTTACTGTGGTAAACAAGCTCCGTTTTACTTGTAAAATAGGACGCAGTTACCAGTTGTTGGGGTGGAAGTCCTCTAAAATGGGCAACATGGGTGTAAACGATTGACTAAAATTGACTTTATCTCCATGTTGTAGTCACGACTTTATCTCCAGGTTGTAGCCATTGTGCAGAAATATGTGATCTTAAACACCAATAAATAAATGAATAATTTCACCGAATATATAATTGTTATACTGTGTCTTGGCCGATATTTTTTTCTTTAGATTCTACCACGGGGAATGGTGAGACTTAGTGCACGAAACATCACACAACGCGAATTTCGCCTGTATTGTGACACTGGGGAATTAGCTCTTATGCTTGGCTTGTGACGGGGGCATCCATGGACTGATGGCTGACCTGGAGAGAGACGAAATACTTCCTATAAATTTTTAATCACATAACTGGAATGTCGCTTCCCAGCTATGCACACAAATGTATAGAAGACTTCGCGACTCTCCATCACCTTGGTTTTCCATTGACAACACGGACAATTTAACCAGCTATTGTTTGGAGCCGTTCACCTGTTCGAGCACATCAACCGTCTTAAAAACAATTCCTTTATATCTAATACGCTATTAATACTAACCAAGACCCGCATTAGAAAATATACATTTAAACCCAACTCTACAATGTGATTGCGAACAATTAAAAAAGCAAAAAATACACTGCTGACAATAAATGGAGATTAACGTATTATTGATAAAACCATAGGACTTACAGATTCGCAATACTAAACTGTATGCAATTCAATGTGGTGATTAATATCCTGTTTTCGTAACATATCTGTACACCGTAACCCAAAATTAAAAGAAATAAAACACTTTATATTTTTACATATCTTACTTACACCGAGTCACTCTACAACATAATTACGCTGGTCTCTCTTTCTGGTTTGCATTGGTTGAGATGTTACTTCATGTTAGTAGCAACTACTCCCAATGAATTACTGATTTAGTGGAGCGATTGAAGGAAGAGAAAGATTTTGCACGTCAAAAGTGCACAGAGGCATGTTTTGGGGCTAAGCGTCCTGTGACTCCAGTAGTTTTTTTTTTGTGGTATCATTCTGTAATTACAACGATGGGCTGAGAATGTCGACCAGATATCGACTGGGTGGAAATTCTCAGTTTCTTCACGAGTCACAATATTGTTGAATCTCTCCCATCGAAAAAGAGCATCTCAGATACTGCAGTAAGGCCGCCGTGGACTGGTTACTTTCCACGGGTAGGCAATATTTCCACAGACGCACCGCAATAATATTGTATTAGAAACACTAATTATAGGAACAATTATCAAAAATTTAATTAATGAAGCACCGGGTACAACCCGGTGCTTCATTAATTAAAATAAATTTTGCTGATGATGATTTTTATTACACACTAGAAACTAAAGTGTTACAACTGACACTTTCAAGGTGTTAAGCCAATTCTAACTCTTAGGGTTTGATTTTAACACTCAGAGTGCAATGCTTTAAGCACTTAGACATTACAATCGTCAGACATCTGAAACTTGAATGGATGGCACTTCCCATGTGTCTAGCATTGGTGGTTCTTCCAGAATCGTCCATAATTTGATTTGCGCTTGGTGGGTACATAATTAAAAGGACACAATGCAGATGACGCGGATCAGGCTCGAGAGTTCGAGTCCGATCCGCGTCATCTGCGTTGTTTCCTTTTAAGTGTCGCGCCATTACACTTGTCAAGTGGTATTATTGTAACACCTGTCAAGTTCTGGGATATCAACACTTGAACAAAGTGCTAGTTCAGAACTTAGTAAGTGTTAAATACTTCACTTCAAGTGTAGTTTTTAACACTTTAGTTTTTAGCGTGTACCTGGTGAACGCATGAACAATCCACGGCGACTGAACTGTACCGTTTGTTTTTCTAGATCGGTCTTGATTTCTCAACATTTGTTTCTGAAATGTTCGATGGACTGTTTAAGGGATAGACTGGTTCTAGGCTATAACAGGTTCAGAATCGCTTAAGAATTTGGCTTGTGGCTTGAGGCTTGTGGAGAGACAACGGGACAATCGCTATAATGGGAAAGACACTCTCCCCACAACCCAATGTTTTATACTTCGTAGTAAGTCTCCTGTGCGCCAAATATCACTGTAAATAGTGGTGTTAAATTTTTGAACGCGTCATATATATGACGCGTTTAAAATATGAATGCCATGTGTTCAATTCTGGTACGCTAGTGATCAAATTAACCATTTATATGAAATGTTTGAACGGTAGTGTTCAATTTTGCACGTTCGTGTTCAGCAATGTGTAACACTGGTGTTCTAAAACTCAAAAGTAACACCTTCATGTTTAGAACAACAATTTCAACAAGTTCATCTGTGTTTCACATTGGCGATTCGTCCCATCAGATGAACATGTTCAATTCTGGTACACTGGCGTTAAGAAACTGAACATTAGTGTTAAAAATTTGAACAGTAGTAACGTGTTCAAGTGCTGTTGCATTTTTGGCGTTCATTTTTTAACACTATTATTTACAGTGATATATCTATCATTGTCGAGGGGGCGCGGTGGCTCAGTAGGTAGAGGTGCAGGCTGCAAGCCGAGAGGTCCTCGGTTCGAATCCCACCTGTGGCAAACGCGTTGTGTCCTTGGGCAAAACACTTCACCCTGCATTGCCCACGTGTGGGCACGGTGACGTTGTGTACTAAGACAAAGTGTACGTCGATGGTGCACTGTCTTCAACCAAATTATGGTAACCCTGCTTGTGTGGAGTTAGTATGTTGGGGAGCTGACAGTTGCTCGCCGTTGCTCGGTGGTTCTCTCCGGGTACTCTAGCTTCCTCCACCCATAAAACTGTTGTGGTCATGATTAGCCATTGTGCAGAAATATGTGACCTTAAACACCAATAAATAAATAAATATAAATAATCATTGTCGAAAAAGTTCGTCTACCCGCCCCCTCAGTCGGACGCCATAATTTCGGCCCTGCGATATTCTATTTTTAAGTGGCTGCCTTTACATTTGAGGGTAACCTATAGGACTGTAATGAAGGATAAATGTTCTTGGAATGCGTTTCCTACTCACTTAAGTGCAGACAATATTTTCTTTGTAGTTTGCTAGTATTTTGGCTGTGGACAACTCTACAAGTAACACCTTTACGTAACTTAACGGAAATACCCGACACTCTATTCCTCAAATCGCCATTCGGATTGTATTATTTTTTCAGTTACTGTCTCCGAACAAAGCTGATGAGTCAGAACGTACCAAAATTAGATCGCCATCAAAATCGACTTTTGGTAAAGTTATCTCCCTTGAAAGTATCAGGCGTGCGAAAAAGGCCCAATTAAGCAAGTAATTGTTGAGAAAACTCCTATGGCATCAGTAGAAAATAAAGCTAAATTCCCTTTTGTTATTTTTAATAAACGAAAACGAGCTGTCTTTTGTCTTCGTTTTTTTTTAAAAAGTAACAGAAGGAAACGAGGGGTTTTGTTGCAAGCCAACTGGAAGCAACAAGTTCTCAGATGATCATTTCTATCAGTTTCACACCTCCCAACGCTACACTACAAGTCAAAATAAGTTGTAGCATAACCGCAATAAACTAAGTATACTGCTGCTCCTGCACTAATGAGATCAGAATCTGACATCATTTTCTGGAAAGCTCTCAGTGAGAGCTTTCCAGAAAATGATGTCAGCTTCTGGTCTTATCAGTGTAGGAAGAGAAAGATACAGTAGCTTATAGTGGTTATCCTACACCTTTAGAGGGCGCGCTGGCGTGGTGGTAACCAGTTCTCGTCAGATCACCGAAGTTAAGCAATGTCGAGCCCGGTTAATCATTGGATGGGTGATCGTCAAGGTACTTAACCCCGATTGTCGGCATGGGGGCACGATGACGCGGTGTACTAAGGCGTACTGCACGTCGATGGTACGTATGTCTTCAACCAATCTAACCCTGCCTGTGCTGCAGTGCAGAGTTACGATGTTGGGGAGCTGGCTGCTGCTCGTCGTTGCTCGGTGGTTCTCTCCGGATACTCCGGCTTCCTCCACCCGTAAAACTATCACGGTAATGTTTAGCCGTTGTGCATAAGTGTATGGCCTTAAACATCAATAAATAAATAAATAAATAAATAAATAAATAAATAAATAAATAAATAAATAATCCTACAACTTATTTTTTATTTTGACTTGGACTGTAAGTATCCACTGTGGATTTTCGTTTAGTAAATGCGTTTTTACAGATATTTGCAAGTTTTTATTGTTCCCAGGAAAAAAATTAGCAAATCTCACCTCCTAGACTTTTATGTTAATGGAAAGGGTAGTGTCTGTATTAATGAACAGAAAAAATGCAAAACATCAAAACATTCTGAAAATGGCGTTTTCTTATTTTTGAAATGGGTTTCAACACAGAAGAATAGCCAAACGTTCGAACTGATTGGGAAATATTTTTATCTTACAATCAACATGTATTTTGTCTGTATTAACACCGCAACTGTCGTGTATCCGACCACCTGACACAGATGTTTGTACCAGGGGGTTGGATACAAGCACGTTCATTTCGCGTGAGTTCCATTTTTTTCTTTTTGTTCATCCGTACGAATGAATAGTTCATTATATATTCGTCTACATTCTTGACTTATCCCCAATATATTGTAAGATAAAATGATTATTACAATTATGTGGATGTACCAAATATGTATCCAAGTCTCGCTCCGGGTTCTAATGGTAGATCGCAACTCGTTTTCGACTCGTCGTGATCTGCCCTTGGAACACGAAGCTAGACTCGGATACATATTTTGTACATCCACATAATGGTAGTAATCTCTTTGTGAAAAGCCAGCTTCGGTGTTTTTTGTACTACTGGAGTTTGGGAAAGGATGCTCACATTGATGATACAAATTCCTTAACACTTCGAAACTTCTTCAATTTTTATATGAAATTCCAATACCCCATACCCCATACCCCATACCCCATGTGTTAAATTTCCCGACAGCTTTAGGAAATTAAGAGGTGCTAAATGTTGCGTAAATCTCTTCCAATGGCGAACATTATCAGCCATAAAATAAGAACTTGTAGCTATTCTGTAAAATTTAGATTTGCACGTGTAGTGTAGTTGTGATTGGGGAAGGGTTAAAACTATGGAACTGTAATTTATTTATTATTTATTTATTTATCGGGGTTTAACGACACTTTCTACTGCCGAGGCACCTCGTGTCGGAGAATTTTACGGGTGGAGGAAGCCGAAGTTCCCGTAGAGAACCGCCGAGCAGGATTAAGTCGGGATTTAGTGCCTTGCCCAAGGACACAACATAGTTACCCCCGAGGGATCGAACAGTGGTCCAATATCCCAATCGCATAACCACTGAGCCACAGCACTCCTTTTGTGGATGTAATAAATGCTAACCAACTTGGGGTATTAGGCAATATATACTGTTTATATACATATGTTTTTTTTTCTCTTTGAAATATTATTTGGATACTTTTCATAATATCAAAGACGACACAACTAAATTATTTCGTTACAATTTATTGGAGAGTGCCAAAAGGCACTCTCCAATAAATTGGAACAAAATAATCGCTGATGAAAAAATTATGCTTTTCAAACTAATTCTATTGACATTCTACTAGTTAAAAAATAAATATATATAGATATTCTCAAAATATCTTGGGGACTTCGTTAGGGAGACATCTGTCCTTCAGAGCCTTGCCAATAGAAATCTTGCTTAAACGTTGTAATTTTACAACGATTTCATAACGACTGGGGAGCAAGTACTACTCTTTATATACACTTGGAACTTCATTAAGTATCCCTTGAAATGTTTCATGACAGTGAAGTTGCTGTTACTGATTATTATGTTTTAATGATTGCTTTTTCTTGCAGTACATTTCATCTTGTGAAAAAACATGATGTTTCTGGTTGATAGCGTACCCCAAACACATCCCCTCGTCCACGTGAAGCATGCTATCCACGACTGTCACAAAAAAATTCTATCATCCACATGTAATATCTGGGTATAAAACTAGAAAATTTGGTGACATAGCAAGGAGGAGACTGTCAGACTGAGCACTGAGATGGCAAATTGTTGGCATGCATGCAACAGGCATGTCATTCAAAGCTATTGGAAGGCAACTTGGCTATAGTCATTCCGTCATCGGCAGTCTTGTCGGAAAACATCAACAAATCAACGATGTTAACGACCGACCAAAGCATGGACACCCCAAAAAGACCTCTCCTCGGGAAGATCGGAGCCTGGCACGCCTTGTTCCTTCAAGAGGGATTTTGAAACGCCGTTGGCTCCCCAACAGGCGTTTGTGCAACCGAACTGTCCGAAATTGTCTCAAAGCACTGAGTACGAGGTCCAGAAAGGTCATCAAGCGTCCAGCTCTGTCGGGTTAGTATCAAAGACGACGTTTGGAGTGGTGCATGACACGACAACATTGGAATCTCAGGACATGGATGAGAGTCCATTGGTCAGACGAGAGTTGGTTCCTGCTTCACGTCACAAATGGTCGCATGAGAGTGTGGAGGCACAGAAATACTTCTTACGTGCCCAGGAACATCGGACCTACTGTTCCTTATAGTAGAGGATCAGTAATGATCTGGGTATGCCTCTCTCATGATTGTAAACTTGATATGATGACTGTATGTAGGAATCTGAATGGTCATCAGTACATCCGGGACATTCTCAATCCGGTTGTCTTGCCTCATTTTGACAACCACACGTTGGCTATTCGCCATGTATTCATGGACGACAATGCAAGGCAATATCGGCCCCATGCTGTGAGAGCATTCCTTCAGAACAACACTACCTCGGCCTGCAATGAGCCCCGATTTGAATCCCTTAGAACACATCTGCGACTTTCTCGGACGTCGTGGGCAAGCAAGAGATCCGCCTGTACAGAATTGGGGCGATTTGGAAGCTGCATTGCATGAGGAGTGGCAGCAGTTGCCCATGGACCGCATCAGAAGGCTCACTGGTAGCATTAGGATACCCCCCTCCCCCAGACTGTCATCCCTGCACGTGGTGGATGCATTAGCTACTTTCGTCAAACACTGCTATTATGTTCAGGATATCACAAGTTACATTTTTGTTAGTAATTGCCGGCATCGTTTCATCCTGGACCGTTCCAGCACCATACTCATCGAGAGACCATTTTTCCATCAAAAACATTAGTTACAGATATGTGTAATTAGTGTCATTGAAATACTGCATATTTTCATCATTGTGTTGTCTTTCATTTATCAATAGACCACTCTTTCCATAATCAATAACTTTTGGCCGTCTGAAAGGTAGCATGAAAGTAATGACAGTTTCTATTGACACCACTGCGAAAAAACAGGGGGTGCTTAATTAAGTTCTAGGTGTATAGTTTACTTTCTTGAAAATGTGCATAAGCATGCTATTCACGAGGAGTATAATCAGGAAGTGGAACATGGGGAACTTGAAGAGAATTCGGTACGCGATATCATGAACGAGTTCGTTTCCAGATACTGGCAAATGAAGAGGCATAGGGGTGGGTGGATTTCGGGGAACAACAGAACCAAAGTCTACTCGCCTAGAAATCGCGACAAATCCGTGGCTGGCTGAAGTTTTATTATTGTTATTTTTATATTAACGCCTCTGGCCCTCTGTGTGAGATAAGCTGCGGTTAGTTCGTAGTCGTGCTTTTCTAGAATTCTGTGTAGAAACTTTTAGCATGCACGGAGTGAGTGTCTCACTCCCGCATATGACGTAGCCATCCAACATTCACACCCGATAGAACGGTGCTCTTGTACAGTACCAACACTTTACCCAACGTAACAGCCAACACCGGCCAGAGCTATTCACAAAATTCGCCTATTAATTTTCAGTATATTTTTCATTTTTTTTTGTCTCAAAAACATAGGTTATGACCCCTCTTTGGAACGAGCTCATAGAGCTCGTTCCAAAGAGGCGTCATAACCTATGTTTTTGAGACAAAAAATGAAATAAATTAGTTATTCAAGAATTTGTTTTGAGGTGTCGTCTGCTTTTCATGTTAGGTAAGGGTTAACCCCCGAAGCAATACAGCCAGAAGGTGTACGAGTGCAACAAAATCTTCGCCGGACGGGGGATCGTTCCCGCAACTCCTTGCGTGAGAAACCAGCATACTCTTCCATTCGGCCACAGCTTGCGTTATTTCTTCGTATGAGCCAATTTCTATGTACGGGCGTATTCAGTTGGGAACTCAGGGATGGAAAAGATAAATTATTTGGTTCGAGAAACATGTCTCTCGTCTTTAATTAATTTAATTACAAACTCCCAGAAGATAGATCTATAAACATTATTGGCAAGTTCGGCCTTAGAGATGAAAGAAATAAAACCGACGTCTTAGTTGCGTAAACAACATATTGTTGGAAGTTTATTATATGCGCGTGTCAGGCTGAATTGATAGTTCTAACTCAATAAAATTTCAAAATGATTGATGATGGTCTGCGGTGATTGGGACTAAGTGTATCTAAATTGATAGACATGACAGTGATCGATGCTGACATGTTACTTATCCCGAGAATAAGAAAAAAACATCTCCGACCAGACGGTCACTCATTCTCAGACAATCATTCAATGTAAATTAAATCACGTTTGTCATAGAAAATGTGACTCCAGGGAAGTGTAATAGCTGATGTACTGCGAAAACTTGTTTTTATTCTGTAAATCTCATAGCTTCAACACTCAACCTTATTGCCTCGTCCAAACAGGTTGGTTGATTAATTTAGACATTTTAGTCTGGTTGCTTAATTCCAAAGAATGTTTAGACGTGACTGGAAAGTGAGGTGTGAAAATACTAGATTTTATTTTTTTTTTTTTTGGCTTGTGGTTAGACTCGTTCGAGCTTGCGGAGTGATGAAGTTTCGACTGATAATTAGTTCAAGCAATATTTATTTCCAAATTTAAAAAAAAAATATGTCACATTCTTCACGAATAATAGTGCGGATATGACCTAAAGACCTTACACTGACCCAAGCTGAAATGAAATTGTGTTTTCTCCTAAATCATAACTAGTGTACATGTGGTATGTTTAGTTGTGCGTGTCGTTAACACAGATCAAATATGACCGGATTACTTGAACGACAGCAAAAAACACCTCTCCCAATCTATCTCCCTCAAGATTTGGGCTGCACGATATTCAAAACTGAATACCGGTATCGGTATTCAAAAACATACCGCGGTATACCGGTGTATCGAAAACTGTCCAGATATATGAACATAGGTACCACAATCGAGACTTGAGGCATCACAGTCGGAACGAATCAGCATCCCTTGGTGATGCGGTTCGAAAAACATTTACCCAACGCAGACGATATCAAAATTTATTATTTTAAAAATCAGTTTATCATATTTCCCCCAAACTTTTTCAAAACAATATCATGTGACCCCTCGTTGGAACGAGCTCAACGAGCTCGTTCCAATGAGGGGTCACATGATATAGTTTTGTTAAAATTTTTAAAAATAATTTTTTCAACTGGGGAATTTGTATATTACGTGGGCGCATGCAGACGATTCCTTGCGTAAAGGGCCACTATTATTCATTAGGGGCTACAGTTAAAAAACTCAAGTCATTCTATTTGTCATCCCCTAAAGGATAATACTTATTACTGGAAGATATAAAGTTCCCTTTTGAGCCCATTACACATATGGATGTCGATATCGCCCGCACATTGTCTGGTAGCCAGCATAATCATGTAATGGCAACGCTCTTCTCTCCACGGATCGTTTTATACGCCCGCGACGAATAGTCGGGATCGGGAGGGGGGGGGGGCATATAGTTTGTATATTGTTTGGCCTGAAAATTCCTCTCACCGTTTTCAGGCTAGGACATATTTATTTCACAGGATGGTTGTACATGTACCAGAGGTGTGCATATTTTCAGGACTTTGATTTGCTTGAATATTTCACAAAATTACAGACTTTTGAACTTGGACAATATTTTGTAGAATTTCACCTGTATAGTACGTGGTTTGTGTGTGGTAGACTTTACGAGGGATCCATATGTGTCTTACAGACACAGCTCATGTGCGACTAACAAATCAGAGTTAGTGGACTTAATCGTTTGAACCCTGGTGGTATCTACCATGTCAGTTCAATGGCAGCAATTGGTAGAGTCCATTTTCTTTATTTGGGGTAGACCAATCAAAATTTTCAACGTGCAGCCTAAGGGCTGCACGTTGAAAATATTGATTGGTCTACCGCCCAAATTCACTGACCAACCATCAACTTTATGAATTCAGATCGTATCACTATCCTGGGCCGGAAAAGAGGCCCTTCGATTCAAAGGGTTAAAACTCCTGTGTCCATGTGCTATGCGGAGGCATGCTTTAGTCTAGTTTGTGGAACGAGTTTTTTTGGTTGTTGTGAGAATGTTTGGATTATTTTCCAATATATACTTTAAGGCTTTTTCCGCGCTCTCAGATGTCCATTTCAGTTTTGGTGGGTATTTTGAATAAGAGTAACTACGTTGTTTATTGACTTCATCAGCGGTTCGATGCATTAGCTGGAGCGAAAGTTGACAGTGATCAGAATATTCATTTGGGGTTTTTACACAAAAATAATCAATATCAGACAAATACTTGTGAGATATAATATAGTCTACAGTACTTGCACCGTTGTATTGGTAGCTTGTAAAATTACCAACACAATCGCCCGGTGCACGCCCATTACTTATTTTCAGTCGAGCTACCTGACACAATGTCAGCTGTGATACAATGGTGGTAGACTGTTTCAGAGAGGTTTAACCCTTTATCTAACCTGAAAAGCAGACGACTCATGCAAAAATAATTCTTGAATAACTATTTTTTTTTCATTTTTTGTCTCAAAAACATAGGTTATGACCCCTCGTTGGAACGAGCCCGACGAGCTCTTTCCAACGAAGGGTCACAACCTATGTTTTTGAGACAAAAAATGAAAAAAATAATTAAAATTAATTGACGATTTTTGAGAATAGCGCAGGTCGGTTAGTGCCGTTATGTTAGGTAAAGGGTTAACGATGAAAGCAAAAAAAAAAAAATGATTATTAAAAGTTAGAAGGTGATTATATCTTCATCATTGCAGTCATATCTCAGCCAAACACTACATTAGCACAACGAAAAAGCTTTAATCTACATTTAACTGTCAGTATTTCTTATTCTATAACTTCAACAGAATCAGGTGACACGTTTGATTGCAAACCCATGTGCGATATGAAAGCAGGTAAAAAAAACTCCCGATGACTATTTGCTCCATAAAAACTTCGGCTGATCTATTGTGCAGCAAATGGATCATGCAGGTTGAATGACGGGGTTGGGGTGGGGTGCAATATATTTAAATCAAATTAAAATGCGGCATTTTCTTAATCCTTTACCTAACACGAAAAGCAGACGGCACTTGCAAACAAAATTCTTTAATAACTAATTTTGTTCCAGCTTTTGGTCAAAAACACAGCTTATGACACCTCATTGGAATGGAACGAACTCGTTCCAATGAAGTGTCATAAGCTATGTTCTTGAGACAAAAAATGAAAACAAAATGGAAATTGAATGGTGATTTTTGAGAATAACGCTGGTCGGTTTTGGCCGTTAAATTGGGTAAAGGGTTAAATGACTTGATTCTTGTGTTATTCGGGGCTTACCCAGTAGCAGGGACTTTCGATTTTTCCTACGGGAAAAGACAGGATAAAGCCAGGACGCAATATACGATTTTTGTTGCTCGTCGTGGTGATAAGCGAACATTTCATAATAATAACATTACTAGTGGATGATCCTTTGCTATGCATGGTTTTTCGGTATGTGATATTATCCCTTCCCCTGCGATTTTTCATGTCAGACATTCCGCCACATCCACCCTGCCTGTTTTTTATTCTTAGAACCTCTTCCCACAAGCTGAATAAGGTGCTATATAAGTAATGGAATTTTGTGTATTTTAAAATTCTCACCTCTGATATTCTTTAAATTCAAATTAAATATACACCCATTATACATCAAAATGAAGGTTTGGAGGTGTAGAACACGAAAAATATATGACATCAACCAGAACTGATAATACAATAATATTTTCTGAGAACAACTTGTGGCCAAATGTGCTTCACATATCCAAGAATAAAGCCAGGCATTCAAAACACTTTACGATGCAGCTATAGGACTGCATTTGGGAAAATGACAACACTGCCTACATGTTTTATTGAAGATGGATTCCATGTTCGACAGACATGCGCAAATCACTGGATACCACGATTTTCCACCGAGAAACAAAATCGTAATTTTAACCCATTTCAACATGTGTCATGGTACCTTGCATAGAATATGGCAACTGTACAGTCTCTATATAATAATAGTATGCTGTATTAAGGCGATCTTTCTCATTATTTGATTGTTGGGGGGGGGGGGGGTGCGGTGGCTCAGTAGATAGAGGTGCAGGCTGCAAGCCGAAAGGTCCTCGGTTCGAATCCCACCTGCGGCAACCGCGTTGCGTCCTTGGGCAAGACACTTCACCCCCATTGCCCACGCGGGGGCAAAGTGACGCTGTGTACTAAGGCGTGTTACAACCGATAATGTTACAACGCCGCATAATGTTACACCAACGCATAATGTTACAAAAAATGTAGTAAACAACCGATAATGTTATAAACTCCGCATAATGTTATAACTTTTTTCAACCCGTTATGTTATAAAAATCGACGCATAATGTTATAACTTTTTTCAACCCGTTATGTTACAACAAATTAACCGATAATGTTATAACTAATGTATACTAATTCCAGTTACAGCTTTTGTAGATGGACTTTACCACTTACCATTTATTGCCACATAAAGGTATGAAATATTTATACTAAAGGTTTCTGCTCTGGTTAAGGCGATTTATCATAGAATCCCGGGGATTTATCATAGAATGACCTAGTCACATTACATAGACGCGGATTATCCTGGTAACTCAATCGTGTGACGTCATTACCATTATCATCCAGTGCCCAACATGGTGAAGGCGGGGGTGGTGGAGGAGGGGTGCTATTTTATCCGATTGGTACGTTTACCAACATACGTAATCTCCGCTTCCAGAAATGTAGTGTACCATAGTCCCCTGACGCCTTTAGGGATGGGCAAATGCCTCTGTTTCTGCTTGTTTTGGGCATCTAAAACTCATTTGTCGCATATTTCTTAGTCATAAGAATATCTTATTGTTCATTAATTTGACATTCTAACATCTAACACTGAACAAAAACGAGGTGGAGTTAAAAGAGGTCAAAAAGTTGGATGGAGCGAGGCACATATGGTGGATGTGGCGGTTTGGTAGTGTCGTACGGAAGCCGAAGAATAAGATGCGAGACTGGGTAGGAAGGGGAATGAGGTTTAGGAGGATTGAAAGGGGTGGGCAGGGATTAGGCTGAGAAAGAGAGGAGGTCATGGATTAGTACATCAGGGTGATTGTGCAGAGAAGGCTATCTGAGGATACTATAAGAGAGTAGTGCTAGACAGTATGATAATATAGATGGTGGAGATGTTGGAAGAAGTGGAAGTGATGAATTTGGGATTACAGGTTCTGGATAAGGCGGAATCTCCAGAACAGGCAGTATAGGGAGAAGGGGGAGATTGTGGAGGAGGAGTTGTGCTGATGTTGGTGTTGTGGCGGTGTTGGTGATGGTGTTGAGTAGTTATGCATGTTGAAAATGAGCCGTTTTGTAGGACCCCGGGGCAGGACCCCGGAAGTGACGTCATGTCACGTGACTGGGCGGTCATGTTGGGTTGTACTGATAGTGCACGTGGGTGGCCATGTTGTGATGTCATTATCATGAAAAAAGGTGGTAGGAGTGCGTATGCGCAGCGCGTGTTGTTATAGGGACACGTGCCCCGTCTCATCCCTAACAACCCGACAATAGATATCGAATTAATCCAAACAACCCGACAATGTTCAGGAAACTGTCCAAAACATTCCCGAAAACACTCCCGAATCCTACCAGTACCGATTTAGTAACTCGCCAGAAACTCGAGGGACCGGGACTTCAGGAGCTCCAGGGGCAAGGGGCAGTACGGCTCCGGGGACAGGGGCGGCGCCCCCTTCCCTTCCAGTTTATCTCTCAGTTAAAAAAACACTATTGTAATAAACCAACCATTATTATAATAAACCCATTTCTGTGATAAAGTACGCGTCCATTATATGGTCGGACATTAGGTAACGATACTATCCTATGTTTTAAGGATACTAAACCCACGGAATCCCCCTTTTCGTCGTATAAAGCAATGAAAGCTATGAAAATGAGCACGATGCGTGCAAAATCATACGTCTCAAAATGAAAGCTATGAAAATGAGCGCAATGAGTACCTCTTCATACGTCTCATACCCTCATTAAGGATACTATCCTACCTTTATTTGGGAGTGTTTTCGGGAGTGTTTGGGTCAGTTTTCTGAAGATTGTCGGGTTGTTTGGATTAATTCGATATCAATTGTCGGGTTGTTAAGGGTGAGACGGAGCACGTGTCCCCATAACAACACGCGCTACGCATACGCACTCCTACCACCTATTATCATGATAATGACAACACAACATGGCCACCCACGTGCACTATCAGGACAACCCAACATAACCGCCCAATCACGTGACATGACGTCACTTCCGGGGTCCTACAAAATGGCTCATTTTCAACATACATAACTACTCAATTCCATCACCAACACCGCCACAACACCAACACAACTCCTCCCCCACAATCTCCTCCTTCTCCCTATACTGCCTGTTCTAGTGATTCCGCCTTTTCCAGAACCTGTAATCCCAAATTCATCACTTCCACTTCTTCCAACATCTCCACCATCTATATTATCATACCGTCTAGCACTGCTCTCTTATAGTATTCTCAGATAGCTTTTTCTGCACAATCACCCTGATGTACTAATCCATGACCTCCTCTCTTTCTCAGCCTAACCCCTGCCCACCCCTTTCAATCCTCCTAAACCCCATTCCTCTTTCTACCCAGTCTCGCATCTTATTCTTCGGCTTCCGTGCGACTCTACCAACCTGCCACATCCACCATATATACCTTGCTCCATCCATCTTTTTGGCCTCTTTCAACTCCACCTCATTTTTGTTCACTGTTAGTTGTTAAAATGTCAAATTAATGAACAATAAGATATTCTTATGACTAAGAAATATGCGACAAATGAGTTTTAGATGCCCAAAACAAGCAGAAACAGGGGCATTTATCCATCCCCAAAGGCGTCAGGGGACTATGGTACACTACATTTCTGGAAGCGGAGACTACGCATGTTGGTAAACGTACCAACCGGATAAAATAGCACCCCTTCTCCACCACCCCCGCCTTCACCATGTTGGGCACTGGATTGTCATGGTAATGACGTCACACGATTGAGTTACCAGGATAATCCGTGTCTATGTAACGTGACTAGGTCATTCTATGATAAATCCCGGGGAGTTGGGGGGGGGGGGGGGGGGGGTATCTCCTCGCCTTAACCAGAGCAGAAACCTTTAGTATAAATATTACATACCTTTATGCGACAATAAATGGCAAGTGGTAAAATCCATCTACAATAGCTGTAACTGGAATTAGTATACAGAAGTTATAACATTATCGGTTAATTTGTTGTAACATAACGGGTTGAAAAAAGTTATAACATTATGCGTCGATTTTTATAACATAACGGGTTGAAAAAAGTTATAACATTATGCGGAGTTTATAACATTATCGGTTGTTTACTACATTTTTTGTAACATTATGCGTTGGTGTAACATTATGCGGCGTTGTAACATTATCGGTTGTAACAAGGCGTACTGCACGTCGATGGTGCACCTGTCTTCAATCAATGCTAACCCCGCTTGTGTGGAGTTAGTATGTTGGGGAGCTGACAGTTGCTCGCCGTTGCTCGGTGGTTCTCTCCGGGTACTCCGGCTTCCTCCACCGTAAAACTGTTGTGGTCATGATTAGCCATTGTGCAGAAATATATTACCTTAAACACCAATAAATAAATAAATATATTTTTGATTGTAGACGGCGTTGTTTTCGATGCTTTTTCCGTCCGATGACGTTGACCGGAAATCGAAAGTAAGAAAATTTGGAAACAAAGACGTCACTTTTGGAATTTACTCCCATACATCTCTGTCGCTGTGTTTTGAAGGATTTTGATGCCCTGGCTTTGTTCTTGGATATGTGAAGCACATTTGGCCACAAGTTGTTCTCAGGAAATATTATTGTTTTACCAGTTCTGGTACGAATACGGTAGCAGACTTCCAGGAACCAGTGGCGCGTGCTGTCAACTCTATGAGTTGATTTCATATATTTTTCGTCTTTTATACCTCCCAACCTTCATTGTGATGTATAATTTGTGTATATTTAATTTGAATTCAAGGAATATCAGAGGTGGGAATTTCAAAATATACAAAATCTCATTACTTATATAGCACCTTAATAGACTAAAAACATCTGCTCCCTCTACACCCGGACGATTATAAAACCAGGGGCGTCTGATCAGTTTTATTATTTTTAGGATGACCAGTCCCAGTTCATTTCATCTAAATTTCTCCAAGGTCTCTTCACACACAAAACATAAATAATATATTGAACAAGTTTGTCGGATTCCGACACTGTCGGCAAATCAATAACGTAAATTTCGCCTTTCCATTGCATATCGATATTAATATGATGACCTAAGTTTGGACGGCAAAATTATCAACGGGGAAAATTGCAATCCGTCCGTGGAAATCACAATTTAAGTGGTAATTTCTGTACAGTCCTACCGATGTTATCTTGAAGTATTCGATGAAACCAATACAACCAAATGTCAATTGAATCAATCTTGGACACTGTCTGATGCAGAAATTATAGAATAGATTACCCAAACCTGACATTTCGTCCCTTGAGTTCCAATGTGTTCTATGTGCCAGTAGGCACATAGAACACATTGGAACTCAGGGGACGATTAGTTTAGAGAATAATTTGGAGGTGCCGCGAGTGGTGGGAGTGGCGATGTGCAAAGTGAGTAAGTATTTTTTAGTTCATTTTTTTCCGACAAATCATATTCTCATTTTTGTTTTAGGTGCAAAATAAGTAAATGAAAACAATTCAGGGTGGAATTGCCACCACGTCTGGAATCCCATAACTTTCCAATAAATATACACGAATTATACATGAAAATGAAGGTTGTGGCGTGGAGAAGATAAAACACATAAGATTTCAACTTCTATAGCTGTTCGCAGGGATAAATGGTTCCTGAAACTCTGCTACCGTTTTCGTACTAGAACCGATAATAAATACACAGATCGACACGCGCATGTGAATGGCTTATTCGATATTGCACGAGTGCAAGGGTGGAAGGATAAAATGAGAAGCCGCAGGCCTCGAGTTTTATCGATTAACCTATTCACACGCGCGTGTCGTTCTGTGTTTATTACACGTCTTCACGTCTATAAAAACAATTATAGAAGGACACTCAGCAAATTCAATTGACAACCATCAACAAAAAGAACATTTAAGGAATGATCGTTTCTTTTTGTCTATTTCTTGAGTTATGAACCCCAAAAAACAAAGTCCAAACTGTGTATATGGGCTACGCCCATTTACACAGTTTGGACTTTGTTTTTTGGGGTTCATAACTCAAGAAATAGACAAAAAGAAACGATCATTCCTTATAATTAAACGTTCGCGACCCAAAATAAATAAATAGTGTTATTCGTCCTCTACTTTAGCGAACAAACACTTAAAAACTAAAGCTGGTAGACATATTATTTTTCTGGCATAAAAGAGGGCGCATATTATTGAAATGCAGGTAGCGATTGACACACTTTCCAAGTCAAATGCACTTATGTCATTAAATTTTTTATTGACCAATGAATTACGTAATGCAAAGAAAACGTCATAAGCCACGCCTCCCTCAAATTTCATTCAACTGTTCACTTCACGTAAAAGTTACGTTCCGTGGTAGGTGGAAGTAGGCCATCAGTATTACATTGTATTTTGGTTTTGACCGTTTCCCGAGAACTGAAAAACACAGTTTGTAAAAGTGGAGTTAGATATAAAGCCAGATGACATGAAATTAGTTGAATTCAATGTCAAAATTGCCGTATTCGTCGTGACCAGCCATTGTTTACAATCGATTTGGGTAAAACGATGAACGCAGACGATCACCCAGTGTGCGTAAAAATTGAAATGTCAAATAAATACATTTGTGAAGAAAAAGAAAAATTGACCCACCACGGTGATTTAAATATTTTATAAATAATTTCATGGTGATAAATTAGTAATATAAATTTATTTTTCTTTTTCACATTTAGAACGTGCCAGTGTTCTAACTTCTACTGATTTGACACCATGTTGCAACTCTGAAGACTGGTATTTTAGGGGCGTGGCTAGGGGTGGACCTAATTGTGTTTTTTTCGGTTCATTGAGTTATGAAAAGAAAAAACAGAATCATGTGAGCCAATCGTTTTATCTGAAAACGCATGAACCGAAAAAAAGTTTAATTATATTTTATTACCAACCAAACCACATGTGTGCGGAACAGATTTTCATTTTCCACATGTTTTCTAGTGTTGCTGTAGATAGGGATTTCATAGAAATGCGTGTTATAAAATAATATTTCACGAGAACAACTTGTGGCCAAATATGCTTTCGATATCCAAGAACCTAAGGTTTGAAATTCAAAACGGCACACTTTCCTCCACTCTCTGCTTACCCCTTTGTAGGAGCTCGGTGTTTTAGTGGTTAGAACATTAACCCTTTACCCAACGCAGACGATATCAATATTTATTATTTTAAATATCATTTTTTAATTTCTTTCAAAAAATTTCAACAAAACCATATCATGTGACCCCTCGTTGGAACGAGCTCGACGAGCTCGTTCCAACGAGGGGGTCACATGATATGGTTTTTTTGCATATTACGCGGGCGGATGCGGGCGATTCGTTAGGTAAAGGGTTATACTTCAAGCCGAAAGGTTCACGGTTTGATCCAGACTAGCAGTAACTGTAATGTGTCCTTGAGCAAGGCACTTAGTCCCGATTGTCCGCGTAGGGGTACGGCTGTGTTGTGTACTAAGGCGTGCTGCACGTCGATGTTGCGCTTGCCTTCAACCAATGCTAACCCTGCCTGTGCGGAGTTCGTACGTTGAGGAGTCTGACAGCTGCTCGACGCTGCTCGGTGGTTCACTCCTGGGACTGCGGCTTCCTCAACATGTAAAACTGTCCGTCACGACTCTCGCTGTCGAAAGTGTCGTTAAATCTCAATAAGGACAAAACAAAACTAATGGTACCGTATTTGTAAGTTGGAGTGTTTGACAGTTGCTGACTGTTGTTCGGTGGTTTCCTTGGGTACCCCTTCCTTCATCCTTCACCCATAGAACAGCCCGACACGATATGACCCTGGCAGTTGAAAGTGTTGTTACACTAATGAGCCATGTTATATTTCTAATATAGTGAAAGAATGCTACAATGTCAGATAATGAAAAATGAAAGACTGAAGTCACCAAAATTGAGTTTTTGCTTTCCAACAAACGTTCCCAGTGGAGAGTTAATGAATGTGTAGGGGGCGCGGTGGCTCAGTAGGTAGAGGTGCAGACTGCAAGCCGAGATGTCCTCGGTTCGAATCCCACCTGCGGCTACCGCGTTGTGTCCTTGGGCAAGACACTTCGCCCCCGTTGCTCATCTGGGGGCACGGTGACGTCGTGGACCAAGGCGTACTGCAAGTCGATGGTGCACTTGTCTTCAACCAATGCTAATCCTGCTTGTGTGGAGTTAGTACGTTGGGGAGCTGGCGGTTGCTCGCCGTTGCTCTGTGGTTCTCTCCGGGTACTCCGGCTTCCTCCACCCGTAAAACTGTCATGGTCATGATCAGCCATTGTGCAGAAAAATGTGACCTTCAACCCCAATAAATAAATAAATAAATAAATAAAATAAATGTGTAAATATTTCTGAAAAGTATAGTAACATGACCATAGAAACACACTACAATAATGGAGTCACAAAATATATATCAAAATCAAATTAGTTAAGTGCTTTATAAATAACGGGAAATTTAGCTTGAAAATAGGTGACAAGTTATTTTTAATGTAGTCTAAATCTTTAAATTGTTATAATTTTTTTTTTGTTGTTGTTCAGAATTGTGCAGACTTGTACATAAATCGGAATGGACCAGCCTGGGGCCAATACTATAAAACTTTTACAATTGTATTTTCTAGAACTGTATTTTCTAGTTATGACTTTAAATGGGTTGAAATGAACCATTATCATTTTTAAAAGATGTGGCAATTTGCCAGTTGGCAAATTGCCACATCTTTTGAAATGCTAATGATTCATTTTAGTCAGGCATATTAATAGGTTGAAAATACAATTCTAGAAAATACAATTGTAATTTTTTATAATATTGGCTCCAGGATGGACAAGAAAAAAGTGGCAAATTATGATACTGTTTAGATTTTTGATGGCATCGAAAATTACCTGTCACCTATTTTCAGGCTAACTTACCATTAGTTATTTAGCACCTTAAGTGGTTGAGTGCTGGAAGCCCATATATGGGCTTTATTCTGGAGAGCACGTAACACAACTTAAAGGCTCCATATTCTGTGGATGTGCTTCATATTATCTTTGACATGAAGTTATTTATTTAATCTGTGTGGATTTGCCTTGTAACAATTTAACATCATAACGCTGTACCCAAATTGCATCAGTATTCCAGTTGTTGATTGATCACATCGCAAGATTAAATACCACATGGCCTCCTGTTTCGTCGGTTAATTTCTAACTCGCTAAATTTGTTTATCAGTGAAAGAACCAACATAAATTCGGCGCATGACTCTTTCAGAATCGAATTACTTTTTTACCACCAGTGCTGTTAATTCTTTAGAGTCTCTTGAACAATTTTGCCTTCGCGATTACATAATGGAAGATGGCGTTGATTAATCAAGTGATGTGTTGAGATAAGTAGTTGCTACTGTTATAGGAAACTGGAAACATAAGTTATACGGGAATCTGGTGGGCTGGGAGCATTTGGAAAAACATAAAGTTTATATCTCCCAGAGCCGTAGTTTGTTTACTCTTCCACATGGGCGATTCTATTATCGAAAATTCCAAATTTATTATATAACTGAGAAGCCTGTGATTCCGTGATTCAGTGACTCCGTCATTCCGAGGCAAGGAAGTGGGAGGAGGGGCCAACGACCGGAGGTTCCTAGTTAGTACTAGGGAAGGCCCCCGAAACCCTACATAACGGCCTTTCAAATCTTTGTCCCCACCCCCCCCCCCCAAAAAAAAAAACAACCCAAAAACAATAAAAACAGGCTTGGTCACCCCCTACTTTTTTTAATCCCGACTATGCACCTGGTCATTCCGTCCAGCTAGAAATTCAAATTTTGATTATCTGCCTCGATGTGCAATGCAATAAAATATACCGTCGCGCTGGCGGGGCTTCCTGTCCTGTGATGGGCGGGTCCGGTAGTTAATTATAGACGAAAAATTCGGCGTTCACTTCGTGTAAGTATTCCGCTGACTTCTGTACAAGTGCATTGGTGACACATAAAGAAGTGTGTTGTCACCCTAGGGGGGGGGGGGGGGGAGTTCTCTAAATAGACAGTGTTCAACAACAAAATTTTTCTCGACAGTTTTCCATTCTTTGACCCTTCCCAATCGCCGATCGCGTTTTTAAAAATATACCTTGATCTCTGATGAAAATGAATATGTTGATGATTTGTACATTTTTCGCGGCAAGACTTAGATAGAACGGCATACGCGTTCGAACTGTCATTTTGTACCTCACGAGATCGATTTTGGCGGTGGTATAATACCGAAGGAGAAGCCAGTATTATCCCTCCGCCAAAGTCGGACGATTGCGATGAAAATGACAATTCGAAAGCGTTTGTTGTTCAGTATTTATTGCACGCCTACATTTTACTAAAAAATTATTAATCGATTATGGCGGAGGGATAATTTGAACTCGAAGCCTTTAGCTTCTTGTTCAATATTATCCCTCTGCCAAAATCGATCGAGTGCAGTAAAATGACAGTTCGAGCGCGTATGCTGTTCTGTATTTATTGCACGCCAACAGTTTACTAAAAAGATATTAAAAACACAAATCATTGCCAAAAATGACACAAACGTAAAAAAGAAATAGTTAAATAGTCCGCGCACGTGATCCGTTTTGTTCAAGGACAATACAAAAAAAATTGTTCGCTTCGGTTTTTGCAGAAAAAGCGCGTACTTTGGGAAAATAAAAGCATTGGCGTGCAATAAAAATTGAATACTTAACCCGTATATTAGTTATTGACACAAGTACCGAAATTGTAAATTTGATTCCGTGTTACTATAGACTTCGTGCTAGGCGTTCGTTTGATGTTTGATGATGCACTCTAAAATCCAAATCAACTGGGTTGAGTGAATATGAACCCAACGGGGTTCATATTTACTCAACCCAGTTGATTAAGACTGATTTTAATACAACTGATTTTAGAGTACCTGAAATCTGTGGGGAGTTATCGCGTTAATTGCCTGACGTGTGTTGATGGGGGTACAAATTGACTGAATTGCGACGTTTTTCGCTGACGATAAAAAAAACCCCAGTTATATAGAGATCAGGGTGTGTTACAACGTAACAGCTTTTACATCACAAAACATCGTCGATGGGAGGAGTTACCGCTGTGATTGTTGATTTGATGCCATCTTGAGGGGATTCAGTTGCGACGTATTTCACTGACGGTCTAGCGAACCAGTCGAAAAGTGATCAGTATTATAAACTCAGAATTTTCCCATCATTTCGTGTAAGTATCCGCATGAGGAAAAGCACAATAACATACATCCGTCTTATTGTTTTGGCTGGACGTGATTCGCCGCATGCTAGTTTGAAAACATGTATGACATGTCATTTTAGGAAATGCCTGGAAAATGTGGAGCAGAACAATAGGTATAAATCCCTTTAAGACTTAAAAAAGAATGATTGGTGTAGTAAAAACAGAAAGCGGAGAACCATCGCAATGTCCTTTTTCCTACGGGTTACCGCCATGCTATACGGCGTAACCTACCAACGGGTTATGATGTAAGCCCTTTGTTTCCAGCGTTGCTTTCTGATCAAAGAGGAGACAAACATGATATTTAGATATCCATTCCGGAGATAGGAGATGCAGCACGTCCTTTCTTAATGGGGTTAGGGAGGGGGGGGGGGGCAATAATATCAATATAATAAAATTTCTGGCTGCTATTAGCGACGTGATGTTAAACCGTCGCCTGAGTGCTAGAATGTTCTATGTCCCTTATGGGACTATATATTATTTCCCTTATGGGACATAGAACGTTCTAGCGCTCAGGCGACGAAGTGTTACCGTTTGCCATTACGTCGACGGAGTGCTAGAATGTTCTATGTCCCAAAGGGGACATAGAACATTCCAGCACTCAGGCGACGGCTTGTGGCACATTACAATGCTTTGCTTCTCTATTTTCTGTCGGAAATTTTATTATCTTGCCTTTCCCACCAGAAAAGGGGTAATTTACGCCACTGCAGTTGCATTTTACAATTACTGAGTGCATACACCACAACAGCTTATTATGCTAACGAACATGCAGAGAAATACATCTCAACGACACCTGAAACATTTTAAATATCTCTTATACTTCATTATACTTCATTAGCAACCAGCATAATTTGCGTACTATATTAGCGTATGCTCTAACACGAGGAAGTTTTCAAATTCCCAGAAACTGTTGCCAGTTTAGGTAGAGAGAGAGAGAAGAAGTACAGTGCAGGGATATCGAGTCAGTACATATATGTAGGTGTGAAAGTCGCTGTGGGAGAATGTTTGTTTCTTCTACGCACAAATGTTGAAATTTATTTATTTCTTAAAGATTTACCATTTTTATTTATTTAGTTAGTTTTTTGTATCTATTTAGGCCTAACAAAGATAAAAATTTGTTTCTCAGGTTCTCCTGCATCGTCCTTTTGGATGCCACATGCTCTCTTTTTATAATCAATGCTAACTTTAAAAAAAATAATAATTTATGTCTGATATTTTACCCAAGTTAATAAAATTGATAAATTTGTCCCTTGAGTGCAACAAGGCTTTGCAATTCTGTAGCCTTGCAAACCCTTCTTGCACTCAAGGGACGAAATACACCACCACCACCATGCTATTCTGTAGATTATGAGGACTAAAACACAAAGCAAACCAAAAACATGAATTTTTGATGGCAAAGAAGTATTTTTAAAAATAAAAAAATAAAATAAAAAACTGTCAGTGTATTGCCACTCACAGAAAAAAAGCGTCTTTGTTACGAACAAGATGGGCCATCCTATCACCTCTTGTGTGACTCTTTAAACAGCTAAAGCCGGAAACAGTACAATGATAACCTCTATTTAAGTATCTGTCTGCATTGAAGAACATTCCAAAATGTCAGTTTGTCTCAACCGAGACCTCAAATCTGCTTGAGCAACATTTTCGACAAAAAAGCCAACTTTATCTACACAGTATTTTCGTTTCTTACTGACAACTATCCACTATTTCCAGCTGTTAAATACTGTTATCTATTGACTAAAGTGAATATTTTGATTTGATTGGTTGATAGATACGTGGTATGAGACCATATTCATTGAAACCCACGATACGTCCGCCCAGCCACTGACAAATTTCCCATACCCAGAGGAAGCCTCGTTCCGGAATCTACAAATTGTCCATACCCCGTAGAAGACGCGTCATTCCAGTTTTACAGTGTACATGTATTATATTTTAATTTTTTATCTCCAAAATATAGCTCATGACCCCTTATTGGAATGAGCTTGTCGAGTACCCTCTAATGTGGGGTTCATAAGCTATGTTTTTGAGACAAAAAAGAAAAAAAGAAATTCAATAATTTTTTTATACTAGTCATATCGGCATATTTTCACAAAAATTCCACAGAAACCTGTATGGCTCAACAGTGGAAGATAAAAGATCTCATGCTGTGTGTGTTCACACATGAAATAGATTGTACTTCTAAAACGGAAAGTCAATAGATAAATTCGTTACCCCTTCGGCCTCATTGGATACGGCTGGCTTCGGGTAGGTAAAAACCCGTACCACGTGATCAGACACGGGGTAACTAATATTGCTGAATTGTATGTTTTATCGTGTCAACTTTATTTATACACTTTCATCTATATCTGAATTTAAAAAATCTGAAAAAATAAAAAACCGCTAGCGCACGTGCCGAATGGTCAAAACCCTTATTCTATGAGTGGTTTAAATCTGATTATCGGCCCTAATACCTGTTTGTTTTATTTATACAATATTCTTAATAAATAATCGTCTTTGTCACCTAAAATGGATAAAAAACGACACTTTCTACCGCAATCACAAGCACGGTTTGTTTTGTTTACACCTGCGCCGGTGGGCAGTACTACAGGCTGCACGTGAATGTTTGATTGACAGCTAGACACATCGCAAAAGTTGATTGAATTTACCTTGGTTTTTCAGTCAAATTATTATCAACAATTCTTAAATTTTAATTTCAGTATTTAATTGTAGGTATTTTAAACTTAATAAGTCATTGTATGTAGTAGATAGTATCACAAAACGTAGTATGTTTGAATGAAACACCACGAAGTATGAATGTATCGAAGTTGGCAAATTACGTAGGGCTGTCACGATTATTCGATTAATCGATTGCTGATCGATCACGCCGAAATCGATTAGTATTTTTCGTTGTCGAAGAATCGGTAAATTTTACCCCGTTTTAGACGTTTAATAATTAAAAAAAAATAAAAAAAACTATTGTTTCTTAAGGTAAAGGGTCAAGAAAGTCGACGTTAAATCTCAAGAAGCCGTTAGAAGCATTTGCTTTTTAGGAACATTCAAAGGTTTGATGTTCTGAACTTTTGAACCGTCAGTGTAATAATCAAGACCGGTCGGCAGTTGCGAACTTGCGAAGTTCGCAACTGACGACCGGTATTGATTATTACACTGACGGTTCAAAAGTTCAGAACATCAAACCTTTGAATGTACCTAAAAGAGGATCGTCTTCGTTGTTTACTTGAGGAAGGTCAGCTGACTTGAACTTCATTTTTAACAACTTAAAGAGAGGGAAATGTGGGGACGGGGGTCATCTATGTACGATTAATCGATTATAATCGATTATTTGCGACGATTAATCGATTCCTAAATTAAAAAATCGTGACAGCCCCAGTCATGGATAAACTTCCTAATGTGGGTGTAATTTCGTTTAACCCCAGTAGACGCGTTACTCCGGTAGTGGGGGTTAAAAGCTAAAATTTAACATACAGGCTTTTCACAGGTAGTAACATAGGCGACAATGGTATATATTGTTTTTTATATGTATTAAAATTATTACTTTCAGTGAAACCCTGTTGGTTATGCTTTTTGGTGAAAAGTCATTGACCCCTTCAAGATAAGAACCACCTCAACAATTTTAAAAATGGACATTCCAAAATATCACACTAGCGATCTAAATCATATACCATTGGAAAGCATTTGTCATGAGGCACGATGATGCTGTGTTTTAAGCCTTATTATACCTCGATGGTGCACTAGCCTTCAACCAATGCTAACCCTGCTTGTGCCGAGTAAATACGTTGGGAAGTCTGACAATTGCACGCCGCTACTCGGTTGTTCTTTCCATGGATTCCGTTTTCCTCCACCCTTAAAACGCTCTAACACGCTGCCTGTAAAAAAGTCGTTGATCCCCCACCCAAAAAACCCAAAACAAATAAAAAAATAAATATTTAAATCATTATTTTCTCCATGGATTTCAATAGTAACTATTGAGCCGTGCACAACTCGGAGCTTCGCGCATGCGTACCAATGCAACAGAAAAAGTTGCTCATGTCAGCAACTGTAGCGTTATTTTGAGTTAAAATTTAGCAGTAATCCACTTTCCACGTACTGCACATAGCGAGGTGCAAGAAGTTGCAACTATTTCCCAAAGAAACATAACACTATAAATAAAAAAAAAATAAGCCACATAACCTGTGTTATATCTGTTCGCATGATACATTAATTGCAAATTTTGAGTATAAACTATCGGAATCTTCTGAGAGAAAAGTAAACAGTATTTGTTTTATGATCTTTACATTCCATCATGCAGTTAGCAAGATTACAAGACCTCTCTGTTTTCATCATTCACTCGCTTGACTAACTGTAAAGTTCTTGTTTACAATTTCAATATCCCTTCCATGGGAACGATACACACTGAGAGAAATAATTTTACCTGAGACTTTTTTTCATTGCATAGAGGCGATAAATGCTAAATGGAAGTTGGTCGGGGGATAAGTATATGTCTATATGAGGCCCTGGAGATACCATGCATGGTTCGACCCGATGAGAGACAATTTGAAAAAGCATCTATAGAAAAGCCGTCTTCTTTATGCTCAGACCTTGGAGAGGACAACATGGGGTGTTAAAAGGTGTGTGAGGTATTGGGCCGCCGCGTCGGTAAAAATATACCATGTCGATATTCTTTCTCGTCCTGACGCCATACAGTATGGCCGCTGTGGACTGGTCACTGTTCACGAGTTAGTAATATTTCCACGGACGCAATAATATTAAGTTACACAAATTATAGGAATAATCATCAACAATTTAATTAATGAAGCACCGGGTACAACCCGGTGCTTCATTAATTAAAATTGTCCTGGTGATAATTTTTATTACCTGGTAAACGCATGCGTGGACATCACTGCCCATGCGTGGATTTCGATTAGTTCACGGCGACTGTGCTGTAGACAATAATCGCATGTCACCAAATGTACAAATACCTCTCCCTCTGGTGTACAGTACGTGGAGAGTGTATTATCATTAAATCACCCGCAGAGTGGAGATTCCACCCGAGCAATAATTGCAAATTTGTTTCAGAGCATAAACATCACAAGCAAAGTTTCAGCCAATGGACCTCCGGGTTTAACCCGGAGGTCCATTGGCTGAAACTTTGCTTGTGTTTTTTGTCCATATGCACAGAATTTGAAACTGATGCTCTGGGTGATACTCCACTCCTCGGGTGTTTTAGTTACAATCCACTCTCCACGTACTGTACATGCAACGGTCTGGTCGTGATTTGGTCCATTTCTTTCATTTCATACATCTTCCAACCCAAGTGCTACCTTTTCTGATGGAAGAGGGTTGAAGTGGAAGAAATTGCCCGAACTGGTTCGAACTGGTTGAGGGTAGATTATATTGGCAAATGGGTTCTAAGTATGTTTACATTTATATGAAATTTATAACGGTAACGCTTGTATAATGACAAACATCCCTGACTTTTCTCATCATAAAAATCGACTTTCTATAAAGTTATCTCCCCTGAAATTATCAGATTGGCGAGGATTTATTATTTATTGGTGTTTAAGGTCACATATTTCTGCACAATGGCTAATCGTGATCTCGACAGTTTTACGGGTAGAGGAAGCCGGTGTACCCGGAGAGAACCACCGAGCAACGGGAAGTAACTGTCAGCTCCCCAACATACTAACTCAGCACAAGCAGGGTTGGCATTGGTTGACGACAGGTGCACCATCGACGTACAGTACGCCTTAATACACAACGTCACCGTGCCCCCTCGTGGGCAATGGGGGGTGAAGTACCTTGCCCAGGGACACAACGCAGTTGCCGCTGGTGGGATTCGAACCGAAGACCTCTCGGTTTGCAGCCTGCACCTCTATCTACTGAGCCACATCGCCCCTAGATTGGCGAGGATGATCCAAGTAAGATGGATATAATTGTGGAGAAAACACCCATAAATCAGTAGAAAATATAGCAAGTTACGTTTAATAATGGGAAACAACAGATAGCTCTCTCTCTCTCTCTCTCTCTCTCTCTCTCTCTCTCTCTCTCTCTCTCTCTCTCTCTCTCTCTGTTGTTTTCTTTATTAAATGTTACAAAATAAGAAGCAACTGAGTAACTGTCCACTTTGTCTCTTTCTTTAGCGAATGTGTTTTTACAGTACTTTACATGTCTCTAAATGGTCGGTTTTGTCTCTGTCTAGGATTGTGGGACAGGATGGATGCGGCAAAGGTGCTTATGCCCCACCACATTCTTTGAACAGACCAAACCATGAGTTTAGCAATGAAAATATATTTGTAATCATAGCATATTTGTAATCATGGCTTACAATTTTCGTCTTTGGAAGATAGTTAGCTCCCCTTAATTTTCTGAAGTTGTCAGTAGATTTCGCACTAAGGCCATGAGAATTTCATTTAAAAATTCAAATTTGGAAATGTTAGCGACGTTGTGTGATTGTTGTGCGCATAATTTCACAAATTTCAGGCATGCACCTGCAGTGCAGTATAAAAATATAGATGTTGGCTCTTTAGACTCCCTGTGGAAAACCATTTAAAAAATTTATAAAAATGGCGATTTCACCATCTTTTGGTGTTCCGTAACTAGTTTTTCTGTCCATCACATCAATAATGTTCGCATCGTGGCGTACGGGGGCGCGGTGGCTCAGTAGGTAGAGGTGCAGGCTGCAAGCCGAGGGGTCCTCGGTTCGAATCCCACCTGCGGCAACCGCGTTGTGTCCTTGGGCAAGACACTTCACCCCCATTGCCTACGTGGGGGCACGGTGACGTTGTGTACTAAGGCGTACTGCACGTCGAAGGTGCATCTGTCTTCAACCAATGCTAACCCTGCTCGTGTGGAGTTCGTATGTTGGGGAGCTGACAGTTGCTCGCCGTTGTACGGTGGTTCTCTCCGGGTACTCCGGCTTCCTCCACCCGTAAAACTGTCGCGGTCATGATTAGCCATTGTGCAGAAATATGTGACCTTAAACACCAATAAATAAATAAATAATAATCGTGACGTACAATACAGACTCTGTTCTTACCATTAATATAAAAGTCTAGGATGTGATATTTTCTATTTTTCCCCCGGAAGAATAAAAACTGCCGAATTACTGTACAAATTAATTCGGAAAACAAAAAGACTAAGGGGACATTAGTATTGGTAGGTGAGTTACTGATGGAAATTCTTAATTAGTGTTCAGCCGATTACCAAAAATGGTCGCAGACCGATTACCGGTTATTAGTCGGCCGATTCTGATGCCGATCCCGATTGTAATACCATGCACTACTAGACAAGTCGAGGCTCGAAAGAACTACATTAAACTAAACATTTTTCTTTATTGACTGGAGTCGTAGTAAAATTACCAGTCGCGCACACTTGGGCGGTAAACGTGGCTCTCACAGAGCCACGTTTACCGCCCAAGTGTGCGCGACTGGTAATTTTACTGCGACCTGAGTCAATGGTGTACAATCTTCACTTTCCTGGTAGGAACTGGCGATTGCCGCAAGTACGTTCAATTGTGAGCTTCACTTGTCGTTTAACTTGTGTATCCCGTAAAAGGGGCGTCTGGAGAGATTAAGCAAACACACTGTGGTTCTTTCTCAACTTTATTGAATGGTATCATTGGCATCATTTTACATTAGCAGTTGAACAAGATAATAAAATGCGATTAATGAATCATTGCAAAATGCCTGGCAACAATCGGTTGGACCGATGTTCCAGGAGCCGTTGCCGTTGTCATCCGATTGCCTGCAATCGGCCGATTGTGATGGCCGGTTCCGATCATCGGTTGAACACTATTCTTAATGACTGATTATCACTGAACTATTTGCTTCTAAATAGCTTGCTATAAAAGACAAGTTTTATTTTGTTACTTTAAAAAAAAAAAACAGACAGCTCCGAGTTGTCTGTTGTTTCGTTTATTCAAAGTAACAAAATGAAACATTGATTTTATTTTCTACGGATGTCGTGGGTGTTGAGAGGTCCTCGGTTCGAATCCCACCTGCGGCAACCGCGTTGTGCCCATGGGCAAGACACTTCACCCCCATTGCCCACGTGAGGGCACGGTGACGTTGTGTACTAAGGCGTACTGCACGTCGATGGTGCACCTGTTTTCAACCAATGCTAACCCTTCTTGTGTGGAGTTAGTATGTTGGGGAGCTGACAGTTGCTCGGTGGTTCTCTCCGGGTATTCCGGTTTCCTCCACCCGTAAAATTGTCGGGTCATGATTAGCCGTTGTGCAGAAATATGTGACCTTAAACACCAATAAATTAATAAATAATAAAGTCGATTTTTATGACAATATATGTCAGGGATGATAAACGTTTGAAAACTTTTTGATGACCGGAAATATTTTAGCACTTTACCAGTTAAAAGAAAACATGAAGAAATATATATAGAATAAACGTATAGTGTTTTCAGGTAACAAAATTATTCTACTCGTAAGATTAAGAATGAAACCGACGAGCCTCTGGCGAGTCGGTTTCATTCTTAATCCTACTAGTAGAATATTTTTTTTACTTGTAAGCACTATATGTTTATTTTGTTTATCCCATAAATCATTTACAGGGCAGTTGCGGCGAAATCGTGCTGTTACTCGCTACAAAACACTGCAAGAAGTGAGAAGCACATTGGTCCAATTCGATCCACAAGCACAACCACCAAAAATAAATAAGGCGTAGTGATACATTCCGTCTAAAAATAATTCCCCTACAATCTTGAGCTAAAGTTGCAAAATACTTTAATATATGAACAATGTTTATCTTTCTCATTTTCATTGTTTATTGTTTTGTCGTTGTCGATTCAACCTGGATTTTATAAACAAAGCAGACGACACGTGCATTTGTTTATTTACACTTTCCTTATTTGTAAAATGAAATATCACTCATCATGCCCCACGCCTTTCATAATCGAACCTGTATATTTTTCCAGTTGCTCGCCGTTGCTCGGTGGTTCCCTCCGGGTACTCCGGCTTCCTCCACCCGTAAAACTGTCGCGGTCATGATTAGCCATTGTGCAGAAATATGTGACCTTAAACACCAATAAATAAATAAATAAATATTTTTCCAACGCTTGGTTTCGATTGATTTGCTTTGTGTTTTCTTTGTTAATTGTTGCTCATTTTATTCTTAGAAAGAATTGAAATGTGTCATATATTCTAAAACTAAACATTTCAGCAACAGTCAACGTTTGATAAACGGTTCATTCCCCCACAAACGTAAAACAGGTCACGACAACACTAATACGGTGGATGGCAGAGGTCAATAAGTCCGTATCTGCTATTGGAATAAATTGTTTTCAGTGGTAAACCAACGGGGAAAATTTATCACCCTACTAGCAGCTGCTACTTGGTAAATAAAGCAAAAATTTATCCAAGACATTTATTGTTCGAATAAACGTCCTTTTATGGGATGAAGCACGCTAAAGGAACTACCACTTCAGAAGCATGATGGCAATTGGAATATAAGATTTGGGGTAAAAAGCTGTTAATATTCATGGCCTCCCAGCTTGATTGCAGTGTTCATACAATGAATATTTAATCGTGTACCCACTAGACCACCATCTTATTGACGTCCAAGTGTTCAACTTGAAGGTCGTAAATATGGATCGTTCCAGTAAATTTTGTACACAAAACACTTGGTAGCTTTAGCTCAAATAATGAAACCGTTGAGGTTTTCCGTTTATTTCCCCCAAGAATATTCAACAATGGGAAGTACAGACGTACGTGTAAGATACTGTAATGGAGATGATCTTTTTCATCAGATAATCAATGATGATAATGAGTTATTACTGGTATCACAGAACTAAATATTTTCCTATAGGCGACCATTATAACGTTCAGGCGGAAAAAAATATGATCGCATCACTTTAGTTTTGCCATTCAAATATCTCTGTCAAGTACAGCCCTTTAGACAACTTTTTCTGATCTGAAAACAGGGGGTCATGCAACAAATAAGAGAGAAAAACTGACACAAAGGGAAGTACCGGTCACGTGCACATATTTTTCAGGGAATTCCCTACATAAACACACAAAAAGTAAATTGTATTTTTTAGGTCCAAAAGTCATCAAATCGCCCTCTTTTTTATCAGGAATATTCAACAATAATGCTAGATGTCAATAGAATGTTTCAAACGTTTATTGAAACAATGGATTTTCCCAAGGCTGTTTATTTTTAAAGATTGCATCATTTCCGAGTGCAACATTTTAAGGCGGCTCACTCTAATTTCAATATTTAGTTCCGCGATACCTACTTAAAGACGCAAGTATTTTTTATCTCAGTCATGTTTCATCTTCCTCTAACATTATGTCACTGTTAGTCATGTTATATTTTCCATAAAAAACAGTTGATGGCTGTTTACGAAATTAACATAAACTTTGGGCCCTGCGAAGCACATATTTTTCAATTCGAATCGAATCGAGTCTATTATACGAAATCGAATCGAACCTCGAATCGAATTCAGGCGTCTTGAAGTCTCGACTGATAAAATATTCCAACTACATCATCAAGGCATGCCTTCATCGAAGGCATGCCTTGATAATGTAGTTGGAATTTTTTATTTTTTTTATTTGGGTTTAACGACACATTAACAGCCAGGGTCATATCATGTCGGTGACAGTTTTACGGGTGGAGGAATCCGGAGTACCCGGAGAGAACCACCGAGCAACGACGAGCAGCTGTAAGCTCCCCAACATCGTAACTCTGAACTATGCACCGCGGCACAGGCAGGGTTAGATTGGCTGAAGACATGTGCACCATCGACGTGCAGTACGCCTTAGTACACAGCGTCATCGTGCCCCCATGTAGGCAAGCGGGGTGAAGTGTCTTGCCCAAGGACACAACGCGGTTGCCGCAGGTGGGATTCGAACTGAGGACCTCTCGGCTTGCAGCCTGCACCTCTACCTACTGAGCCACCGAGTACTGCACCGTGAGCTCATCGTCGATATTGCTTGGAAACTTTAAATTTCCTTTCTGCAGTTACTAGTGAAACTGCAATTAGCATGGGTGGTGGCATGGGAACAGACGGTTTTTTATGTAAATATAACGGAAATTACTCTCGGTCTTTATTTTCAACATTATTAATGTACAATTTCTATCTCACCTGTACATTTTGTGAGAAGGCCAAGATGACTTATAACAAGCGAAATTCCAGTGAAAAGATTCGAACCGAATACCAACTTAAGATTTGTTGCGAAATCGAGTCTCGAGGGTTCGTAGGGCCCTACCTGAACTCCTGTCCATGTTGCGGTCATGATATACCCAATGATGCTGAAACTGACCTTAAGTACCAATAAATAAATGAATAATGTGTTAACGTTAGCCCTTTAACAGAAATATTCAGACAGCTATATAGAGTATGATCGTTATGAACAATCACTTTGGGAAACAAAGGTTCGGTTTTAGTTGTAAAATAGGACTCGGATACTAAAGCCAGGAGAGGAGATCCTCTAAAGTACAAGTCTGGAAATAAGTGGACTGTCATCTGCAGAATGGGGTCCCCTGAGTGTGAATTGGATGATGCTACCCTGCAAAGCAGGGTAGCACCACTAAATTTACCCTTTGTGAGCCTCAGTCTGAATCAAGGTCTCAAGCCTAAACAGAAAGAGGTACCCAGAGGATAAATTGGCCTACTGTATGGGATAGCATCAATAAATTCATCCTATCTGGACCTCATTCTGCGAATGACAGAGTGCTTATTTCCAGGCTTGTTAAAGTATGCAGCAAAAGTATAATCTATTGACTAAACTAGACTATATACAGTACGTGGAGAGTGTATTATCTCTAAAACACCCGCAGAGTGGACATTCCACCCAACCAATAATTGCAACTTTGTTGCAAAGCATAACCAGCACAAGCAAAGTTTCAGCCAATGGACCTCCGGGTTTAAACGGAGGTCCATTGGCTGAAACATTGCTTGTGTTTTTTGTCGATGTGTACAAAATTTGAAAGTTATAGCGTGGGTGATATCTCCACTCCGCAGTGATTTAGTTACAATCCACTCTCTACGTACTGTACTTGCTGCTTTCCTTATCTAGTATAGTCACAGGTGCTGAACGTGACCCTAAATACCAATAAATAAATAAATAAATAAATAAATAAATAAATAAATAAATAAATAAATCACAATACACAAAATTCGCTATTCAGATTTTATTACTTTTATACTCCCCGAAAAAATTCGGGGGTGCATACAGTAGCCGCTTTGTCCGTCTGCCCGTCCGTCCGAAACAAATGGGTTTCGGATGATAACTCCAGTTTGCTTTGACGAATGATCTTATTATTTTGCATCATTACTACCTACAATAAAATGCAGGTCAAGTTCGATTTTCACCATTATGGCATTTCCTGTTCAAGAGTTATGGCCCTTGAAAAGCCACAAAATGGTAAAATCAGTGGTTTCCAGATGATAACTGCAGTTTGCTTTGAGGTATGTATGACATTATTATTTTGCAAGATTACTACCTGCCACAAAATGCTGGTCCGGTTCGATTTTTCATTGTTGTGGCTTTTCCCGTTCCAGAGTTCTGCCCCCTCAAAAGCTGCAAAATGGTAAAACTAATGGCTTCCGCCAACTTTCCTGATCATAACTACAGATTGCTCTGATGTATGACCTTTTCCCCTTTTTTTTACTTCACATGTGTTCTGTCCGATACATTTGTCTGTTTGCATTTACGGGGAGCATCTGTTGGCTGTGCCAACTTGTTACTTATTTCAATATTTGCAAGCAAAACATAGCTTATGCCCCTCCCCCCCCCCCCCCCCCACACACACACACACACACTGGAACGAGCTCGTCTAGCTCGTTTCAACAAGGGGTCGTAAGCTATGTTCTGGCGGCAAGCATGGTAGCTTTTAGTTATTAGGAATTTTATTTGCAAGAGGTGTCTTTTAGTCGAGCTAGGGAAATGCTTTAATAGTGTTTCAGTCTGTGCTATCTCATTACCCAACACGATACTCAAACAGAGACTAACATATTTGTTACTTACAGTTTCCCGTATTGTTAACTGTATATTTCAGTGAAACATAGCTTTTAATCCATAAATTATATACAAAGTAAATAACGAAGTAGGTGAGATATGTATTAATACTATCTTTACTTTTCTTTCTCTGTACGGCAACTCCCCTCTCCCTAGAGAAGTGCCACACCCGTCCAAAAATGGACAATCAGATACCTGTCCCCAGTTAAATTGCCAGCTGTGAAAAGTGCCCCAATCAGAAATGCACCTAAAACATCTGACCACAGTGGAATTGTCAACTATGACAGCTGCCCCCACCCCACCCACCCCCACCCCGGTCAGAAATGCAGCTAAGGAAACTGCCTCCAGTGTTAAAATTATTTAAAGCTTTATTAATTATTTTATCGTTATTTATTTTAATGAAATGTACCCCTATTTTTCCTTCAAGTGTGAATATGCTTAAAAAACATACTTCAGAGAATGCAAAGTCATATTTTATATCCTGAAGAAAAAATTGAAAAATTTTATCAAAACAGCTCCTTTGAAAGCAAAATTAACCAAAGAGTAACTTTGTTCAAAGAGAGAAATTAAAATTTAAAATGTCATCATATCCTCCCACATCATAATCTTAACTGTTTGAACACTGGCGGAATCTTCCATGTCAGTTCAATGGCAGCAATTGGAAGAGTCTATGTACATTATTTGGGGGTAGACCAATTAATATTTTCAACGTGTAGCCGCAAGGTCCACTCCCCACATTCACTAAGAAAGCTCCCCACGTAAGGAAATTATGACGTATCATATTCCTGGACTGGAAAAGCGGCCTCTTGGGTTCAGGGGGTAAAATCATGAAAATACTCAGGAGTGAACGTGGAGGTTCCAAATTATTAAAAGATGGATTTTCTCACACTACAAAGAAAGAACATTGAAAGTGAATCCACTGGAAATGTTCTAAACGAAAGAGTAGCTCATGTCAAGGAACTCGTCGTATCTATTCTGATTTTTTCTTATTTCAACTGGTAACACATCGTCCCCTAAGTTCCAATGTGTTCTATGTGCCAGTAGGCACATAGAACACATTGGAACTCAGGGGACGACATGTCACATCATCATCATATCACAACTAGTCACAAATGAGGGACTGAATAATAATGCAAACATAGGCACTTCACCCCATTGTCCACATGGGGGCACGATGACGCCATGTACTAAGGCGTACTGTACGTCGATGGTGTGCATGTCTTCAACCAATCTAACCCTGCCTGTGCTGTAGTGCGGAGTTAACTTGTTGGGGAGCAGGCAGCTGCTCGTCGTTGCTCGGTGGTTCTCACCGGATACTCCGGCTTCCTCCGCCTGTAAAACTGTCACCGACACGATATGACCCAGGATGTTAAAGTGTCGTTAAACCATAATAAATAAATAAATAAATAAATAAATAAATAAATAAATAAATAAATAAATAAATAAATAAATAAATAATGCAAACACGCATATCTGACTGGGGGCAGTCTTAACTAATTTAACACTGGGAGGAGTGGGGGTAGATGTCTGAGCTGCATTTCTGACTGGGGGCAGCTTTCATAGCTGACAATTCCACTAGGGGCAGATGTCTGATTGATTGTCCATTTTTGGACTGGGGGGGGGGGGCAGTTGTCCGGAGGACACTTGTCCTGATGCCGATTTTTGTATTAATATTTTATTGCCCGTGGGAACGCAGGGATGAAATGAATGCTCGTTCAAACTTTCAAACTTAACATGTGGGTTCGGTATGATGAGAGAAAGAACCCAATTGATTTTGGGGTCATTATTCAGAGGTCAAGGTTCGGTCACAATGACCTTTAAATTTCAAGGACTCCTGATTTCCGCTCTCTAATTAAAATTCCGCTGGGCCAATCAAAACCAAGCTGGATATGTGGATTAGGTATGACGAGAGGAAGAACCCTATTTATGTTTGGGTCATTGTGCCAAAGATCAAGGTCACAGTGGCCTTTGACTTACACATTTTCCTGGTTTCCTCTCTCTGAAGTTCTGCTGGGCTGAAGTATCAGAACGTTTTTGCGGGCGAATTAGCTACCCCAGACCAGCTCTTGGTATATAATTTCTGAAGTTTTCTCTGTACGAGGTCTTGTCATTCCTTGTGCCATTTCGTGTATGGATGCACTTCATCTGTGCAATCCTGATACATATGAATTATCACCTATTGATTATTTCTACTGCAGATGGGAGAGGTTAATCCCTTGAACGCTGGTAGTATCTTCCATGTCAGTCCAATGGCAGCAATTGGAAGGTTCCATATTCATTATTCGGGGGATCGAACAATTAATATTTTCAACGTGCAGCCTCAGGGCTACCCCATACCTTCACTTAGCAGCCATCCTACTTAACCCTTTACCTAACGTAACTGCCAAAACCGGCCAGCGCTATTCTCAAAAATCGCCAATTAATTTTCATTATATTTTTCATTTTTTGTCTCAAAAACATAGGTTATGACCCCTCGTTGGAACGAGCTCGTCGAGCTCGTTCCAACGAGGGGTCATAACCTATGTTTTTGAGACAAAAAATGAAAAAAATTAGTTATTCAAGAATTATTTTTGCAAGTGTCGTCTGCTTTTCAGGTAAGGTAAAGGGTTAAGGAAATTATGACGTATCAGGTTGTTGGGCCGGAAAAGCGGTCTCTTGGGTTCAAAGCGTAAATCTGGACTTGTAAAGAAGGACACTATTTTTTTCCTACTGCCCTAAAGGGCTTCTGGAATAAATTATTACTGATCATTTTTTCCCGATTTGCTGACCATTTCGTCGTCTGCCATATTTATCTTTCGCAAAATAATGGATACAACGCTGAAAGTATTAAATGCAGAAAACGGTGAAACATCCGGAATGAAGGAGGTTTCACTTATTGCTCTCCAAAATTCGAAAAAAATCTTTTGATAGAGAGAGGGGGTGGGGGTGGGAGGGGAGAACAGCCCTCCCTAGTTCACCCCTTTTACAAAAGTCCCATATATACGGTAATTTAGGGTGTTAGTTCACCTCCAGCCCCGCATAAAAATAGCAACCAAATCCTTGCTTTTCCTCACAAAAGCACTATGAAGGGGTTTCCCTTATTGCTCACCGAAATTCGAAAAAAATCATTCAAGAGAGAGGGGGGGGGGGGGAGAAGAGAGAGAGGGAGAGAGCGAGTAAGAACAGCCCCTCCCCAGGTCACGCCTTTTACATAAAGTCCCATATATGCGGTAATTTAGGGTGTTAATTCGCCTCCGATCCCGCATGAAAAAATAGCAACCAAATCCTTGCTTTTCCTCACAAAAGGAATATGAAGGGATTTCACTTATTTGTCTCCGAAATTTGAAAAAATTCAAAAAAGGACTACGTTTTGTTGAAATGATCAAATGATGTCTTGTTTGCCTTATTTTTTCAGTCTGGTATGCGTAATATTTTGCACAAACGAAATCCTTCTGCGATGCACCACGGAATTTCTGTAGGATTAAATTAGAATCCCTCTACAAAGAGCAAAACAGATCCGGGAACATATTATACTAATTAATGTTCTGTCAAGTCAGCGTTGATAGGGTTAAGTCACCAAAATAATCCAGATAGTTATGCAAAAAACAATAAAGGATATATAATCTTACCTCATGCCAAATCATTGATCAAATCACAAAGAAAAACTAAATAATCGCCCGAGACACAAAGCAACCGTGAGCATCGAGATAGTTCTTATGACTGGAGATAAATCCGCACATTTAAGTTATTAACTTGTATGACAGCCAAGTCGAATCGATCTGAACGTCCATACTACTTCAATACCATCACTCAGAGTGTATAATACTGCTCCTGCTACGTTGCATCAGAAACCACACATGATGTGCTTTATTCGTTAGCCACTACATGAGGTATCATTGGATGAGATGTTTTATTGAACTTAACTCGTTGCCTTCCTTGGGCAGGGCATTTAATCTCGGTTGCTCACGTGGAGGCACGGTGCGCTGTGTACTGAGGCGCACAGCACACCGATGGTGCACTTGTCTTCAACCAGTGCCAACCCTGCCTGTGTGGAGATAGTACGTTGGGGAGCCTGACAGTTGCTCGCTGTTGCTGAGTGATTCTATCCGGTACTAAGGCTTCTTCCACCTGTAAAACTCTCCGACACGAGGTAACCCTGGCTGTCGAAAGTGTCGTTAAATCAGATAAATAAATAAATAAATAAATAAATAAATTAAATAAATAACTCGTTGCCCTCACCGCTTATTTATAGGCGCTTTATTATTGGATAGCGTCCTAAATTATGTCGCTGGTCAAAATCTGTTTCAATGTCTGCCTTGTTGCAATTTATGGGAGAGTGCCTATAGGCACTCTCCCATAAATTGTAGCAAGACAAGACTATACAGATGGAATAATTTCACTTCAAAGATAGTAGGAAGCGCAGCCACAGAATATGAAGCATCTAAGTTGTGATACCCGCACTAGAGGAGGGAGCTTCAGTTTGGGTTCCCGGAGCTTAACCAGTTAACAGAAACTGTGGGTATTTGTTTACAATTGCGTTTGAAGTTAAAGTTCCCACTCAATGTTCATTCTTGTTTTTCTGAGTCTTTCTGTTCAGTAGATGAATCGTTTGTTGAAACACACGTCATTTTACCCGACTGGGATATGTTTCAATTAAGTTTTGTTATGGTTTCAGAACATTGGTAATTCCTGATCATGGAACGAGAGTTCTGAAGTTATAAATAAAGAAATATCTCTCGTGGATATGGCGTCTGAATGTGATCTTCTAGCTGTGATGTGGTATGTATATAGTCAGTTCGAACTCACATTATTCACAGGGTCGTAATTTGTTGAATGTTTTGCTTTAAGGTTCCCCAGTGATATTTTGAAGAACGCTAAATATATATTTATGTGCATGCTCCTGATTTCTATTTAACAATTTTCTTTATCGTATAATGTATGCTTTCTTCTGTTCAATGTAGTCATCACTTGGAACCCTTTATTATGTGGCACAGTAGAGGGGTTAATGGATCGATATGGCCGCGATCGTTGCACCCCAGTCGTCTTATGGATTTTAGTTCGGACTCAAGAATGTTTTTCTGGGAAAGAAGTTCGTAATCATTTCCCCACACGTAAGCTTAAAGAAAATGTCTGAAGTAATGGGTCAAAACCAAGTTCGTGGATACTCTTGAAACATTCACCATGGATTCCTCGGGAACACTTCAGCTGGGCATGGGTAAAATAACACAGAAGAGTACTTACGATTTCTTTGTAATATATTCTTAATTAAATCATAGTGCCCTACACATGTAAAAAGACTCTGATGTAAAACAAAATTTCAGATACCCGTTCACTGAAGAAAATAAAGTCGACTAAATGTTACTGAAAAGTATGAATTCTTTCACCAGTTCGCGTCCGATCTGCATCAGAGGAGTCCTTCCAGGAAACTGACTTCCTGTGGCGATCACTTCGCTTATAATATCCAAAATCCAAACTAATTCGTCAGAAGATAGTTTATCGGACCAGATGTTGACCAGGTGTGTGAATTGGATCCCCAACCCTCAGCAATAATTCTGTGTAACCCTGTTGTAACCGGCCAGACGTCATTACGTGTGCTGTATTAAGAGATAGCCCTCTCCTACTTTAAAAGTGAACAGCCAGTCTACTGTTAATGGTGTAATGTATTAATCTTGAAAAACATTTTTTCATTATCAGCGATGAGTTACAGCAAAAACACCCGTGCTCGACACTTACACCATTCCATACTCCTGACACGATGTAATTAAAACTTAGTAACAAGGAAAACAACTATTAAACTGCCACCGGGACGTATGGTATATGGTCAGATAGGTATTTGTTATCAGCATAGAGATGAAATTGCTCATTATTTATCTGTTAATGGGAGGTCGTAAATACCAATGACCTGTACTCGAAACCCTGTACTATACGAACAGCTAAAATATTCATTTTAGTTCTTCTGAGAAAGATATGTTTCTCAGTGAAAGAATTTCATGAAAGTAAAATCATACTTTACACACAAACTAAATTATATAGCCCGTCCTTGGGACCCCTTCCCCTTGGGGATGAGGAAAAGCTCTACGCTCATCAATAAGGACCCCCGGGAGGGCATTATGTGACAATCCTCCCCAAAAAGATTCGAACTCCAAAGGCTGTGCCGAGGAGTTCGAGTCCAAGGAAGAACTCACATACATGCACTTCCGTATAAAGGGCTTGCCCTGCCTCTCAGTAACTGCGAAGTATCCAACATTCTGAAAATAAAAATGGGTTTAAGATAATCAATTTAAGGGATCACCATAATGATCATGGTGGGCGTAATCAAACCAGTCTGGAACCAAGTTGGTACCCCACCGTAAAAGGAACGACAATGTGGGCACCGTTGAGGGTCAGAGTAAGGCACCCAGGCGCGCCCACATTCCATATGTACCAACTGTCTACATTGAGGACAGTTGTATGCCTCCCAATCACCCTCAGGTATTGAGGTAAGACAGACAACACATGTGTCTTGACCACTACTTGAGGTTACGTGATTTATTCTTTGATGCCCCCAGTTTGCCACATGCTGTCGAAGGCAAGAATGCAGCAGTTGGAAATCTGGGTGAATCTTTACACGTTCAAATGTTTCCCTCACATTTTTTGGGTGTCGCTATTGGGCAATTTCAAAAGGGCGTTGGGAGTCCTGCCCAACAGCGTCCATGTAATTAAATTCCGAGGACCGAAAGGGGCGGATATTATCATAGAATCGTCCACTCCAATGAAGATCGTTCCAGTAGCGGACAACCTGATAATACGTGGCCGGGTATACCTCGGCCGGGGTCGCACCTCTTAGTGGTCTGTCGTCCACTACCAGATGAGGAAAAATAACCTCACCCGAATCCCAACACACATGATACCAGACATATACGTCATGAGAAAGTATTTTGACGTCACCGGTATCTTCATCAATGCGACCCTCATCCCAATAACGGATAACTCTCTGGGAGGCTTGAAGGGTATCCCTTCTAATACATTGAAGACTTTCGAAACGATCGTCATTCAGTAAGTCTCGATGGTAGTCGTATTCTTGTTGTTCCCTCTCGAAATCTTCTGCTGTTAGATTCTCGGGATTTTCTGAACTTGCAGAATCCATGATGTCAAAAATATACGCTATAAAATAAAAACTGTAATATCCTATAAACTATTATTATGTCCTTAAGACCCAACTATTATCTTAACTTATGATAATAAATAAAAAAATATATACGTCCTTTATATGGAAGCTATATATATATATATATACACGGGGCCGTATGGATACTTCTGGCTTTTCACTAAACGATTTCACCAGTTTTTGTGATTGTCGGAATATCTGTTCCAGGGATACTTATCTAAATCCGGCTAGAATGACACGTTCTTTTATTTATGGATTATTTCAGTATGTTTTGGAAAATGCACGTTGATCAAAAACTAATAATGACAATCTGTATCCGACGGCTGACCTCAATTCTTTATATCTTTACTACCAAAAGTGAGTATTTAGTTTAGGTAGCCGATAAGTGCTAACTTGAGCCTTCATACAAACCTCGGCTCTGCAAGATGGGCATGTTGGATACTCTTGTGACCATTTGCTACCACAATGTGCGTGAACTGACTTTTTACATCTTTCACATGTCAAAGTGGGTTGAGGACCAACTGGTATATCCTCTAAACAGATACCACAGGGGTCTCCTGCTCCATTGCATGTGAATTGAACGGGACTCACGTAATTGGAACGTCTTTGTTTAAGACGTTCCTGGCGTTTTATTTCACGTTGACAGAGGGCATCGTGAACCATTACATAATCAGGGCACGTACGTTCATGTTGATATAACATACGTACGTGATAACTGTCTGGTTTAGTAAATTTCAGACAGGGATCTGACTCAGTGGTCATACATTCTATGGATGAAGTGGGGTCTTGCTGAGAGATACATTCTAGTTCTCCATGTCAGAATGGACGAATTATACCAAGTTCGGGTATTGGCTCCATTCTGTTAAATTCATAATCGTTTGGTGACAACATCTGAAAATCGTAATACTGACCATTCCAGCAAGGATCATTCCTATAATGAAGGATTCGATCAGGCCCCATCTCCTGTGCCTCATATGGATCCGCAATCCTTGTAGGGTTCACGTTCGCAACCAATCTAGGCAATATAATTCTATTGTCTGTAGTAAGATAGTATCGTAAATATTCTTCGTGGGCGGTTAGTTCAACATCTCGAGTATGCCCATTATAATGTTGGATTTCCCAATATCTAATTCGTTTTTGGATCGCCCTCTGAGAGAAATAAAGCCAGCAGGCCTGTGGTTTGACTGCCATTGCTCGTAATTTAGTTTCCAAATACAGTTCTTGCTCACGGTCAAACCCTTCGAATTCAATAATATTTGCTGAGACCATCTTTTATCTTTGATTGTTGAACGGACGTCCTTCAATACCAATATAATCAAAACAAATAATTAAGGATAAACTCAAACTCTCGTAAATTAAATGATAAATATATCACTAAAATAAGTAACCAAATAACCACTTCACATGACTCTTAAATGCTTATAATATTTATACACTTATATACACTTTCCTCCGGGCTCAAGTATTCCTAGTGCGTATTCTCTATCCAAAACCCACCAGCTTATAAAATTATCTGGGGTAAAGGTTATATCAACCGTTTACCCAATTTCGTTCCGTTATCGCTTTGTTTAAGAATATGAAATGTATTGTCACTGCTACTGCATGTCAACAATTTATACTCGACCCAGATTTCCATGGGCTCCTGCCTATATTTCAATACCAAGACCCATAGAAATCGATTCTCAGAGAGTTATTTCGGTCGTCTTGTTACAAGTTATCTTAATAATCTTGAATCGAATCCGAACTACCCATCTATTGATCCGGTGTTTCGGATTCAATATTACTCCCACTATCACTCGAGGGTAACTGATAAGTTCTATAAATGGTATTTGGTCCTGTTCGGTACTCAAACGTATCTCCTATAAGATCTGGATGAAATTGTCTAAACACAATATAAGGTTGACAACGTTTAAGTTGTCTATCTTTATGAAATTTGGTATGTTGTTTACAAAGCTTATCCCGAACTTTTACGGATCATGTTACTGGGCGTTTGAAATCTATGTTTCATATGATAAGAGGTTGTCACACGGTGACTGTAACAAGGAAGGGTGGTAGCATCATTATATTCTAGCAAATCAGGGCAATTGTGAATGCTTAAGTATCTTGAATGATTAGCAAAAGTGATACAATCAGATGCTGCTTTATCATGATAATAAATCAGCTGTTGTTCGACTTCATCCGTTACCATTTCTTGCTGTGTATCTATATAAAAACACCCAAATGGAGCCTCCATAGAGAGGTCTCGTATCATTCTCAGAAACTGCAGTTCATATGTATTTGGTCTTATGATAGGTCTATCTTCAATATGATCGACTATATAAAGAGGTCAATCTTCCGGCACATCACTTTGATTGGAGTGAAGTGACATGGATTGATGAGGGTAGGGTAAGGACATATGAATGTATTCTCGTACAGCCCATTCCCATGGTTGTGACTGAGGATCAATAGTGTGGACCACTTTTTCTGTAGAGATCTTATTAGTTTAGCCTCTTCATCACTTAACAGAGGTGGAGTGGATTCTATTACTAAATTATCCAACTCTTCATGAGCCGGGCTAAGGGCTTTCTGTATTTGCAGATACACACGACTCCCCCATCACCGAATAGGGTATGGTGGATCCGTTCAATGTATCGGCGGTACTTCTAACCTAGTTTTGATGTATATAGTCATGGCAAGTTCCCAACAGTTTTGGATCAGGTCGTGTTGATGGACCAGGTTCATCAAACATGAACTTACGAGAATCTGGGTCGACGTCACACCCAGGACCCTCAGATTCCGGACGAGGTGCCGACACAGATCCAGGACTATCACAACTGGACAGGGATATAACTCCTGGATTTGTCACACTTGAAATTGATATAATTTCTGAAAGTAAAAGGTCACTATGACCACCAGTTAAATCTGATCGCTCAGCCAAGATATCTGAAATCAAATACATGCTATAATCACTATCAGAATCATCAGTTTTAGTGAAGATATCCGAATTTGAACTAGAGCTGTAGGTTAACCAAAACCGAACCGAGGTTTTTAGTTTTTTTAAAAAAACGGAACCGAAACCGTTGACATCCCGTAATCTAAGGTTTTTCAGTTTTTTTTAAATACTCTCTTGCTGCAGAAATTCACAGAATATAGCCATCCCAGAGTAGTTAGAGTACCCAGACACTGCCAATGCCAATGCCAATGGCAGTGTCTGGGTACTCTCACTACTCTGGGAAGGCTACATTCTGTGAATTTCCGACATTTCAGTTTAGTTGTGTTTGCAGCTTTCCTCAAGTTGCGTGTAGGTGTCAGACCTCGAAAAATGGCCAAGCACAATAAAAGTTCTGTATATTTAGGTAATTATTATATTGGCCTTCCTGATTCTTCATGTATTATAGCTTATTTCGGGAATTCATTGAGTTTCACTCAATTTCACTACAATTTAGTTATGACTCCGGACATTAGAATGATTTTTATTGAATTTTACTTGGCCTCAAGAACAAACCGAAAACCGAACCGAGGTTTTACTCCACCTGAAAAACCAAAACTGAAACCGAACAAGAAATTTAAAAACCTACAGCTCTAATTTGAACATTCATCGGAATAATATTTGGGTGTAACCAACGCTGAGTTATTTGTAAACTCATTATCTGCCATGTTTCCAGAAGTAGATGTTTCACTATTTGGTGAACTGGTAATAGTAGAACTATCATCTTTAAATTGTTCACAACCACAACTATTGTTCACTGAAATGAAAACACACAGTCTGTGAGCTTATTGCTCATTAGTGTTATTGTATCTATCTACCATAGTCACGTGAACACCGGCGGACTCGGCATCATGTCTCACTCGAGGATACATTTGTCGGTGGACAGGTTTGGGTGAAGTACTGAGATTCTTTATCGTCTGTGTCATCATGTCAGTTATACTCTTTGGAGGTTGAGGTGACGAAGGTGTCACCATTGGAGATGCATTCATAGTTGCATAAACATCATTATTGGCAGAAGCAAGATTAACCATTTCATTATCGCCATCAGCAGAGATTGTTAGTCGCATGTTATGTTTACTCTTCTTTTACATAGCCAGTTGCATATCTGCCTGAGGGTACCGGATCGATACAAACGCATTAACAGGTATGCAACAAGTATGCACATTGTGGTAGCAACGAAATATGCCCATTTTGGAATGTAAAAAGGTTTGGTAGGAGTATTGTTAGCCAGGCTTGGCAATTTCAGGAGAGCGATTTTTTAGCTCTCCTTACTGCCCTCCTGAAAGAATTGAGGAGAGCGAAAAATTGCCCTCCTAAATATTTTGGTCAGGGATGATTGAGATCACATGTATTATGCTCACATCAACTCACATTAAATTTTTGTTGTAAAGCAAAAATGTAATTTAACTTCGAAGTCACATAACATCACATAATTTCATTTTGAAAGTGGTTTAGTGGTAAAAGGTAATGACTGCAACCATACCCAAACACAGTTGCAATCATTTGAAGCAAAATGGGTCACAGCAATATTTTTTTTTTGTCAGTTTCAAGTTCAACATCTGACATCACAGTTTGAGGGGTAATTATTCAAGGAATATTGACACTATAATATACTACCATTACTACTATCCTGTCACTTGAAGCACTTGCACCAGGTTGTGACTGTAGATTCAAGCAGACCTGTTGTCCAAGAAAGTCATACGCCTACCACTTGGGGGGTTGAAGGTGGTAGTGGTAGGCATATGACTTTCTTGGAAAACAGTTCTGGGTACACACACAGGTCTTGTCAAGTGTGTGTTCGGTTGTTGAGTGAGACATCTAGATGTCTAAGAGATTTCGCTTTACCTTAGTAAAGTTAATAAAATCACTGATGTAGTCTGTTGGTTTCAGTTTCAATGAGTTCGTTCAACTGGATACTTAAAATGCTGTGTAAAGCTAATTGCTCTCCTAAGCTGATTGAGGAGAGCGATTTTTTGCCCTCCTGCATTTTTCAGAATGCCAGGCCTGGTTAGCCATATCCAATTCACGAAGAAGATCATTCATAGGAATCTTATCTAAATGCTTAAAATCTTTTGGTATCTCAAAGGTAGTAACATTTATTCGAGACAATACAGGTTTCCAAATACTCTGTTGTGTCACTGAAAATTGCCGTAATACCGTTTTTGAGACTAAGCGATGTATCTTTTCATCCCTGTGATGGAAGTAGCTAGTCAATAATAATTGGCCGCTAGTTTCCATACACAATGGATTCAATTGTAAGATGCCTATTGGTGGAAGAATCCTATCCGGTTTTGCGTTTATCCTATTTGGGCATGTAATGGAGAATCGTAAGGGAACGTCAGTGGAGATGTACCCTAAGCCTTCCTCGAGTCTTGTTGTGAAGGGTAAATCAATATTAAGTCTTATTTCCATTGTACATAATTGCTTTATTGCCAATTTCATATTCAAGAATAACGCCAACATAAAGCTAGTAGTTGTGTGTATTGTAGGTATCGCTCCTACAAGTGGACAAAATAATTTCTTATTATCTACGCATTGATCATGTCCTATTTCAGGTACATATTGCATTCTTAGTTTATCAACAATCAAGGTATCAGATTCCAGAGTGTACATAGCCACAAGTTTATTCGCTTCTTGTGAAGCGTGTTTACTCCCATTCACAAATGGTATAGGTAAAGCCTGTACTTTAAATACTTCAAAGTTAAAGTTTGCATTACTTAATGGCACCTTTACCAAGATTACCAATTTATTGTCAGCAAACACAGTTGCCATCATCAATAAATGACAGTATTTGCTAGAGTTTGTTTCAGACATCTAATGGCAATGATGTATGATCATTCATTTGAGATTCTATTTCCATCAATACGTTTGTTAGTAGTGAAGGATTTATGATTTTTGGAGATAATTTCTCATCAGCCAAAATATCCATTTGATCATGTCAATCATGCATATAGGTCTCTGCTGTGGTTAGCATGAGTTCCAATTGCATGAGTACTATTTCCAATTGATGATACGAATTTGTAAAATGTTTGATCAATACTAGACATTGTTCATGGTCTGTGAAAACTTGTTGGGCTTGTGTCTGGAATTTTGTTACTGATTTTGATAAATCTATCATAATTTCTCGATTTTGTTGAATTGCTTCTCTATTCAAACTTACCATAGTTAAACTCTCTTTAACAACATGCTTAAGTTTAGCTTGATTAGCATATAATTTTTCAATATTACTTTGTAGTCCCTTTAAATCTGAAGCAGACACAGTACCAAAAAGAAGACTTAACCCTTCTCCAATGAAGTCTAGCAATACCCGTTTAAATTGTGATGAGGTTATATGGCCATTTAGCTTATGATAGTCATTTAGATCATTTACCACTCATGCAACACGATTATTTATGAATCCAACCTCTTGGTACATATCCATTATTATCGACTTAAGCGCAACGTGAAGGGAAAAAGCATTTTTATTGGTAATATTGTTAGCCTTTTCATGATTTTCTATGACTACATCAAATTGTTGTTCAGTTTCAGCATAAAACTTATTTAGATATCTAACATTCTGCTCTACTTCATCTGTGTATTGTATGAATGCTTTTAAATCAAAAACATACATCGTTGTCCAATCACTTGTTACCATACTTACTTCTTTTACTTGTCTAAAGATCGCATTGTTTCAGTCGTGGAGGGTCAATATTTTGGACAGAGCTCTTCGACTCTTGGTCTGACAAGAGCTTTTTCATAGCTTTATGTTTTCTAACCCTATGAACTTGTTGTCGTAATTCTTCCAGGGTAACATCATCCTCTTCTGAGGAAGAATGCTCTCTGGTTTGTCTCTTACTCCTAATGAGAGGAGCCAAAGGATGTTCTCCCTCTGCCTCATGAGGCTCTGAGTGCAATCATTCAGCCGAAGGCACATCATCATTTGAAAATAACTGTTCTTGCATTATTTCGTCATGCACATCACTCACCACACCACTATCACTCGAGTCAGTGTCGGTAGTAGAAGGTTCTGGTGGTACAGCATACTGTACCACTTGGCTGGCCTTCTCTAGCCATGGCATTTAATTATTCTATTTGTTAATTGATCTTTAATTTTATAACTTACTGGGCCTGTCTTTTCCATAACTACAAATGGGTAATCCCATCTAGATTCAAATTTGCCTTTTGATCTGCCAGATAAATACGACTGGGTCACCCACTTCAAGGGTTGTATCTTTTGCATTTGCATCATGTAATTTCTATTGTTTCAGAACACGCTTCTTTTGCGCGACTTTGTGTTGTAAGAATGATTTATGTTGTTCTTGTAAAGCAATCTTATGGGGTTTTTCGCCCATATATTTTTTTCTTGGCTTAAGTATAGTGTCCAAAGGCAACACTACATCTCTACCATACATCAGGTAGAACGGTGAGAACCCAGAGGATTCACATCTGTTGAATCTGATAGCTACCAGAGCTTGATTGAGAAATCGATCCCAAGTCTCAAGTTTCTTTCATGACAATTTTGCCAAAACATTATTTAAAGTACCACAAAATCTCTCGACCTTCCCATTAGACTGTGGATGGTAATAAGAAGTCTTTACATTTCAGATACTCTGTTAAGTGTTTCATGATCTCATTGCAAATTGCAATTTTTGGTCCCTTTGTCTGTTAATAATTCTAACGGACAGCCAAACTTGGAAAAAACTTGTTCGACTAACAAATTTGCTATTGTTTCCGCCTTTTTGTCAGGCAATGGAAATGCTTCCGGCCAACTTGAATACATATCTATAAAAGTTACTATGTATTTATTCCCAGATAAGGTGGTTGGATGAGGACCACTCAATGCTAACTTAGCAAATGGATAAGGAGGTTTTAAATCTGTTTGTATAAACCAGGCCAGTAATATTTCCTGCTAATGTTATAATACACTTTATCAATTCCTAAATGCCCTAAGTTGTCATGGTATTGTCCAAGTACGTCTGTGTACAACTGTTCTGGTATACACAATCGTACCCCAGAATTTTCCTCTGCAGCATTTATGTAATATGAAACTTCCTCGGTCATCATATATTTACTACTTACACTATGCAGTGTGTTAGGACTCTTATATTTCTGAATAATTTCGACAAGTTTAGAATCTTTTTCTTGTTCTAATTTCATATCTAAATTCTTATACTTTACACTCTGGGGTTCTTTAGAAGATTTTGCATTATCATTGATTACATGCACATATTTTCTGGGGTCAGTCTTATCACTATTTATAGCTCCCACTTGTAAAGATTTATCCATCTCAACATTGTCCATCTCATAATGTGCATTAGCAATCCCTTCAGGTAATCTTGAGAGCAGATCAGCACAGGTATTTTGTCTACCAGGTCAATATTCAATCCTTCAATTATAGCTGGCTATTTTTAATGCCCATCATTGTACTTTGGCATTATTTTGTGGACTCATTAATAGGTATCACAGGGGAGCATGGTCTGTCTTAATGACAAACTCTGCACCCTGCAAATAATTATTGAATTTGTCCAAAGCATATGAGATGGCAAATGCCTCTTTCTCAAAAGTGGACCATTTTTTTTTTTGGGGGGGGGGGGGGAGGGGTCTCACCTAACTTATGTGATAAAAACACAATAGGTTTTTCATTGGGAACTCCTGGTAACTGACCTGTACCATCATCACAAGGTTGAGTTAGTACCGTTCCTACACAAATGCTCGAGGCATCAGTTAGAGTATGTACGTTTTTCTTGGATTTGGGTATGACAATTGTGCTACCTGTGTTAATTTTTCCTTCAATTCTTCAAAGGCCTTTTGTTTGGCCTCCTTCCAATGAAATCTTGAATATTTCTTAGTTAGTTCTAACAAAGGGCAGCGATTTCGCTGAACCTTGGTAGAAATCGATGGTAATAAAATAGCATCCCGAGAAAACTGCACACTTCAGTGATGGTCTTCGGTGGTTTTCACTTTTGGATAACAGACACTTTAGACTCTTCTGGTTTTATTCCATCTTGGCTTTTCACAAAGCCATGATTAGAAGTTTCAGACTGAAAGAAGGAGCACTTCTTTGCTTTAACTTGAGCTTGTGCTGGCGTAATCTTTGGAATACTTGTTTAATGTGATTCAAGTGAGATTTTTCATCTCGACTAAAAATCAAAATGTCGTCAATGTAAGCATCAAAAGAGAAGGCCTCTAGGCCTTCTAAGACATAGGTCATGAGGGCCTGAAACTCAGAGGGGCATTTATTAAACCATAGGGCATTACATTGAATTCATAAAGGCCTTTGTGACAAACAAAAGCGGTCTTAGACCTATCTTGTTCATCCATCTTGACCTCTTGATAACCCGACTTCATATCAAGACTGGTAAAGTACTTACACCCATTCATGAAAGTGAAGATATCATCTATGAATGGCAACGGCCAGTTCGTGACCTTTGTAACTTCGTTTAACTTCTGGAAATCTTCACAAAAAGCACTTAGAGCCATCCTTCTTGCCAACAAGCAAGCAAGGAAAACTCCAAGAACTGTGTCTGTTTGAGTTGACTCCTTATCAGTCTTAGCAAATAAGTCTTTGTTTTCATAAATAACTTGCATTAATATATGTCTCTTATCATCCGGGACCTAAATATCAGCCTCCGTGATCTCATTTTCATTGAATTCAAGCTGGTTTGTCAATACTTGTTTTATCTCTGAGTTGTTCCCCTTGATGGGAGTCAGTCTTCCAACTATGCACCCACGTTTCAAGGTGTAATGTTTGTTTGTACTGTTGACTATCATTACCGGAATATTTCCATCACCATATGTCGCTGTACTATTACATACCAATAAACCTGGGTGTTCAGCAATAAAACCTTGTTTTAAACCATGATGTTCTAAATGTTCAGAGTCAAATGATGACCTTGCTGCAGCAGCTTTGGCTGTACACAAGCAAGTAGATTAGGGTTTAATTTCAACTTGATTAACCAACCTGGTTAAACAGCTAACATGCAAGTCTTTAACTATGGGAATAAATTGACCAGCTACTTTCAATCTTCTAAGTTCCCAGTAAATGTTAACTTTATTGTCAGTAATCCAATCAAGTCCTAAAAGCATTGATCGGTTGAGCTCATCTAAAACCAAAATTCATGTAATTGGAAAATTCCCTTGATAGAAAACTTAAGTTTAATTTACTCCTCGCAGTCTAACATCAATTCCCGATACACCTGATATACAAGGTAAAGTTTTTCTATCACCATGTAGTTGAGGCCTATGTTTCAAGTTTTTCCAAAATTTGGTACTAACACAAGAAGTCTGAGCTCCAGAATCAAGTAGAGCTCTAACTCGTTGTTTACCCAAGTGTACCTTAACACTATCCAATGAAGTCGTGCTGTAATTAATTATAAGTGTTTTCAAACCAGAGTTGGATTGCTTTTGTTCAACTTTATTCTTATTCTCTAAGTTTTTAGTCTCCCTATGTCCCTTTGGATCCGTTTTAATTAAGTTATTTCTATTTTTCTTCCCTCTTGGCTTTTTATCAGTTTTCATTTTATTACCAAGTTGCTTTCAAGTGTATTGCTACTACCATGTTGTTTATGGGAGTAACTATGTGGTTTATTTACTTCCTGTTGGCCATCTTGGCTGTCATTTTGTTTCCGGTGGCCATTTTGTTTGTTTACATCCTGTCGGCCATCTTGGCTGACATTTTGTTTCTGGTGGCCATTTTGTTTGTTTACATCCTGTCATCCATCTTGGCTGACATTTTGTTTCAGATGGCCATCTTGTTTGTTTACATTCTGTTGGCCATCTTGGCTGCCATTTTGTTTGTTTACATCCTCATCTTCCTGTTTCACATTTTTACTATGTTCTGTTCTAAGTTTTCCTACTATTTTCACAGTTTGACTCACATTATTCTGACCAGCCTTGTGCATTACAGTTACTATATCAGATTGTAAGTCAACTATGTGTATTTGTTGAGGCATGACCTTATTTCCAAAAGTGTTTGCATGATTTGGAATAGCATAAACCATAATTTCTGCACATTTGTATTTTGGGACCCCAAAAATTCCACTACTCATGACAGGCATAGCCAGAGTAGAATACTAACTTTTCTGACATGTCTGTAATATTCCCATCACAGTTTTATATAAATCTTCAAAACATCTGCGTTTATCGTGATACTCATTCCACCTGGGTCCAACTGCGTGGATAACCTTGGAACATCCCCGTGGGAACCCCGGGAAGTAAGCAGCACTGGTTTACTGTGGTAAACCAGTTCCGCTTCACTAGTAAAATAGGACCCAGTCACCAATGCTTGGGGTGAAAGTCCTCTAAAATGGGCAACATGTAGATCAACGATTGACTAAACTTGACTTCATCTCCATGTTGTGTCACGATTAGCCATGGTGCATAAATATGTGACGTTAACCACCAACAAGCAAGCAAACCTTGGAACAAGGCAAATATCCACCAGTGGTTACCATATTTCCACCCACTGGTAGGGGACCATTTTGAGCTAAGTATTCCTGGCATTTTCTCTGAAGTGCTGGACCAGCTCTTCGAGCTATGGCATTTGCTGCACCCCGCCATGTGTCAAATTTCAGTCAGCTGGGTTAAGGATAGCATCTGCCCTTAATGTTGTAATATCGGCTTGCCATACCCTCACCTTCAAGCTCTTCCCAGCTTGAAAAGTGAAAGTATGTCAGGAAAGTCTGTCATTTTCAGAGGTACATGTATAAATATGCTCTTTATTCTTAAGATCAGTAAATTTTCTACACTTTAGCACCCTTGGATAATCTTTTGTCCAATGACTTCTGACTGTACATCAGTCATACCGTTTCAACCCCTTGCAATTCCTAGTATAATGGGTTTTACTACCACACTTTTCACAAGCCCCAGCAAATTAGAAGGGGGTTGGATCCAGGGGACCTTGACCTTTCAGCTCATCCTTTTTGACCCTTGAGCTTGCGTTCACCTGTTGTTGGTTTTGAAGTAGAAGTTTTGATTCGATTTTACACTTAATACTTCCTGTTTTTCTCACATTTTTATTATTTACAGTAGTTTGTCTGTCACTCTCACGAGTGATATTTACACGTCTAATACCTAGTTTTGTAGGAGAACCATTTCTCAGTCTCGTTGACTCATATATCTTAGTTACTAGGGGTGAACCAACTTTGGTTTTCGTACATTTTTGCTGCCATTTCCACTCATTATTTTTATTTATAACTTTACAATTATTTACACTGGTCTGCTGCGGTCGTTTAACTTTTATTTCTCCCTTTAGTTTGTCATTTTTATTTTTACATATTTTGGGAGCTAATGGTTCCTGTTGAGACTTAACCCTGTTTACTGCCCTGCGTGAACAGAGTTTTCCTCGTTTAAATTCACAAAACAATCGCGAACGAAGTGGCCTCTCTGGTGACAGCGGTAATACTCAAAGTTTAACCTATTTCTTGGAGATTGTACCTCCAATGTTCTGACTTGTCGTGTTAAATTAACTCGACAATCTTTTCGGACGTGGCCTATACAATTACAGCGCTGACAGACGAGTCTCGGGGGCCTTGCATGCTACTGGTATCGATTACCCAGAGACCTTGCAGTCTGCTGATATCGATTACCACCCATTTTTCAGTTAACCTGTTGATAAAAGGGTCTCGGGCTATCTGGATTTCTGTCATATGACTGACGGTAACCATTGTAATTGCTTTTTGTTAAAATATTCACCCTATGCTTTCGTCTGGCGGTTTCTACCTCCATCGGAGTTATAACTCGCGTGTCCTCGGCGTCTTCTGCTATTTCAGGGGGTAAATTTGTCTCATATTCTTCATAACATGGATTTTCGTTCCGAACCCTAACTTTTAAAGATTCCATGCGTGATTTAAACCGTAATTTTACTGAGGCTTCTAACAAAGCTTGGCTCATCGCGCTCCCTAAAGTTGTGGGAGCTTTTCTGATAAATTTCATTCGAACATCACAGTCGAGTAACCCATCGCAAAAATAGTCTGCAATTTGGCGTTGGATTATGGGTCGATCAACATCTTCCATGTACGCGTCTTTTGCCAAATCGAGCATTCGTTCGCCGTAAGTAACGACGGTCTCATGCATGGTTTGCTTCATATACCTCAATGCATTGTTAGCCATGCTAATATCCATAATAGCTCGATATCTTTTCTTCAATTCCTTGTAAAGTTCTTCCCATTTCAAATCGGGTCGGGCCTTGATTGATCGCAGAATAAAATCGGCGACCACAAATTCACTGGTTTGAGCAGCTATCATGGCTTTTCGATCTTCCCCTATTTTATTTGTTTCACAGTAAAGCTCCAGGGACTTAATCCAGGACCTGAACTGCGCTGGGTGGCCCGATAACCTTTTAATCTGAGTGATTAATGCCTGAGTGTGTGGCATTTGCTGAAGAGGCTACATTTTGCCACTAATTATTGTTTCATGCAAATTCGTTTTATGCAAATGTTCAATCGCGGCCGCGGCGGGACTATCCTCTTTTCGTTTGACTTTTATTTTTAATCGATCGATTGCCTGTTGTAGTTGGTCAACCTCTGCTTGATGTTGTCTCCTAAGCATAACCAACTCATCCTGATGACGAGTTTTCGTGTCTTCAATCAATTGCGCCCCACCTAGGTCTAAGTGTTGAAGTTGTTCTTGCAATTCTTGGATTTGGGCTCCACGGGCATTAATTTCACCCTGAGAGAGTACGAACTGCTGTTGAACTTGATCAAGGTCAGCCATACTGATTTCTTATAAATACAAAACTTTCTCTGCTGACAAATAATAATGAAACAAGAAAATCAAGCTACTTACCCTTTTAAGACGCCACTGCACTGAACGTTCGCCGTTTTCTGTGAAGAATCTTGTAGAATTTCTGGTGATTTCCTTGTTGAGATGAATCCTGTCTGCCTACTGTCCTCTGATGTTTGACTTAAAGTTTCTGAGTTAACCGGGTTGGATGGGGTTAATACATGAGTACTTGGATGGGTAAAGGGCCTGGTGTTGGGTTTTATTTACAATTCTGTCCTTTGCCCTCCAAAATTTGTTGTACCCATAGTGTTAAATTCTACCGTTAAACAATCGGGAATCTGGCGTATTTCTGCAGCGCTTTTGTTATTTCAAATTAAAACTTGGTGGAAATGTTCACTGCGTCCCGGAACTGGTGTAGTAAGTGTTCTCGAAACTGTTGTCTGGCAAGATGCAAGGCGTGGGTTCCCGTATTATCGGCTGGCGGTCTTAGATATCCGCCCCTTCAAAGAACAAGTTTGTGAAAATTTTCAAGAGAGCATCGAATGGTCACCGGTATCAAATTAAGTCTACGTGTGGTACAGTAGAGGGGTTAATGGATCGATATGGCCGCGATCGTTGCAACCCAGTCGTCTAGTGGATTTTAGTTCGGACTCAAGAATATTTTTCTGGGAAGGAAGTTCGTAATCACTCCCCCACACGTAAGCTTAAAGAAAATGTCTGAAGTAATGGGTCAAAACCAAGTTCGTGGTTACTCTTGAAACATTCACCATGGATTCCTCGGGAAGACTTTAGCTGGGCATGGGTAAAGTCAAACACAGAAGAGTACTTACGATTTCTTTGTAATATATTCTCAATTAAATCATAGAGCCCTACACTTGTAAAAAGACTCTGATGCAAAACAAAATTTCAGATACCCGTTCACTGAAGAAAATAAAGTCGACTAAATGTTACTGAGAAGCAGGAATTCTTTCACCAGTTCGCGTCCGATCTGCATCAGAGGAGTCCTCCCAGGAAACTGACTTCCTGCGGCGATCACTTCGCTTATAATATCCAAAATCCAAACTATTCTGTCAGAAGATAGTTTATCGGACCAGATGTTGACCAGTTGTGTGAATTGGATGCCCAACCCTCAGCAGTATTCTGTATAAACCTGTGGTAACGTCATTACGTGTGCTGTACTAAGAGATAGCTCTCCCCTCCTTTAAAAGTGAACAGCCAGTCTACTGTTAATGGAGTAATATATTAATCTTGAAAACCATTACTTTATTATCAGCGGTGAGTTATAGCAAAAACACCCGTGCTCGACACTTACACCATGCCATACTCCTGACACGATGTAATTAAGATTTAGTAACAAGGAAAACAACTATTAAACTGCCACCGTGACGTATGGTCAGATAGATTTGTAACCTAAATTACTTGAACATTGGTGAGATTTAGCCTGATTCGATAGGAGTCGTCATTTGAGATTAGTAGATTGAACGCAACAAGATTATGTAACATACTCAAATGCTTTTTTTCAGGGTTCGCGTGGGTGTGGAATTCAAGGTACAGCCTTGAATTTGACTAAGGGCCATCCAGGGTCTTGAAGTCCTGGAAAAGTATCAGGAGGCCTTGAAAAGTCTTGAATAATCACGAAATAAAAATGCCGACGACGCACGTGATCATAACTATATAGATCTATATGACAGAGTTCGTGAAGGCATACTCCCAACTAGGACCTCCAGTCATTACCCCATCCTCCCACTTCCCTTGTAGGGAAGTGGGAGGATGGGGTAATGACCGAAGGTCGTGGTTAGGACTAGTTAAGGCAAGGCTTGAAAATCCTTGAGTTTGGATATTGTGGGACCTTGAAAAATGCTGAAGTATATCAAGAACTGGCCTTCAATAGCCTTGAATTTTATGAGTGCTTGCCTGCTGGAGCCCCGTTTTTCAAAGTCTCATTACTGAAGGTGTTATGAAGTTATCTCTACAGCCTTCCGGTCAGCCCTCAAAGCCTTCACGTCTCCCTTCTTATGCACGCCTGGACGAACAAAAAACTCCCCATGTCATTCGATGATACCTTTCAAGTATATAGAAACCCCTCAGGGATGAATACATGGCAAACCGGTGAACAGATACCCGCAAACCAAGAGCACAGTTCTCTGCTGTGCTGCCTTTATGCTCTTTCCCTAGAACCTGGAATAGTATAGACCCACACATCCAACAATTAAATAGACCCGAATTTAAAACGTCCTTAATTAATAAAGCCTTGAATAATTATTCGCGTCCTAACTCCAAATGTGACAACCCAGCGTGCCCCGACTGTGCCAGCTGTAATCTTCTGGCATCACATCCTCCTATTCCCATCCCTTGATCCTCAAATACACTCTAGCCACCAAGAATTACAAATAAAAGATCTGATAACCCCATTTTGGGGGAGGCACTTCGATACACTGATGCCAAAGAAACTTGATATCTTTCTTTTTTACGGTAATGGCAGGAAGACAGCCTTATAGGCTATGCCATTTCCATGCTGTATACCAGCTTATGTTCCCGTTTGTTGTAACGTTATTTTGTAATCAATGTACTAGCATACTGTAAAATAAAGATCTATCTATCTACAATAACACTTTGGAAACCATAGCCAGGAGAACAGTTTCTGTGGCGTTAAACTACTTTTCATGGACGACACACGTCATGTTTTTTTTCAAAGAAGAGGATCTCAAAATGAGCTGTATTGTATTCAACTCAACCTGATCTAACATCTTTTACCATACATGTACTATATCGAATCGGCGTGACAATTGCTGTTTGATCCAATTCCGTATCGACTTTAGGGCTGTCACGATTAATCGATTGTCGATCGGTCACGCCGAAATCGATTAGTATGTTTCGTTGTCGAAGAATCGGTAAAATTTAACCTGTTGTAGACGTTTAATAATTAAAGAAAACTGGATGAAAAAACTATTGTTTCTAAAGGTAAAAGGTCAAGAACGTCGACACTAAACCATAAGAAGCCGTTAGAAGCATTTGTCTTTTAGGTACATTCAAAGCTTTGATGTTCTGAACTTTTGAACCGTCTGTGTAATAATCAAGGCCGGTCGGCAGTTGCGAACTTGCGAAGTTCGCAACTGACGACCAGTCTTGATTATTACACTGACGGTTCAAAAGTTCAGAACATCAAAGCTTTGAATGCACCTAAAAGAGCATCGTCTTCGTTGTTTACTTGAGGTTGGTCAACTGACTTGAACATCATTTTTAACGACTTCAAAGAGAGAGGGGGGGTGTCAACTAGGTAAGATTAATCGATTATTATCGATTATTTGCGACGATTAATCGATTCCTAAATTAAAAAATCGTGACAACCCTAGTCGACTTACCCTAACCTTAAGGCACCCATACTAGGCTCAGACACTGATGAAGTTACCAGTCACGGACTACTTATGACATAATTTTTCTATCACGCCATCGGGGACAGTTTTCTTTAAAAATGCTAAAAATATTGTAGAATATTTGTTGAAAATGGTAGTCGCAGTCAGTAACTGGGTGTGCCTCATTGGGCGTAGTAGGTTACACTGGAAAACAGGTTGTGTTTTCGTCTTTTTTATTACGCCATAATAATTAGTTATTTTTCAAAAGGAAGCAGAAAAAACGTGTTGTAGCTTCACTAAATTTAAAATGTCTCTTTGGTTGATTGTGTGATACATGTAAATGTTTTGTCACCATAAAGTACACGTGGGATTTGCGTCAGATTCTCGTACCAGAAGCAATGTATCCGTAGTCTAAAGATCACTAGTTCATGAAACTGTTTCAAAACACCACTTTCAATTAATAAAATCTGCGGACATGAACCAGACTGTCCCTCGAGTGCAATGCTTTAATGTTTCAGATGGCGCCTTGATGTCCTCGATGGACGCAATGGTTATAATTAATTAGAAACACATTTGTTTTTCACTTTTAGAACGTTACGGAGGAAAATTGTCTTTATTCATTTGTTTACTTGCTTATAACCCTTGCAGTGGTTGACGGCACGTGTACGCATGTTTAAGCTATTATTATGAATATGTCAAACCACAACAGATCGAAAAGATATTCGTGACTGTAATTTTATCAGGTCTCGGCATATTAAACAAATGTTCACAAGGTTTCTACACTCTAAAATCAGTTGGGATTAAAATGAACCCAAATCATTTGGGTTCACATTTTCTCAACCCAGTTGGTTTGGGTTGATTTGGGTTGATTTGTAACCCGACTGTTTATGCAGCGACATGCGTGGTGCACATTTCTCGTCACGTGCACCCATTTACGAAGCTGTTCATTGCTTATGCAAAATGTAGAGATATGACAAGATACGGTTAAAAAGTATTTTGGTTTTAAGATGGACTGCAATCGAACTTTTACAGAGTGGGTTAGAACAATTTTCGGTGTTTGTCGGAATAAGGAGAAGCTCGGAACTGGGAACAAACTAGACGGCTCATAAGTGGGGTTATTTCTCTTCAAATTGACGTCAAGGTCACTGGGACTTTGGAGAACAATTTGGTAAAGACTGCGATGAGGAGTGTCAAGTGTGCATCTGAAAGTAATGGTGACGCTGGGAAGTCTCTCTTTTAGAATGTGCCAAATATCGGTATAGCAGATTCATTGGGAGTATGATGAGTAGATTGGATGGAAGGCTGAAGGACATGTGGGTATTGGGTGATATGACGAAATGGGGTGATAAGCTTATTAGGAAGTTGAGAATGAGGAAGTCAGGATATCATTAAACAGTTCGCTTGTAAGTCCTGAGGGGAGAGAACAGACAGATGGGAGACAGCAATGGGAAGAGCACAGAGGAAGTGGAGACCTTCTCATCTGAACAATTTATACGTATTTTAACCCTTTACCCAACGCAGACGATATCAAAATTTATTATTTTAAATATCATTTTTTCAAATTTTAAAAACAATTTGAACAAAACCATATCATGTGACCCCTCGTTAGAACGAGCTCGTTCCAACGAGGGGTCCCATGATATGGTTTTGTTGAATTTTTTTTTAACATAGTATTTTTTCAACTGCTGAATTTGCATATTACGCGGGCGGATGCGGGCGATTCGTTGGGTAAAGGGTTAAGTCGATACTATCCAGTGTCTGAATCATTTAATGTCCTTTTGGTAAATCTGAAAGAGTTACAGTGAAACTTTGCAGTCCGGTTGTTACAATTCCATAAATCCCACATCATTTATCGTTACTTCTTATAAAACAGGCAGTTAGGCCTCGAAGGTTGTCCAGATTTACGAGAATCGGTTTGAATTCTTGTGTACTTCTGCTTGGAGAATCAATTTTCAGTTCATATATAATTTAGAATTTGAGAGAACTGTTATACCCATCTGGGTGAAACCAGTATTGCGCGGTACTAAACAAATTTCATATTTAAGTATTTACTAGAGTCTAACCCATCAGGTCCTAGTTCCAATATTGTTGAGTTTCTTGTCTTACAGTACGGCCGCCGTGGACTGGTTCCACGCGTGGGCAATATTTCCACAGATGCAATAATATTAGATTCCAAACACTAAATATAGGAATAATCATCAAAAATTTAATTCATGAAGCACCGGGTACAACCCGGTGCTTCATCCATTAAAATTTTCCCGATGGTGATTTTTACTACCTGGTAAACTAATGCGTGGACATCAGAGCCCACGCGTGGATTTCGACCAGTCCACTGTGCATGTGCATGAAGATCACATGTTCCAGCATACAGGCTTTTGGAGATGTTGCTAATGAATGTTACAGTGCCTTGGCAATGGTTTCTAATGGAGTATTGCCTGTCTTTATAGGCAGTTGGACTTCACTAGACACTACTGCTAAGTCAAAGTGTTTCTTAATCATTATAGAGTAACAAACTGTGTAAAATTCTGAAGTCCATTAAGGATGCTTTCAGAATCTTGGACAAGAGTCAAATGAAATGAACATTTCCGAGAATCAATGTTGATTTTTATTGTTTTATTGTTTTATTACCGAAAATCATTTGCGAAAATTGATTCCTATTCTCGCCTGAATTTGACACCATGGCAATGGTAGTATAGCAAGTGTTTTACACAATGATAAACTTCCATTTCAGAGGAAGGGAGAGCCCTGTAAGTAAAAAATATTCTTTTCAAATCTCCATCAGCATGATTATTGAAAAATTAAATTGTGTTTATACAGATTTATAGTAAGTTGAAGATTGCTCAATTGCTGCGTAGTCATTCGTTCCTGGTACTCAGACTTCAACAGCCAGTAAAACTATCCGACAGAGTAACGCTGACTGTTAAACGCCAATAAACAATCAAACATTCGCTGTTTGCTTCTTACTTCGTAGTGCATTCATAGTACATGGCATTTGGGTTTTTTTAACATTTTAGAGTGGACATCTTTCGTTAACCTTTCTTCTACTGTAGAAATTTAAGGATAATTGAAGGCCATAGCAAACAAGCCGAAACCTTTTATGAAGTAAATGTACAGTTCTTTGACCACCGGGTGGACACCCGGTGGTCAATGAACCGTACATTTACTTTCTGAGTCATCAAGTCATTACTGAATTATATAATAAAAAATGAGCTTGCATCTTCACTCGTGCGTGGTCGAATATCAATGACCACGTATGCACAACACCTATATTCTGTGAGATCTGTTCTATATGCAGTGCACGGGGGCGCGGTGGCGTCGCGGTAACCGGTTCTCGTCAGATCACCGAAGTTTAGCAACGTCGAGCGCGGTTATTAGTTGGATGGGTGACCATTTCAGCGACTGATTCGTGCTCCCGCGTTGTGTCCTTGGGCCAGGCACTTAACCCCGATTGCCTACAAGGGGGCACGATGACGCTGTGTACTAATGCGTACTGCACGTCGATGGTGCGCATGTCTTCAACCAATCTAACCCTGCCTGTGCCGCGCTGCAGAGTTCAGAGTTACGATGTTGGAGAGCTGATAGCTGCTCGTCGTTGCTCGGTGGTTCTCTCCGGGTACTTCGGCTTCCTCCACCCGTAAAACTGTCACCGACATGATATGACCCTGGCTGGTTAATGTGTCGTTAAACTCTAATAAAAAAAAAAATATGCAGTGGACTATATATACTGAGTCAAAAAAGAAAGTATAATAAACTATGAGGAGCAATTTTTTTTATTATTATCGACTTTAATCCCAAACAAATTATTGAAAAATAAAATTGTATTTGTTGTTATTTGTCACACTGTACTGCACGATACGATATAACCTTTTCGATGAAATTACCGAAAATATCCAAGAAATAAAAAAAATCCCAACAAACTACTACTACTTTGCCATTAATTGCCATGCCAGTTATGACGCATTAACATTTTTGTAAAATTGCTGTCCTACACCATTTTTTAATATTGTACCTCAGTCACTGCCTGCTTGGCAGGGCGGGGGCTCATTGGTTAGAGGATTGAACATAAAACCGAAAGGTCGACGACTCTATCTTGACCAACAGTAACTGCGTTGTGTTCTTGGATAAGATACTTAATATTTCGATTGCCCACATGAGAGTACGACAGCGCTGCGGTGTTCAAAAGCAAACTACACACCGATGGCGCATTTGCCTTCAATTTCTGCAAACTCCGCTTATACAGATTTATAGTAAGTTGAAGAGTTTGTCAGTTGCTCAATTGCTGCGTAGTCATTCGTTCCTGGTGCTCAGGCATCAACAGCCAGTAAAACTATCCGACAGAGTGACGCTGGCTGTTAAACGCCAATAAACAATCAAACATTCGCCGTTTGCTTCTTACTTCGTAGTGCATTCAAAGTACAGGGCATTTGTTATTTTTAACATTTTTTTAGTGTGGACATCTATCGTTAACCATTCTTCTACTGTTGAAAGTTAAGGATAATTGAAGGCCATAGCAAACAAGCCGAGACCGTTTATGAAGTGAATGTACAGTTAGTTGACCACCGGGTAGGCACCCGGTGGTCAATGAACCGTCCCTTTACTTTCTGAGTCATAAAGTCATTACTGAATTATAAAATAAAAAATGAGCGTGCATCTTCACTCGTGCGTAGTCGAATATCAATGACAACGTATGCACAACACCTATATTCTGTGAGATCTGTTCTATATGCAGTGCACTATATATACTGAGTCAAAAAAAATATAATAAACTTTGAGGAACAATTTTGTTAGTATTATCGACCTTAATCCCAAACAAATCATTGTACATTCATATTGCGAGTCTAGCTGTATGAATTGGCATAATTTCATATTCTTACTTTTGCCAGCGTCACGTCAGGATGTCACAATGCAGACATGGGTGAAATGAAAAGTTCACTCATGCAGTCAGTAGCGTGTATGTCCACAGTTGGCCTCTTGGATGGCAAGACATCGCATGGACCTGATAGGTCTCTGGGTATCACCCTGTGGTATTGCGTTCCACTCCTGTCTTAGAACATTACGTAAATCGCCTTACGTCTGAAGATCATGCTGTCGTACCCGACGGTCCATTTGATCCCAAAGATGCTCGATTGGCGACAAATCTGGCGAAAGTGGGGGCCAGGGAAGAAGTTTGATGCTCTGCTCCTCAAAAAGTCACGACAGATACGCGCCACGTGACATCGGGCATTGTCTTGCTGGAATAACTGCAATCCGACGTTAGCGTGGAACAACGGAACAACAACAGCGTTAAGAATTTCGTCCCTCTATCGCTGTCCATTCAGATTACCATCGATGAAGATCAACTGTGTTCGATGGTGCAAGGAAATTCCTGCCTAAACCATTACACTACCCCCGCCGAACTGGTCGCATTCCCGCACGCAAGCATCAGAAAACCGTTCTCCTCGTCGGTGATACACTCTTGCCCTACCATCAGCGCACCGTAGACAAAATCGTGTTTCACCACTAAAAAGAACTGTGCTCCAACGCTGCTGAGTCTAGCGAACACGCTAACGTACCCATTCCATTCTGACGGTACGATGACGTTGGGTAAGAATTGATCCGTGGTATGGACGCCTACTTCGGATGCCGTGTTCAGCGAGTCTGTTGCGGACAGTTTGTGCACCGATTCTATTGTTAGTTCTACCATGAGTAATTGCTGCTGTCCTCGTCGCCGGAAGGAAGCGATGCCGCAAGTGAGACGTCCTGATGTGTCGATCTTGTGCAGGGTTCGTAACTCTTGGTCGACCTGAACGCGGTCGCTCGGCAGTAGATCCAGTGGTTCTATACCTTCCAATGAGACGGTAAATAGTAGCCACAGTGACTCCGAACTCAGCAGCGAGCTCATCGGGAGGTATCGCAGCCTCATGCATACCAATGGCACGCAATCTCTAATTTTCGGTTAACCTTGGCATTTTTTAAAATGTCGGAAGACAAAAACTAACGTGTTTTCTCATTAACCCCGGCTCTCTAACACAACATAACACAAAGAAAATCGCCGGTCACCCATTCAATTTGACATTTCGGGTAGCACGTGCTATTTTGAAACCCGTAGCAAAATTGTATACGGTTGGGTGGACAACAACAACATGTCATTAAACTCTTTGCACGACTTCTTGTCCACAAACATGCAACATTGGAACTATTATATTTCATCCTTTATGCTATTTTTTCACATTTGTTTCTATTATACTTTCTTTTTTTACTCAGTATATATATATATAGATTTTCCCCTACCCTGGGCAGTTCCGAGATGAAGTAGACACCTTGTATCTGGGCATATATCTACGAATCCAAGTTGATATATGATCAGCTGACAAGTTCGAGACTTCAGCGTACCACTCCAGAACCTTTAGGTTGTGGTGACCAATTAATTTTACAATATCCCCCCCCCCCCCCCCCCCAAAAAAAGTGACAAACTCGTCATTTAAACAAGGAACTATTTTATTGTGCGCAAATGTCATGAGTGATTCTGCGATTAAAACAACGTCAGTGTCAACAGAGCCGGGGAGAGGAACTTTGGGCCCCATGATTAATTCTGATACGGGCCCCCTTTCAAAAGTGTCGGGATACTGATGCAGAGGCCAAAGGAATCTGTCCCAGGTGCCGAAAATTTTGAAATCATTTATTAAATGGAGACTTATGACGGCTTTTGGGATAAAAGATCACGTTATGTTTGGCCGTCAAAATGACGTTTTTTAGCAGCATGTTTCAAATTACCAAGTTCATCAATGATTATCCAGTGACATAGAGTTATAGCTTTGCACTGCACAATTCTCCAAGTCATAACTTTATTACGTCAAGTTCATTTAATAAAGATATTGCTTCAGGAATCATGCAGTCCAAAATTGCAACTGTTGGTCAAGAGCAGAGCTCTATTCTCGACACAGTCCCCTTCTTAACTGTTGGCTCAGGAGTCAGAACTTGGACCATGGGGGAAAAGGGCTAGTCCAAACAAAAGTCTTTCAAGCCATATTTGGACGGATGGGGGAAGAGGTGTGTAAGGGGTAGGGGCAGGCCTAACCCAAGAATCCTGGGCTCCTGGTTCAAATCCGGTCCCTCAAAATTTTGGGCCCAGGGGTTACTACCCCGCCTCCCCCACCTCCACGGCCCTGAGTGTCAATGGAGTTTCCGTTTCAGTTGAGTGTAAAGCAGTTGATTTCCGAGTGTGCCTGACGTTGTTCTGCATATTAAATCAGTGACCTTTATCGACTTGATTGTATTACCAAAACATAGACCTTCGCATGTGTACAGTACAAATTGAAGAACATGATTAGTTTTTTGTCAAATGCGCGTTCGAAAATTTCCATTCCTTTGCTGGTATGTGTTTGAAGCGTTGACATGCAAAATACAGAGTTGTATTCCGTCTAGACGGCTTTTGTTCGTATTGGAGTAAATATATGCCTGTGACAAGATAAAGCTGTATGAGACATGTTTATGAAAATGTTTGCGCCCTCTTCGACCAAATTAGATCGTTGCTTGATAAAACCGACATTGCTTGGTGTTGTTTTTTTTTTTTTTGTTTTTGGGGTTTTTTTGTTCTTCATCGACCTTTGCAGGAAGATTTTTCACATTGATCGACTGGAAAAATTCTGTTAACAGACAAAGTTGCCGTGCACCCATAATATTCCCGTGGAATGAACATTTTAATCAACAGCTGACGAGACAAATCGATACATTCCACCATAAAGCAATGACTTCAAAACTTCAATATCATATGCGACTATCTGTGAAAAAACAATGTTGGGTACATTGCCATCTGATTCAACTTTTGGGTTAAAACGGAGGAAAATTATTTATCCCTTGGGAATCAAGCTCTTTGCTCATGGATGCGGCTCTTTACATCGACGTGTTCTGTATGTTTGGCGTCAAATTCAGTATCAAACGAGTCCACCATTCAGATCAATACATATGCATAGTAACGTTATCTGATGGTCTACACTATATCTATGGTGCTTTGAAAGTTAACTTAGAAAACAGGTCTCACTGCTCTGTAGTGTGAGGGATACAAAACATGCCCATCTAACAAGGTGTTAATATATGCCTACCAAATAATTTTCTCCATTTACCTACGGATGAAACTGTAAGCTTATTTTCACAACCGACTACCCGTGAGCTATAACTGGATAATATCCGGTTATCCGAGTCCATTAATTCACCATTATTCCGTAGCGTGTATACAAACGAACGCTGTCGAGTACTGTCGAGAATAGTTTTTGCGATTACTCATTACTCACGGAGACTGCCGATCATTAACGAAGTCTTGAACGCCAAAGTCGATTATTTCTCAATATCCACAACGCGGCTTCACAGAGGAGAAGCGGCAGATTTACTACGTTTTGAACGTGGTATGACGATCACTATCGATATTTCGGATAACCGGTTGACGGTTTTTCTAATCGGTTAGGTAGCTAACTAGTTTCAAACCGATTATCCGGTTAACCATTTCAGTACTTATTTCTGTAGGTCGAAAAGGTACTTAGACACTATAGGGATTGGAAAGCAGTATGCGTAGAAACTATTCCCCAGTGTGTATACAAACGAACGTTGTCGAGTATTCGACAACGTTCGTTTGTATACATACTACGGAATAGTTTGTTCGAATACTCAGTACTCACGGAAATTGCCGATTATTAACGAAGTCTTGAATGCCAAAGTCGATTATTTCTCAATAGATACAACACGGCTTCGAGGTGAACTATATCCAAAAGGAGAAGCAGCAACTTTACAACGTATTAACCTTTAATTGACGATCACTGCAGATATTTCGGATAACCGGTTGTTGGTTGTTCGTATCGGTTTGACAGGTAACTGGTTTTAAACCGGTTATCCAGTTAACCATTTCAGTACTACTGATTTACCAACATGAACAGCATACGATACTTACAAAACAATTTCTTGAATACTAAAAAATGCATTGTTTTCTTCCCCAACATAGCTCGCGACCTCTCATTTGAACGAGCTCGGGAAGCTCGTTCAAATGAGATGTCACAAGATATATTATTTGAGACGAAAAATATAAAACAAAATTTGATTAATGATTTTTTGTGAACAGCGTTGGTCGTATACAGAATCCAGTTACGTTGCGAAGGGGTTAAAGTTATGCATTTTCTGACCTACAGAATTGTGTATCAATGTCTTAAGAGAATTGTAACAAGAACCTTGCTGTAGCGTTGCCAGAGTTAAAAAGCCACGTTGCGTTGGAAAGGCCTGCTCTGGCTTTACGAGTTCAACATCAGAATTGAGCATCTTTTAATTGGTAAAAAGAGGAACAAACCAGACAACTACTCCTTTGCCGGGATAGAGGACATTTAGAGGAACTACCAGGCAGTGAAGGGTTGTGAAGACAGATTAGTTGTACATTTGTCGTTGTTTTTTATCTCACAATCGGGGCGTTTTTGCACTGTTACGCAACTAAAGTTTAATGTATCTGGGTCCTTGTTCCGAATCCGTATCAAGGGCCCTTGATACAAGCGCGTGATTCTGCTGTTGCCAAAACAACGGCATTAATATCATTTTTCGATCGCTTCGCGTTTTTCCCTTCAGAGAAAACAATATTAGGTGAGGCGAAGCCGAACCTAATATTGTTTTCTCTGAGCCGCATGTGACACTGCATCTGCAACTAAACGCGCTGTAACGTATTTATTATGCACAGCATGCTAAAATGTCACAGGGGAAGTTAACTCAACGAATAGTTAAATTATGCGCACTTTTCGGCATCTTGGGCTGGTTTGTAGCCTATTATTGAGATTTTCCTGAACGCTTGAGTCGAGGCTTCTCTCTTGAAGTTAAAGGATCTTTCGCTATGAAATGTGGAAAACGCCACCTCAATAAACGATGAACGGCATATTAATATAATAAACCTTTACACCAAGAGGGATATTTAATTCACCAGTAATTATTGCAAAAGTAACAACCAAATTCACGTTGACGAAACACACAGTTGCTCCACTTCGCAAGACAGTATTCAGTAAAGTGAATCCCAGTGACGTAATTTTGTCTGAAGTGTAACGTCATCACTGACCTCAACATGGAGATCAATGAACTCTATTCTATTTTTCAATTTGCGTCTTTCCATCGATAAGGCAATTGAAAAAGTTCCTCTTAAAATAGTTTTATAACACATTTTGTGGTCAATATTGTGAGATAAATTTATCATCACCACAGTGTGTGTCTCCGGAAATTCAGATCAAGTCTCGTTGTAGGCACAGAATCGCATTTCGACTCGCCCTAACGGGCTCGTCGAAATACTATTCTGTGCCTACAACGAGACTTGATCTGAATTCCCGGAGACACACTGTGGTGATAATCTGTATGTATCATTTGTAATTTTGCATGCAATTAGACTTTTTATTTGCGTTTGAAGTTCTTGTTTGTTTGATTTCGCTTATCAAGATCAGCAGTGATGTTATCAATTAATTGGAGAAAGGGTATATAATTAACACACCGTTAGCAAGAGAAACCATTTTAGTGCGTCGTACTGGAAAGAAATTTTCCCTTTGGAAACCATTGGAAGTCTGAAATTGTCTGTTTAATTTAACTGTCTGAATTAGAAATCATCTGGTATTTTGAACGCTCACAGATTTTAAGCAGTTTAAATAATTATAGTACTGTGATTGTTACAGTGGTCTATTTCTCGATCAGACCGAAATCTTATCTAGGGCTGTCACGATTTTTCAATTTAGGAATCGATTAATCGTCGCAAATAATCGATAATAATCGATTAATCGTACCTAGATGACCCCCCACCCCCTCTCCCTCTCTTTGAAGTCGATAAAAATGAAGTTCAAGTCAGATGACCTACCTCAAGTAAACAACGAAAACGATCAACTTTTAGGTACATTCAAAGCTTTGATGTTCTGAACTTTTAAACCTTCAGTGTAATAAACAAGACCGGTCGGCAGTTGCGATCTTCGCAACTGCCGACCGGTCTTGATTATTACACTGATGGTTCAAAGATTCAGAACATCAAAGCTTTGATGAATGTACATGTACCTGGAAGACAAATGCTTCCAACGGCTTCTTGGGGTTTAACATCGATGTTCTTAACTCAATACCTTTAGAAACAATAGTTTTTTCATCAATTTTTCTTTTAATTATTAAACATCTAAAACGGGATACAATTTACCGATTATTCGACAGCGAAAAATACTAATCGATTTCGCCCTGACCGATCAACAATCGATTAATCGATTGATCGTGACAGCCGTAATCTTATCGCTACACACTCACACGAGTGGGTCGAAATTTAATGCGAAATCAAGACTGAATAAAAAAAGACAATCGAGAACAGCAATGGAGTGTCTTCGTATTTCTTTTTCTGCGGGCGAAGTTCTGCAGTGTTGTGGTAGGAAAGCGGACGGAGATTTCCATCAAATTGGTGAGGTCTGGGAAGGCCCCGGCGAACGTTCGAGATTCGATTCGTTTCACAGATTCGATTCGAATCGAAACCCTCTCGACACGCGTTTTAGATTCCATACATTTCTTTGGTGTCGTCGTCGTCCAGTTTGTACAATATATCGCCTCTTGATTGGAACAGGACGTCATCTGCAATGCTAAAGCATTGCAGATGGCGCCCTGTTCCATTCAAGTGGAGATTTGTGGCTTTTTATTCGTCCACTTTGGCGATACCTGATCAATTGTCGTTTGAATTAGTCCCCATGCTAACATAACTGCGGGTGAGTTTCCATCAATAGAATATTGAGGACAGAAATTATTATGCCAGTAATTGTTATTGACCAATCAGCTTCAATATCTAGTGACCGTATATGAAACTGCGTAGCATCGAGCTGGCCGTATATAGAACTTATATACGGTCAGTTCCGATATTTTGTTTTTGACATTCAGCGCTCGCTTCGATGTTTATCCTAATTTCGCGTGTTCGACGAACAACAAATAATTTCGCGTGTGTGTCTGTTGAGCAACGTACAACTATAATACGTTTCTTCCAGTCTTTGAGAAATTTTAATAAACAAATGTAAATAAATACAATAAATAAACCACTAAAACGACATGTATAGAAGCCAACTGGCACTGTCTGAGGCGAATGATGAATGAAAGTGTTCCCACTTACCTTCTTGAAAGAATTGTTAATCAATTTGCTCAAGTTGTTTTATTTTTCCAGTAATTAACACTGAATTAAAGTTGTGAATTGTTAATATAAATTCCTGTTTATTGAGAAGAAAACTCTGTTGTTTCAGCGCCTGCTACTAGCGTGACCTTCACATGACGTAAAATCGGGAAATTCCCTGATAGTGATAACAGAACATTTGCGCTAGGAATCTGGGATCACTTATGGTTGTGTCTCTTTCAAGGGATTGGCATAATAAATACGTTATGGGGCTTTCAGTGGACGGATATGGTGTGATATAAGGCGCAGCAAGATCAATAGTAGGCTCGGCCTTCGGCCTAGCCTAATATTGATCTCACTTCGCCTTATATCACACCATATCCGTCCACTGAAAGCCCCATAACTTATAATGTCTGACTCCTTTTGGTCGTGGTGCATTCCGAGCGATAGCTTGGAGTAATCAGAATGTCAGTGCGTCAAAACCCCGTCATTTTCCGTACAAATAGATGCTCATCGGTATCTGTGCACCAGTCCACGCCGGAATACCATAGGAATAAATTGATGCTTCCATCCACTTGTACTTACCGTTCGATGGTACGAAATAGTCTAACCAGTATGCATACTGATACTGTGTACAGAAGTCCTGTCACGAACTGTGCGCTTATCTAGGTTTAATTGCGCGTAGGAATTGCGCGCAATTGCCATATCGAATGGCATCCAAAGCATGGTAGGTTCACCTGGTTACTCATAGCAAATACAGGCAATGTTTCTGCTGAAACATTGCTTGTGCACGGGCCATATGTACAGAATTTGATAGCCGTACTATGGTCATAACACGTAGATTAACGCGCAGATCGACGTGCTATTTGTGCGTATTTCATGACGGGACTTCAAGTTTTAACTGTACGCATGGGAGATAGACAATACAAGCAAGACAGCCGTAGTATTATAACAATCGGAAAGTGGATTCAACTCGAGATTCGATTCGGGTTTGAACGGTTGCCTTATTCGATTTGAGATTCGAAAAACTGTGATTCACCAGGCCCAAGGTCTGCGTGACCACCTCCATAAAATGTTTTAAAATTTGAAGTCCATGAGAGGTAATCTGTGGCCCCAATGCTCTTTCTAGGAATTTTAATGAGTCGATTTTGTTGCTTAAATAAAATTTCTGCGGTATTACAAGGGGACCTAACCCATGTTTACGTACTCCAAACTCCAAATGCATAATATAATTTTTGGTGTACAGCGTCGGATTACGACCACTTTGGACAAATTTAGACAAATGTTCACCATGAGTGGATCCTTACAGGTATCACTGAACTAAATATTTGAATTGGAAATACCCGCCTGAAATGTTGCACCTCGAAGTGATGCAATCTCTAAAACTAAACAGCCTTGGGGGAATAAATTGTTTCAATAAACATTTGAAGCATTCTATTGACATCTCTTGCATTATTGATGAATATTCCAGATAAAAAAGAGGGTGATGTGATGACTTTTGGACCTAAAAAGTACAATTTACATCTCGTGTGTTTTTGTTGGGAATTCCCTGAAAAATATGTGCACGTGACCGGTACTTCCATTGCTGTCAATTTCCCGCTCTTATTTGTTGCATGACCCCCCCTGTTTGGGGGTCAGAAAAGTTGTCTGAAGGGCTATACTTGACAAAGATATTTGAATGCCAAAATTAAAGTGCTGCGATCATATTTTTTTTTTGCCTGAACGTTATAATGGTCGCCTATGGGAAAATATTTAGTTCCGTGGTACCTACAACACTCATGTCCGGCTACTCTCCTTCAAAGTCAAGTAAATACTAATGAGATAAATGGAGAGGATACATTACATTGGCAGTGGACTGGTCGTAATCCACATGTGGGCGGTGGTGTCCACGTATGCGTTTAGTGGGTAATAAAAATCATCATCAGCAAAATTTTAATTAATGAAGTGCCGGGTTGTACCCAGTGCTACATAAATAAAATTGTTAATGATTATTACTACAATTAGTGTTTTGAATCTCATCTTATAGCGTCCGTTGAAATATTGCCCACCCACGGAAAGTAACCAATCCACGGCGGTTACTTGCCGAACTGTTGTTGATCCTTTCAGCCCCCTGTTTTTTTGTGTCGCCGCCCCACGAAGTGGGGAGCGACATATAGGGATTACTTTTGTCGTCTTGCGTCGTCCGCGTCGTCGTCCGCGTCGTCCGCGTCACACTTTCTCTTATCCGCCACTCCACTTTTACCTATGAATGGATTTTGATGAAACTTTCAGTGATTCTTTATCACATAATGGCATTGTGCACCTCCTATTTTATTCTTTGATCCGCTGTATTTTTTCCAGAGTTATGCTCCGTCGTCTTGCGTCGTCCGCGTCGTCCGCGTCGTCCGCGTCACACTTTCTCTTATCCGCCACTCCTCTTTAACCTATGAATGGATTTTGATGAAACTTTCAGTGATTCTTTATCACATAATGGCATTGTGCACCTCCTATTTTATTTTTTGATCCGCTGTATTTTTTTCCAGAGTTATGCCCCTTTTCCACTTTGAATTCTGTCTGAAACGCCAGGCGACACACGTCTTCCATGGAAGACTCACATCTAAGTTTAATAAACTGGGTACAAAAGTTTGGAATATTGGCATTTGCAGCCCAGCATTTAAGATAAGACCTTATTCCATGCATTTGAATTGTTGACATCATCAAACATTGTGAGTAGAGTTCAATGAATAAATTGACAAATCGTCCCCCTGAGTTCCAACATGTTCTATGTGCCTACAGGCACATAGAACACATTGGTAGTCAGGGGACGAAATGCAAGCTTGGTGTGGCAGATGCCAAAAAATTGCTTGTGAGTCTTGTGGAAGCAAAAAGATCTCGCTAATGAATTCCATGTCATCATCTCAAAGAGGACAGTTCGTAGACGAGTCCCTGCATCAAATGTTTGCTTCTTTCCTCCTCTTTTCCCAAAACTCACAAGCTCCCATTGTTGTCCTTCCATTTTAACCTTACCATGTTAACACAATATTGTAGACCACCAGGCAAAAGCCACACTAAGATTGTATTTGTCATTTATTTCACTGATCCACATTTCACAAGTCATGCATCAATGAATTCTACAACCATGCTTGATGATGTCAATAATTCAAATGCATGGAGTAATGATTGAACTTTAAGTTTGTTATTTGATTTTCATTATTATTAGTTACCAGCAGGGCTGGGAGCAGTTAACGTTTCAAACGTTAACGTGTTAAATTATTTGAACAAAGTTAAAAAAAATTGAACTAAGTTATTAACTTTTAGGTTTCTTAGGGTGCATCAGGAATGATTTTGTACTCATCGTGACTCATCTAATGTATATGTATAGCCTACAGGTCATCTATTTTTTCGTCTCTCTCAGTTAATAGAAACTGTGCCTCATTGTCGACCCTTTCATAGTCATGTCGTGCATAATGTCTTATACCATAGCCTCAGCAGTCATCATTGCCGCACCCAATATCAATTACCCGAGCAAGACGACGTGAGCAACGCAGAAACTAACAACGTCAATAAACGTCTGTATGTAGCATTGCGTCATTATCCTGGGTTTTCCCAAGCCGAATCGCGCATGCCGATGACATTGAATTTTGCGTCATTTGCTGTGTGTGATGACGATTTATGCCATCAATTGTGAAAGTGAAAGAAGAAAACATCGCTGAATGTTAGACTTTACGATAACCCGAGAACTATATTAACCCTTTGAAAACAGGCGTCCTTTTTCCCGGCCAGGAACATGACACGCCATAACGTCATTATATTATAGGATGGCTGTTCAGTAAATGTGTCAGGTAGACCAATCAGTATTTTCAACGTGCAGCCCCAAGGCTGCACGTTGAAAATATTGATTGGTCTATCCCAAGTAACGAAGATGGACTCTTCTTATTGCTGCCATTCAACTGGCATGGGGGATACCACTTGAGTTAAAAGGGGTAATAGTGTACGTAAGTTCAATCATATTCAAGATCAAATCAGCCAAAAAGGCCGGAATTGGTCTGTTATACTACTATTTTGTTCATTTTAACATTTAACTTCATTTAACACGTTAACGCAGAAATATTTAACACGTTAACGTGTTAAGGGAAATTGTAACTCCTCCCAGCCCTGGTTACCAGTATAAAATATTGTGTTGTAAATGTCAGTATTCCAACCTTTTGTCCCCAGTTTAATATCGTCATATCAAATATACTAGCGGAAAACAAGAAACGCAAGTTTTTTTCTGTGGTAAATATTTCAAATGTGTTGTGGATGATTATTTCATTGTTTGGATTTTGATGTTATTTCTTCATTACTAATTAAATTTTGACGAGTTTCGTTGTCTTAAAACAGATGGTGTTTGCATTGATAACGTTCAAACGTGGGTATCCGACGCCATTTCCTGATCAAACTCAATACCGGGTGTGCCCACCTCAGCTTCAGTAGCTGCTCGAACTCTCCTTACCATTGAGCTGAGCGACGTTGTTTGGGACGTTGATGCGCTTCCTGAACCCCCTGTCCAGCTAGTCCCACAAATGCTCGATCGGGGACAAATCTGGACTGTAGGGTGGCCATTCGAGGACTGGGACACTGTCTTGAGGAAGTCACGACAAATCCTAGCAACGTGTGGCCTCGCATTATCCTGCTGCAACGTAACTTTACGCGCATGGATAAGTGGAAGGACGTGAAGCATGAGGACCTGATCCCGATATCTTACGGCTGTAAGATTGCCCTGGATGACCGCTAGAAGTGCTTTCAGTCCACGAAAAATCCCTCCTTAATCATAACAGACCCTCCCCCGGATCTGTCGTTTTTCTTAACGCACGCGGCTGAATATCGCTCACCTCGATGTCAATAGCAACGTTGTCGTCCATCTGACTTGTAAAGTGTGATCCGAGAGTCGTCAGCGAATAACACACGTCGCCAGTGGGCCAAGTGAAACCGATTTGGTGCATGTGCTCGCAGCCATTGCAATCGACGTTGAAGTCTCCTAGGTGTAAGTTAAGGACCAATGTAGGGACGTAGTGGCCTTAAATTGAACTCCCGCAGCCGATTCCTAACTGTTCTTGGACACACTCGGTGACCCTGTGTGCCTGCAACCCGACCCGCCGTCTCCGTCGCCGTCTGAAATCGGTTACGGAGGTATGAGATGCCTCGATCGTGATGTGGCGACGTAACGCGCGGACGTTCGCTCCTGGGACAGTCAGCTAATCGTCCTATGGCTCTGACACGTTCAACTAAACGAGCTATCGTTGACTCATGGACCCCATATTGCTGGGCTAGGAGACGTTGTGATTGGACATGCATAATTAGAGCAATAGCCCTACCCCTATCCACATCGGACATTCGCGGCATTTTGCTTTTCAATTGAGTTGAAATGAAATGTTGTGCAATCGATGTGTACTGTCAAAACAACCAAAGACTCTTTTGACAGTAAACTGAGGTAGCTGTGTGTCAATTTTTACTACATTTGGTCGACAGATAAAAAAAATTATATTACCAAAACTGAACTTGCGTTTCTTTTTTCATCAGTATATAATAACAAGTGCACGAGACAGCCTGCTTTGTATTTCTTCGGGGGTTCGGCAATAATCGTGGCGACTTGAGAGAGTATCTTTTGTATTTGTTGTGATGTTCAGAAATAGTTACAGCGACTTGAGAGAGTATGTTTTGTATTTTGGTGGGAAGTTCAGCAATATTGACAGCGACATGAGAGAGTCAGTTTTGTATTTGTTGCGAGGTTCAGAAATAATTATAGCGACATGAAGTCAGTTTCGTATTTGTTCCCAGGTTCAGTAATAGTTGCAGCGACACGAGGGAGTCAGTTTATGTATTTGTCGGGAGGTTCAGCAAAAGTTAGAGTATCATGAGGGAGTCAGTTTTCGTATTTGTTGGGAGTTTCAGCAATAGATACAGCGACATGAGGGAGTCTTTTTGTAATTGTTGGGAGCTTCAGCAGTAATTACAACGTCACGAGGGAGTCTGTTTGTGTATTCGTTGGGAGTTTCAGCAAGAGTTACAGCGACGTGAGGGAGTCTGTGTTTGTATTTGTTGGGAGGTTCAGAAATAGTTTACAGCGACATGATGGTGTCTATTTTGTCTTTGTTGGGGGTTCAGCAAAAGCTACAGCGCCATGAGGGAGTCTGTTTTTGTATTTGTTGGGGGTTCAGCAATAGCTACAGCGACATGAGGGAGTCTGTTTTTGTATTTGTTGGGGGTTCAGCAATAGCTACAGCGCCATGAGGGAATCTGTTTTTGTATTTGTTGGGGGTTCAGCAATAGCTACAGCGACATGAGGGAGTCTGTATTTGTATTTCTTGGAAGGTTCAGCAATGGTTACAGCATCATGAGGGGGTCAGTTTATGTATTTGTTGGGACGTTCAACAAAAGTTAGAGCATCATGAGGGAGTCTGTTTTTGTATTTTTTAGGAGGTTCAAAAATATTTACAGCGACATGATGGAGTCAATTTTATATTTGTTGAGAGGTTCAGCAATAGTAACAGCGACATGAGAGAGTCTGTTTTTGTATTTCTTGGGAGGTACAGAAATAGTTTCAACGACATGTATTGAGAGTCTATTTCTGTATTTGTTGGGAGGTTCAGAAATAGTTTCAACGACATGAGAGTCTGTTTTTGTAGTTCAGCAATAGCTGCAGCGACATGAGCGAGCCTGTTTTGTGTATGTTGGGACGTTCAGCAATAGTTACAGCGACATGAGAGAGTCTGTTTTTATTTGTTGGGGGGGGGGGGGGGGGGGGTCTGCAATAGTTACAGCGATATGAGAGAGCCAGTTTTGTATTTCTTGTGAGGTTCAGCAAAAGTTACACCGACTTGATAGAGTCTGTTTTGTGTATGTTGGGGGGGGGGGGGGGGGGTCAGCAATTGTTACAACGACATGAGAGAACCAGTTTTGTATTTGTTGGGGCGTTCATCAATAGTTACAGCGACATTAGAGAGTCCGTTTTTGTATTTGTTGGGAGATTCAGATATAGTTACAGCGACTTGAGAGAGTCTGTTTTTGTACACACTTCTTTATGTTATTCACACCATAACGTGTTTTGCTATACGTTTGTTGGGCCGAACATGTCCGAACATGTCTGCAGGTCCGTAATTTTTCCGTTTTACGTTTGCGGAAATGATCGATCCTGATACTTCTTCTGACATAATTGCCTCGCATTTTTCGAACGTAAGCGGCCTGCCCACACAATTTGCCTTTCAGACTGATTCGAAAGAATTCAGAAATCAACATCCACGAGAAAAAAGATCGAAACACCCTATGGACGACACATTCAATTTTTTATCGTTTTGCACAGCAAGGAAAGCGTTGTGCCGTAACGTCTTTGTGGTGACGTTATTACGTTTGTGACGTTACATTTACTGTAGCGGTTGTTAATTTTTCCAATGAAATGTACAGTACGTGGAGAGTGTATTATCACTAAATCACTCGCAGAGTGGAGATTCCATCCAAGCAATAATTGCAAATTTGTTGCAGAGTATAACCAGCACAAGCAAAGTTTCAGCCAATGGACCTCCGGGTTAAACCCGGAGGTCCCTTGGCTGAAACATTGCTTGTGGTCTTTGTCCATATGTACAAAATTTGAAAGTTATAGCTTGGGTGATAACTCCACTCCACGGGTGATTTAGTTACAATCCACTCTCCACGTACTGTAGTACAATCGCCGCGAACTGTTCGTAATCCACGCGTGGGCTGTAATAACAATTGTCATGAGCAAAACTTTAATTAATGAAGCACCGGGTTGCACCCGGTGCTTCATTAATTAATTTTTTGATGATTATTCCTATAATTAGTGTTTGTAATGTAATATTATTGCGTCCGTGGAAATATTGCCCACCCATGGAAAGTGAACAGTCTACGGCGGCCGTAGTGTGCCCACAGATAAAATTTGTTGCACGAGTTAGGGAATCAAACAGAAATCTATTTCTGGCTCATTATCGCTATAAATCTCAAGTTATTTGAATAAACTATGAATTTCGTAATATAACTCCGTGTAACCTCGTTACAACTAATATTCTGATAATTCAATATTTTTTTATCTGACGTGTCGAATCTATAGGTATGTCGTGGTGGATTATCTGGACACTTTTTCATGTAATTATGAATTTTATCAATCTCACAATGTAATTATCTGCAGTATAATTGATGTATTACATCCGCTGGGTTGACTGAATCAATTCAGATGCGCAACGCAAAAAACGTTCCTCTTAAACATATCAGTCTATTAAATTGTGCACGGCAGACATCTGAAAAAAAATTCAGATTTTAGATTAATCGTTCTGTTTGTAACTTTTTCACGAAACGATAAATGAATTCATTGACGTACGGAAACCTCTTTATGCCACAGTATGTTTTTCCTTTTTACGGTCTTTTTTCTAAATAAGATACATGTAGCTGTACCTGCAAGAAAATCCGAAGCAAAACGGAGTGATGAGCTTACAGATAAAACAAGAAGTCTAGGCTTAATTGCGCGTAGGAATTGCACGCAAATGCCATATCGAATGGCATCCAGAGCACGGCAGGTTCTCCTGGTTACTCATAGCAAACACTTGTAATGTTTCTGCCAATGGACCTCCGGGTTACCCGGAGGTCCAATGGCTGAAACATTGCTTGTGCACAGACCATATGTACAGAATTTGATAGCCTTACTATGGTCATAACGCATAGATTAACGCGTAGATTAACGCGCAAATCGACGTGTTATTTGTGCACATTTCATGACAGGACTTCTAGTTTTAACTGTAGATATGATATAAGCACAGACGAATGGCAATATGAATACAAGACAACATTCACTTCTACCAGTGACACATATTTACAGACACTACAGTTCAAAATAAATCATCGTATATTATACACCAATTAAAACTATTTCCTGGTGGTCTTTCAGAAACTCGGCTCTGTCGCTTTTGTTTTAACTCAAAAGAATCAATAACACATCTCTTTTACGATTGTTCACATTCAAAAACAGTTTTACTTCGTCTCATTGAAAAGCTTAATATTGTTTGTAATTCAAATGTTCAGGTCAGTCCTAAGGAAGTAATATTAGGAATGCAAACAGAAGCTCAGTTATCCGATATTCTGTATACATGTTTATAAATTTTTAAAAAGTGTATATATATATATGTGTGTGTATGAAAGACTTTGACGCCGATGGGGATCGAACCACTGCCTTGATGAGAGTACATTTCTTCGGCACCAATCGCCTAGCGAAACTGGACCAGCGCCATAGACCACTCGACTACCGACAAGCCCCCCAAAAAGGCATCCTAGCAGATCGAGCGTCCATGGAACTGTCACAGTCCACACGAAATTACTCGATATCCCCCAGAATTAGTTGTTTACAATGAATTATACCATGAAATGCAGATGAAATCAGTGAGAATCAATCTCTTTTTCAAATTTCCTGCTTAAGGTACAGAATACAGAATTCGGCACTTCTGTTCTGCATTTTTTAGAATGAAAGACTTTGACGCCGATGGGGATCGAACCTCTGCCTTTCATCTGCATTTCATGGTATAATTCATTGTAAACAACTAATTCTGGGGGATACCGAGTAATTTCGTGTGGACAGTGCCAGTTCCATGGACGCTCGATCTGCTTGCATGCCTTTTTGGGGGCTTGTAGGTAGTCGAGTGGTCTATGGCGCTGGTCCAGTTTCGCTAGGTGATTGGTGCCGAAGAAATGTACTCTCATCAAGGCAGTGGTTCGATCCCCATCGGCGTCAGAGTCTTTCATTCTAAAACAAATGCATAACAGAAGTGCCGAATTCTGTATTCTGTACCTTGAGCAGGAAATTTGAAAAAGCGATTGATTCTCACTGATTTCATCTGCATTTCATGGTATAATTTATTATATACATAAAATATATATGCATGTAATTCTTGAAAACCGGCTACCCAACTACACCGTGTATACAGAAGTTTTAAAGAATTACAGAGCTATCGATGTACTCACTCTATTCACACTCGTTCGGCAAGGCAAACAAAATCAAAAGGAGGTGGGAGACAATGTCTAAAATAATTTGTTTAATCTGAATGTCTTCTATAACCACACAAGCCTGTGTTGAATTTAGATAGGAAGAACTCATTCTTTACACATTATATTTTTGGTTTGTCAATATATATATATGTGTGTTAATGTAATTTACTGTGAAAACTGTAAAAAAAAAAAAAAAAAAAAATGTTTTTCCTCTTATGTTACTAAACTGTAAATTCAGTTTACTAAACTGTAAATTCAGTATACTAATCTGAACATTAAGTTTTCTATTCTGGAAGATCAGTTTAATAAACTGACTATTCAGCACAGTAAAACAGAAAAGGAAAACCAACTATGCCAGCAAGAGATTTACAAACTTCACTGAATTAATCACCATTGAAATAAAACTTCAATATCAATAGACTTCAGTGACCATGGTGTTCAACTGTTGTCTTCCCGGGGTTATATTCCATCTAAATTTGGGTGAATCCGTTTGGTTTCTCGCGAAAATGGTTGCGCGGATCCATACCCGCTAAGAGTGTCCCAGGATCCCATGAGGCTACCATGGTTGGACCCCTGTTGTATACTGATAACACACGTTAACCCTTTACCCAACACAGCTTTTTTTAATTTTTAAGACATAAACTGAATTTGATATTTTTTTAAAAAATAAACGATATTTACCAACAAAACCTTACAAATATGGATGTCATTGGAACCGGTTCATCGAGCCGGTTCCAATGACAGCCATATTTGCACAGTTTTATTGACAAAGTGTCAGGATATTTCAGGCCATGTTAGCCTTGTATTGGTTAATTTGATGACGCTATGTTAGATAAAAGGTTGAATTGACTCAATTCTTTTCGCAGGAATTCCAGCAGTAATGCAGCGAAAACACATGGATTCTCACTGGTTTTGTTACGCGAATCTTTGCGTGTATCGATTCTCGGATTCTTGTCGAAATATAAGCCCTGGTCTTCGTTTTGAAAAAAAAATCTGTTCTCTTATTTTATTTTGATAAAATCAACGACAATGCAGCAAAAAGATAAATTCCTTCAAACTTGGGGTGGCGGAACCGAGGAGTGGGCAACAGGGAACACGTGCATCTCCCACACTACACATTTTTATCCCCAGTATTCTTCATGATTATACGATCAGTTTTAAAGTTTGAGGTATACACAAATATGTCAGTATTCACATAGCCTTCTGTTGTATTTTCTAAAACGTTAAGCAATTTAGTTTCATTTGGTCAATGAATTCCATCTTTGACCGGTGCGGTATATTTCTCCTGCTTCAACCATCTTCAAAACCGAAGGCTAGCCTTCGGGTTGGAAGCTGATTGCGTTGACGGAATAGACCGCACCACGACTAAACTATTGCATGCGCACAAAAACAGAGATAGATGATCGAGTTTGTTTACTGGGGTTTAAAGACACTTTCAACAATCAAGATCACATCGTGCCGAACCGTTTGACTGGTGAAAGAAGTCGGGGTACCCCGGAGAGAACAATCAAGCAACGGCAAGTACACTCTAAAATGAGTTGGGTTAAAGGCAACCCAAATTAACTGGATCAAGTAAATGTGAACCCAATTGTGTTCAAATATAGTCACTTCATCTGGCTGATTTGGGTTAATTGTTAACCCAAATGATTTTATAGTGTAATTACTAATACGACACAAGAAGAATTAGCAGTGGTTAAAGTGCACAATCGCCGTGTAGTACGCCTTAGTACACATCGCCACTGTGTTCCCACGTGGGCAATCGGGATCAATTCCTTGCATGTTGCTGGTGGATATTCCTGTCCATCACGGGATTTCTCTTTGCTCCGTAAGAAGTATTATTTGTAGGGCTGTCACGATTTTTTAATTTAGGAATCGATTAATCGTCGCAAATAATCGAGAATAATCGATTAATCTTACCTAGTTGACCCCCCCCCCCTCTCTCTCTCTCTTTGAAGTCGTTAAAAATGAAGTTCAAGTCAGTTGACCAACCTCAAGTAAACAACGAAGACGATCCTCTTTTAGGAACATTCAAAGCTTTGATGTCCTGAACTTTTGAACTGTCAGTGTAATAATCAAGACCGGTCGTCAGTTGCGAACTTCGCAAGTTCACAACTGCCAACCGACCTTGATTATTACACTGACGGGTCAAAAGTTCAGAACATAAAAGCTTTGAATGTTCCTAAAAGACAAATGCTTCTAACGACTTCTTGGGGTTTAGTGTCGACGTTCTTGACCTTTTACCTTTAGAAACAATAGTTTTTTCATCCAGTTTTCTTTAATTATTAAACGTCTAAAACGGGGTAAAATTTACCGATTCTTCGACAACAAAAAATACTAATCGATTTCGGCGTGACCGATCGACAATCGATTAATCGATCAATCGATCAATCGTGACAGCCCTAATTATTTGCCCACATTTAATCAAATTTCCCCCTGTAATTAAATGGATCTGTCCACGAATGATTTCTTGAAGTAAATGCAGATGAATTTTCCATCAAATCTAGTCATGGCTGCTTTACGTGGGCTGTAATAACAATTGTCATGAGCAAAACTTTAATTAATGAAGCACCCAGTGTTTCATTAATTAAATTGTTGATGATTATTCCTATAATTAGTGTTTGGAATGTAATATTATTGCGTCCGTGGAAATATTGCCCACCCATGGAAAGTGAACAGTCCACGGCGGCCGTAGTGTGCCCGCAGATAAAATTTGTTGCACGAGTTAGGGAATCAAACAGAAATCTATTTCTGACTCATTATCGCTATAAATCTCAAGTTATTAGAATAAACCATGAATTTCGTAATATAACTCCGTGTAACACTCGTTACAACTAATATTCTGATAATTCAATATTTTTTTATCTGACGTGTCGAATCTATAGGTATGTCGTGGTGGATTATCTGGACACTTTTTCATGTAATTATGAATTTTATCAATCTCACAATGTAATTATCTGCAGTATAATTGATGTATTACATCCGCTGGGTTGACTGAATCAATTCAGATGCGCAACGAAAAAAACGTTCCTCTTAAACATATCAGTCTATTAAATTGTGCAAGGCAGACATCTGAAAAAAAAATTCAGATTTTAGATTAATCGTTCTGTTTGTAACTTTTTCACGAAAAGATATATGAATTCAGTGACGTACGGAAACCTCTTTATGCCACAGTATGTTTTTCCTTTTTACGGTCTTTTTTCTGAACAAGATACATGTAGCTGTACCTGCAAGAAAATCCGAAGCAAAACGGAGTGATGAGCTTACAGATAAAACGAGAAGTCTAGGCTTAATTGCGCGTAGGAATTGCACGCAAATGCCATATCGAATGGCATCCAGAGCACGGCAGGTTCTCCTGGTTACTCATAGCAAACACTTGTAATGTTTCTGCCAATGGACCTCCGGGTTACCCGGAGGTCCAATGGCTGAAACATTGCTTGTGCACAGACCATATGTACAGAATTTGATAGCCTTACTATGGTCATAACGCATAGATTAACGCGTAGATTAACGCGCAAATCGACGTGTTATTTGTGCACATTTCATGACAGGACTTCTAGTTTTAACTGTAGATATGATATAAGCACAGACGAATGGCAATATGAATACAAGACAACATTCACTTCTACCAGTGACACATATTTACAGACACTACAGTTCAAAATAAATCATCGTATATTATACACCAATTAAAACTATTTCCTGGTGGTCTTTCAGAAACTCGGCTCTGTCGCTTTTGTTTTAACTCAAAAGAATCAATAACACATCTCTTTTACGATTGTTCACATTCAAAAACAGTTTTACTTCGTCTCATTGAAAAGCTTAATATTGTTTGTAATTCAAATGTTCAGGTCAGTCCTAAGGAAGTAATATTAGGAATGCAAACAGAAGCTCAGTTATCCGATATTCTGTATACATGTTTATAATTTTTTAAAAAGTGTATATATATATATGTGTGTGTATGAAAGACTTTGACGCCAATGGGGATCTAACCACTGCCTTGATGAGAGTACATTTCTTCGGCACCAATCGCCTAGCGAAACTGGACCAGCGCCATAGACCACTCGACTACCGACAAGCCCCCCAAAAAGGCATCCTAGCAGATCGAGCGTCCATGGAACTGTCACAGTCCACACGAAATTACTCGATATCCCCCAGAATTAGTTGTTTACAATGAATTATACCATGAAATGCATGAAATTCTAAAACAAATGCATAACAGAAGTGCCGAATTCTGTATTCTGTACCTTAAGCAGGAAATTTGAAAAAGCGATTGATTCTCACTGATTTCATCTGCATTTCATGGTATAATTTATTATATACATAAAATATATATGCATGTAATTCTTGAAAACCGGCTACCCAACTACACCGCGTATACAGAAGTTTTAAAGAATTACAGAGCTATCGATGTACTCACTCTATTCACACTCGTTCGGCAAGGCAAACAAAATCAAAATGTCTAAAATAATTACTTTAATCTGAATGTCTTCTATAACCACACAAGCCTGTGTTGAATTTAGATAGGAAGAACTCATTCTTTACACATTGTATTTTTGTTTTGTCAATATATATATATATGTGTGTTAATGTAATTTACTGTGAAAACTGTAAATAAAAAAAAAATTAAAAAATGTTTTTCCTCTTATGTTACTAAACTGTAAATTCAGTTTACTAAACTGTAAATTCAGTATACTAATCTGAACATTAAGTTTTCTATTCTGGAAGATCAGTTTAATAAACTGACTATTCAGCACAGTAAAACAGAAAAGGAAAACCAACTATGCCAGCAAGAGATTTACAAACTTCACTGAATTAATCACCATTGAAATAAAACTTTAATATCAATAGACTTCAGTGACCATGGTGTTGGGACTGTTGTCTTCCCGGGGTTATATTCCATCTAAATTTGGGTGAATCCGTTTGGTTTCTCGCGAAAATGGTTGCACGGATACATACCCGTTAAGAGTGTCCCAGGATCCCATGAGGCTACCATGGTTGGACCTCTGTTGTATACTGATAACACACGTTAACCCTTTACCCAACACAGCTTTTTTTAATTTTTAAGACATAAACTGAATTTGATATTTTTTTTTAAAAATAAACGACATTTACCAACAAAACCTTACAAATATGGATGTCATTGGAACCGGCTCATCGAGCCGGTTCCAATGACAGCCATATTTGCACAGTTTTATTGACAAAGTGTCAGGATATTTCAGGCCATGTTGGCTTTGTATTGGTTAATTTGATGACACTATGTTAGATAAAAGGTTAAATTGACTCAATTCTTTTCGCAGGAATTCCAGCAGTAATGCAGCGAGAACACATGGATTCTCTCTGGTTTTGTTGCGCGAATCCTTTCGTGAATCGATTCTCGGATTCTTGTCGAAATATAAGCCCTGGTCTTCGTTTTGAAAAAAAGATCTGTTCTCTTATTTTATTTTGATAAAATCAACGACAGTACAGCAAAAAGATAAATTCCCTCAAACTTGGGGTGGCGGAACCGAGGAGTGGGCAACAGGGGACACGTGCATCTCCCACACCACACATTTTTATCCCCAGTATTCTTCATGATTACACGATCAGTTTTAAAGTTTGAGGTATATACAAATATGTCAGTATTCACATAGCCTTGTGTTGTATTTTCTAAAACGTTAAGCAATTTAGTTTCATTTGGTCAATGAATTCCATCTTTGACTGGTGCGGTATATTTCTCCTGCTTCAACCAGCTTCCAAACCGAAGGCTAGCCTTCGGGTTGGAAGCTGATTGCGTTGACGGAATAGACCGCACCACGACTAAACTATTGCATGCGCACAAAAACAGAGATAGATGATCGAGTTTGTTTACTGGGGTTTAAAGACACTTTCAACAATCAAGATCACATTGTGCCGGACCGTTTGACTGGTGAAAGAAGTCGGGGTACCCCGGAGAGAACAATCAAGCAACGGCAAGTACACTCTAAAATGAGTTGGGTTAAAGGCAAACCAAATTAACTGGATCAAGTAAATGTGAACCCAATTGTGTTCATATATAGTCACTCAATCTGGCTGATTTGGGTTAATTTTTAACCCAAATGATTTTATAGTGTAATTACTAATACGACACAAGAAGAATTAACAGTGGTTAAAGTGCACAATCGCCGTGTAGTACGCCTTAGTACACATCGCCACTGTGTTCCCACGTGGGCAATCGGGATTAACTCCTTGCATGTTGCTGGTGGATATTCCTGTCCATGACAGGATTTCTCTTTGCACCGTAAGAAGTTTTATTTGTAGGGCTGTCACGATGTTTTAATTTAGGAATCGATTAATCGTCGCAAATAATCGATAATAATCGATTAATCTTACCTAGTTGACCCCCCCCCCCCCCTCTCTCTTTGAAGTCGTTAAAAATGAACTTCAAGTCAGTTGACCAACCTCAAGTAAACAACGAAGACGATCCTCTTTTAGGTGCATTTAAAGCTTTGATTTTCTGAACTTGAACTGTCAGTGTAATAATCAAGACCGGTCGTCAGTTGCGAACTTCGCAAGTTCACAACTGCCGACCGGCCTTGATTATTACACTGACGGGTCAAAAGTTTAGAACATCAAAGCTTTGAATGTACCTAAAAGACAAATGCTTCTAACGGCTTCTTATGGTTTAGTGTCGACGTTCTTGACCTTTTACCTTTAGAAACAATAGTTTTTTCATCCAGTTTTCTTTAATTATTACACGTCTAAAACGGGGTAAAATTTACCGATTCTTCGACAACAAAAAATACTAATCGATTTCGGCGTGACCGATCGACAATCGATTAATCGATCAATCGTGACAGCCCTAATTATTTGCCCACATTTAATCAAATTTCTCCCTGTAATTAAATGGATCTGTCCACGAATGATTTCTTGAAGTAAGTGCAGATGAATTTTCCATCAAATCTAGTCATGGCTGCTGCACAGCAGCCATGACTAGATTTGATGAAAAATTTCTTAACCGAAACTTAGAGGGTTAATAGTTAATTGTCTTGCCCAAGGAGACATTGTAGATGGTGCGTGGCAGGATAGAACCTTCGACCATTAAGACATCCAGTGATCCAAACAGCGATCCACCACGCTCACAAATAATGTATATGTGCATTTGATTGCATGCTGAAAAAATACAATGTGTGACATGAACGTCTTTCGCTATTTCAAATGTATGTTATTTCTGTTGATCAATTTTTTCAGATTTTCGTCCACAAGGAGGACTCATGGAATGTCTGGTGCGGCTTGGACATTCCCCCCTCCCATACTTTCGTTGAGAACGTGCACTGTTACTGTAACGTCTTGTTACCGCGCCTTAAGGAAAAATATAGGTTTAACATAAAATCTTGCTTTTAAAGATATAAAATTTATCATAATTACACAAATCAACACTTACCTATATTTTCGCAAAAAGGAAGTCTAAAACGTTCCAATTGTTTGCTTCTATGTTGTTCATCAAACTGGAAAAAAACGACATATCCTTTTCGTTGATATCATTTCCCAACGGTAAGCTCGCTCAAAGTTATGATGAAATGGATAATAATTTGTGTGGTCCCTCGGATACTTTGAAGAGAACATAACAATTTATATCACTCAAAAACAAACGGTTTGTTCACCTAACTCTGAGGAGATTGAAATCATGATATTGAAAATGTAATTTCACTTTTTCTCTTCCCCAAACGAGAGATCGAAATGATTAAATACACAATATTCCTTTTATTTTATTTTTTCTTCTGTGATTACAAATTCTATTTGTTATTATTAATATGCATTACCTTTCCTAAAATGTTAGTTAATTCTTTTTACGTAACTATCAAACACTTCCACTTGATTGTGTACTGTGCCGTGAGAATGAATTTAGCATCTCCCTGGGGAAATCAGTCGAATCAACCTAGTGCTATGTACGACTGTTTTGATCCCCGGGAAGTGGATCAGTATTTAGTATAACAGGACCCGGTAACCGACGCTTTTTTGTGAGAGTCCTCCTGGGTAGAAATGATGGTAAAAATGACTGGTTATACTTTCCTTTTCGTGTGTACGGTGGTCTTTATAAGAGCCCTAGACGCCGAAAGTGAGCGATGACTTTTGGTAAACGAAAATATGAATGATTTAACACTTACGCTGCCGAAAGCTACTATTGTCACCTATTTTTGATGATTATCTGTATGTTCTGGTATGCGCAGATCAAACCTACCATCTGATTGGGAGCGCGGTGGCTCAGTTGGTAGAGGTGCAGGCTGCAAGCCGAGAGGTCCTCGGTTCGAATCCCACCTGCGGCAACCGCGTTGTGTCCTTGGGCAAGACACTTCATCTCCATTGCCCGCATGGGGGCACGATGACGCCGTGTACTAAGGCGTACTGCATGTCGATGGTACGCATGCCTTCAACCAATCTAACCCCGCCTGTGCTGCAGTGCGGAGTTACGATGTTGGGGAGCTGGCAGCTGCTCGTCGTTGCTCGGTGGTTCTCTCCGGGTACTCCGGCTTCCTCCACCCGTAAAACTGCCACGGTCATGATTAGCCATTGTGCATAAATATGTGACCTTAAACATCAATAAAAAAAAAAAACAAAAAAAAAACGTCTGATTAATTATTGGAAAGGGCTCAGATTGTAGAGTTTCATGTTCGTCATAAATTGTATTAACCCTTTACCTAACATGAAAAGTAGACGACACTTGCAAAAAAAAATCTTGAATAACTAATTTTTTTCATTTTTTGTCTCAAAAACATAGGTTATGACCCCTCGTTGGAACGAGCTCGACGAGCTCGTTCCAACGAGGGGTCATAACCTATGTTTTTGAGACAAAAATTGAAAAAATAATAAAAATTCATTGGCGATTTTTGAGAATCGCGCTGGCCGTTTTTGGCCGTTACGTTGGGTAAAGGGTTAAACCTCCTCGAATACAGGTGTACATAGAGGTCCTCCATATATGGCTAAAGTGGGCGTGGCAGTGAAAGGATTAAACAAGTGTCTTTCCATTTCAAAATGCTTCTCCAACCTCGTAAAGCCATTAATGTAAATTCAGTTCCATATCTTGAGAAATTCGTAGTGTGGGTACCTTCTTTTAGGCTCTTGCCCAGCTAATTATTTTCTTGACTTTTTAATAAAAATCCAGTCATGGCTGCTGTGAAATAGACGGTGCTGAGTTTATGAACATTTCAAACCAATAAATCTCTGAAATCTCTTATAAAAAGGGGGATTGTGCGATTGAGTCCAGGAGCCAATACTATAAAGCTTTTACAATTGTATTTTCTAGAATTGTGTTTTCTAGTTATTACTTTAAATCGGTCAAAATGAACCATTAGCATTTTCAAAGATCTGGCAATTTGCCAGTTGGCAAAGTGCCATATCTTTCAAAATGTTAATGATTCATTTTAGTCAGTTATATTAATAGCTCGAAAATACAATTCTAGAAAATACAATTGTAAAAGTTTTATAGTTTTGGGTCCTGCTAAGTAACCTAGATTTGATTATCTTCCTTGATATGCAATGTAACATTTCCGTTGCGCGGTGTGGGCTCCCCGTCCTGGAACGGCCGGACCCTGTAGTTATTCATGAAATGATTAATACAATTTACAGAGACTTTGCTTCGTAATCAGAGATGGGGTTATTTCCTGTTCTGGTGACAAGTGTATTGCTGTCCAGGGGCCAATATTATAAAAGTTTTACAATTGTATTTTCTAGAATTATATTTTCTAGTTATGTCTTTAAATGGACTGAAATGAACCATTAGCATTTTCAAAGATATGGCAATTTGCCAACTGGCAACTGGCAAATTGCCATATCTTTGAAAATGCTAATGATTTTTTTTAGTCAGTTATATTGACAGGTATAAAATGCGATTCTAGAAAATACAATTGTAAAAGTTTTTTAGTATTAGTTCCAATACTATAAAACGTTACAATAGTATTTTTCAGGATTGTATTGTTTTTAATTGTGAAAATAATGATCGAAGTTAATCATTTGCCATGTTTTGTCAAAAACAAAAATACAATTCTTGAAAATACAATTGTAAAAGTGTTACAGGCTTGACTCTGGTGAGAATATCTGCCAGCAGCATGTAAAAAATTTACGAGTCTATTTATTTTGAATAACTGTTAGCTAAAACGGTCATTATTTATTTATTTATTTATTTATTTATTTATTTATTTATTTATTTATTTAATTATTTATTTATTTATTTATTTATTTATTTATTTATTTATTTATTTATTTATTTTATTTATTTATTTATTTATTTATTTATTTATTTATTTATTTATTTGTGTTTAACGAGACTTTCGACATCCAGGGAAATTACCACCCCCAATTCCTGCAGGAGGGAAAATCGTCCTGTTTTCCCCTTTTTATAATTCAAAGCCTTTACTTCTTTTCCCGGGAAGCTCTCCTTGTAAATGTATTTTGGTATTTTTCCCTAAAATGCCTATTTAAACTGTAGCTCGATGGCATGAGGAATTTTCGAACGAAGTGCATTGCTAACGGCCAGGATATCTCCAGATAGCAGCACTTATGTACACTTCTAAACCCACTGCTTTGTATATCGCGATATGGCTTGAGTATGCCATGTTAGTGCCCCTATCAGAAATATTTGCCGCCCCGCTGTAGTTGTAGCTCAACGGCGTGAGGAATTTTCGAACAAAATGTATTGCTAATGGCCAGGATAGCTCCAGATAGCACCACTTATGTACACTTCTAAACCCAGTGCTTTGCATATCGCGATATGTCTTTGGTATGCCATGTTAGTGTCCCTATGAGAAATATTTGTCGCCCCACCGTCTTATTTCTGGCCTCCTACTTTCAGTCCTTCTGCACACTTCTAAACCCAGTGTTTTGCATCACGCGATATGTCTTTGGCATGTGATTTTAGAGCCCCTACCGGAAACATTTCCCGCATACTTCCTTTATTACATAAAAAATTATGTCTTTAGTCGGGAACCATTGGGAGAGAAACAGAGATAGATTACTACAGTTAAAACTAGAAGTCCTGTCATGAAATGCGCACAAATAGCACGTCGATCTGCGCGTCAATCTACTCCTCGTTATGACCACAGTAAGGCAATCAAATTCTGTACACATGGCTTGCGCACAAGCAATGTTTCAGCCAATGGACCTCCCGGTAACCCGGAGATCCATTGGCAGAAACAATTCCTGTGTTTGCTATGAGTAACCAGGAGAACCTGCCGTGCTTTGGATGCCATTCGATATGGCAATTGCGCGCAATTCATGCGCGCACTTAAGCCTAGATAAGCGCACAGTTCGTGACATGACTTCTCGTTTTAACTGTATAATAGACAAGTTCTGCTTTGCTGGTACAATAGGAGCCGGTAACAAACACCTGACAAGCGAGTACTCTTAAGTTGGCAGGTATGAACAATTAGATAACTCGACTTTAAACTTGTTTTGCTGTCGCTATAAAGTCATTAACCCTTTACCTAACCTGAAAAGCAGACGACACTTGCAAAAATAATTCTTGAATAACTAATTTTTTTCATTTTTTGTCTCAAAAACATAGGTTATAACCCCTCGTTGGAACGAGCTCAACCTATGTTTTTGAGACAAAAAATGAAAAAATAATGAAAATTAATTGGCGATCTTTGAGAATAGCCATGGCCGGTTTTGGCCGTTACGTTAGGTAAAGGGTTAACTATCAGTAAATAGACAAACTTGTTGATTGCTATTCAGAAGAGAAAGTAACGTTATTTTTATTTATTTATTTATTTATTTATTTATTTATTTATTTATTTATTTATTTATTTATTTATTTTGCATGTGGTCATGATTAGCCATTGTGCAGAAATATGTGACCTTAAACACCAATAAATAAACAAATATATTTTGCGTATATACCTCCGTCTATCATCAACGCATCTGGGGTGTAAAGTCACGTGTAGTCACATATATTATGCTGCCCACTCCAGATGTTGGTTACCAAGTCGTATTTTACCAGTAAAGCAAACCTTTTTTGCCGCAGTAAACAAGCACTGCTCCACTTCTCATGGTCCCCACGGGGAGTAACATTTTTAAAATATATTGCGAATCCTATGTTGTTCCATAATGTTTATGCCTTCTTTCCTTTTAAAATGGAAATAAATTAAATTTATAAATGTCAATTATGAAGGTCTCACTTTTGATGCTATCGTGTAATCTTATTTGCCATGTATAATTCACCCAGTATCCACCAACGTGGATCGAACCTCAACCTATTGTCCTTTGTTCTCTCACGAAAAAGGTTTTGACATACATGGGTTAATTGGATTTTATCGGATGACGTCTTAGTTACACAGGATGCGAAGCCGATTGTCGAAAGTTTGGTAATTCTGCCTGTAGGGTGAAATGCGATAGAGAAAATCCGCGCACCTGTTTTTTTCGTGATCAATGTAAAAATTCGCATGATTCCGACCTTCTTGCTTTGATAAATATTAATGAATCTGTGAAGTACATTTCATAATCTTGCAGTCTCCCATGACATCTTGAGTGATATAGCACATAAAGTGTCTTTCTTAAGACGATCCAAATCACCCGAAGCTATGTTGATTCATTTCTTTTTTTCAAAAGTGAACAGAAAAAGAGAAATTAGGATGATTTATCCACAAGCAGCTGCGACTGACTGTCGATTTGCTCTGGGTCATTGGATTCCCGATGGCTCCATTGCTCTCAATAATTTTTGGTCTAGGGTAATTAAGTTAACTCTGTGTTGTTAGGTATGATTATAATTATTTATAGATAAAACAAGATAAGAGGCTACGGAAGATTAATGGAAGTGTTTGTGTGGGAGTGGGGAGGGGCGGGACAAATATCCAATGCTCACCTACCGTGGTTCGACCCGGTGGAAAAATATTTGAAAGCTGTGCCTAATGAAAGTGTGTGGTTTGGGATGGGGGCTTTGGTAGCCGCTAATTTTCCGGTCCAGTCGCCGAGGACTGATCGTAATCCACGCGTAGGCAGTGATGTCTACGCATGCGTTAACCAGGTAACAAAAACCATCGTCAGCAAAATTTTAATTAATGAAGCACCGGGTTGTACCCGGTGCTTCATTAATTAAATTTTTGAATATTATTCCTATAATTAGTGTTCAGAATCTAATTGCTGAGAAAATATCTATGACATCAGAAGAAAATATAGCGAAGTTTACTTCTGTGAAAATTCTATTTCTATCTTCCTTTACCCAACGCAGACGATATCAAAATTTATTATTTTAAATATAATCTTTTTTTAATTTTTTCAAAACATTTCAACAAAACCATATCATATGACCCCTCATTGGAACGAGCTCAATGAGCTCGTTCCAATGAGGGGGTCACATGATATGGTTTTGAGGTATTCTCTTATAATACACCGGGAATTTACAATTTAATACATCACGTGATGTTCCTAGCAACACGCAACACCCCTCGCAACAGACGATCTATAGGACCGATTTTGACCAAAATCGATATATGGACCCATAATGCAATAGGGGTCCAAACCAAGGAGTCGGTAATGATGTCAGTTTGTTTCCCTAGCAACGAACGTGCCTCCCTAGCAACGGGCGGTCTCTTTGGCCAATTTCTACCAACTTTGATATTTGGATCCACAATGCACTAGGGATGCAAACAAAAGAATCGAAAATGGTGTCAGTTGGCTTCCCTAACAACCAACGTGCATCCCTAGCAACGGGCAACCTACTGGGCCAATTTTGACTAAATTTCACTCGTGGACCCAAAATGCACCAGGGATTCAATCCGAGGAGTCGGTAATGATGTCTGTTTGTTTCCCTAGCAACCAACGTGCCTCCCTAGCAACGGACGACCTATTGGGCCAATTGGACCAAATTTGATATATGAACCCATAATGCACTAGGAATCCAAACGAAGGAGTCGAAAATTGTGTCAGTTGGTTTCCCTGGCAATCAACGTGCCTCCCTATCAACGAGCGGCCTCTTGGGCCAATTTCGACCAAATTTGATATATGGATCCACAATGCACTAGGGATCCAAACAAAAGAATCGAAACTGGTGTCAATTGGTGTCCCTAGCAACCAACATGCCTCCCTAGCAACGGGAGACCTACTGGGCCAATTTTTGACTAAATTTGATACGTAGACCCTTAATGCACCAGGGATTCAAACCAAGGAGTCGGTAATAGTGTCAGTTTGTTTCCCTAGCAGCCAACGTGCCTCCCTAGCAACGGCCGGCCTATTGGTCAAGTTTTGACCAAATTTGATATATGAACCCATAATACACTAGGAATCCAAACCAAGGAGTCGAAAATTATGCAAGTTTGTTTCCCTAGCAACCGATGTGCCTCCCTAGCAACGAGCGGCCTCTTGGGCCAGTTTCGACCAAATTTGATATATGGAACCACAATGCACTAGGGATCCAAACCAAAGAATCGAAAATGGTGTCAATCGGTTTCTCTAACAACCAACATGCCTTCCCAGCAACGGGCGACCTACTGGGCCAATTTTGACTAAATTTGATATGTGGAGCCATAATGGATCAGGAATTCAAACCAAGATTCGGTAATGATGTCAGTTTGTTCCCCTAGCAACCAACGTGCCTCCCTACCAACGGTCGACCTATTGGGTCAATTTTGACCAAATTCAATATACGGACCCACACTGCAATAGGGATCTAAACCATGGAGTTGAAAACGGGGTGAATTTTGGCCAAATTTGATATATTGATATATGAGCCCATAATGCACTAGACACTGAAACCATTGAGTTGGTAATGACGGCCGTTGGTTTCCTTGGCAACCAACATGCCTCCCTAGCAACGGGTGGTCTTTTGGGTCAATTCTGGCCAGGTCTGATATATGGGCCCATTATACACTTAGGATCTAAAAGGAGTCTGTTGTGATGTCAGTTGGTGTCCATAGCAACCAACGTGCCTCCCTAGCGATGGGCTATCTATTAGGACAATTTTGACTAAATTCAACATATGTACCTATAATGCAACAGGGATCTAATCCAAGGAGTCGGCAATGATGTTAGTTGGTTACCTTAGCAACCAACGTGCCTCCCTAGTAACGAGCGTTATATTATGCCAAACTAATTTACGTGGCGGCATGTTAGTGACAGTTTTGAGACATGTTTTTCGAAAATCATCTGACATCGTCATATTTTGGAAAGACGATTGTCGGATCGTGCCCGATCATCGGTAATGATTAACCCTTTACCTAACATGAAAAGCAGACGACACATGCAAAAAAAATTCTCGAATAACTCATTTTTTTCATTTTTTGTCTCAAAAACATAGGTTATGACCCCTCATTGGAACGAGCTCAACGAGCTCGTTCCAATGAGGGGTCATAACCTATGTTTTTGAGACAAAAAATGAAAAAAATAATGAAAATTAATTGGCAATTTTTGAGAATAGCGCTTGTCGGTTTTGGCCGTTACGTTGGGTAAAGGGTTAATAAAAATACCAAATACTGCTTTCAATCGCAACGTTTTCACATTTTCAATACCCCAATGTATGTCCCGTTCACTGGTTTCATGGATGGGATTTCCGTGGTTACTGTAACATTACTCATTTGGTATGGTCTCACTCTCATCTATAAGGCTAAATTTTACAGCAGGAATTCTGAGAAATATAGTTTTAGCAGTGTATAGTGGCATAACCTTGGATCGGAGGCAATCTCTGCATTCAGGAAACTGTCACCCTGAACCTTGAACTAGCACACTGTAAACATGACTTGGAAGATTATCCTTTCCATTTGAGATTAAAATTTTAAAATATAAAAAATATCATCAGGTAGTTACTCGCAGCTCTGGATTTTTTTCATCGTCCTTTTTTGCATAGCTTTGCTATAATTTCTTGTTTTTTTGCATTTTTGAAACAGAGATGCTAAGCTCCAATGGTAGGTAGGTTGGGGTGGTGGGAAAATTATGCTTTTGAGGCTGCTGGGTGGCTGAAAAAGACGGGTTTCGACATTTTTTATGCAATCTTGCAGGTTTAAGTCTTGCTTTTGACAATAAATTATTCCACCCACATTCAGATCGTTTACTTCTACTTCGTCAGATAGTGTTATATGTTTTTTTTGCGGATTTGGAAAATGTAATACATGTTATGGGTTAGATGACTAAGTTACAGAATATTTGCATTTGAAGAGAGTGTTTGGCATGTCATTTTGGGAAATGCCTGGAAAACTGTAGAGTGGAACCTAAACGAAAACAACAAGGTGACGTCAGGATAGCTGAACAATCTCTTCTCTCACTTCGACGAATCTCCGCTAATGACTCGGAATCTTAACCCTTTACCCAACGCAGACGATATCAAAATTTATTATTTTAAATATTATTTTTTTAAATTTTTCAAAAAATTTCAACAAAACTATATCATGTGACCCCTCGTTGGAACGAGCTCGACGAGCTCGTTCCAACGAGGGGTCACATGATATGGGGTTGTTGAAATTTTTTGAAAAATAATATTTTTTCAACTGCTGAATTTACATATTACGCGGGCGGATGCGGGCGATTTGTTGGGTAAAGGGTTAATTAGCTTTGAATTTTCTGTACATCTCTCTACTTTTTCTCTCAACATCCATCTAATTCTTACATATTTCCGTCATTAATTCATCACCATACAAAAACTACTCCCATTTTGCCAGGTAACGCCAATTTCACTGATTGAATTCATCACCATACAAAAACTACTCCCATTTGCATGATAACGCCAATTTTACTGATTGAATTCATCACCATACAAAAACTACTCCGATTTGCATGGTAAGGCCAATTTTACTGATTGAATTCATCACCATACAGAAATTACTCCCATCTGTAGGGTAACGCCAATTTTACTGATTGCATTCATCACCGTACAAAAACTACTCCAATTTTCCGGGTAACGCTAATTTTACTGATCGAATTCATCACCGTACAAAAACTACTCCCATTTGCATGGTAACGCCAATTTTACTGATTGAATTCATCACCATTCAAAAACTACTCCCATTTGCATGGTAACGCCAATTTTACTGATTGAATTCATCACCATACAGAAATTACTCCCATTTGCAGGGTAACGCCAATTTTACTGATTGCATTCATCACCATACAAAAACTATTCCAATTTTCCGGGTAACGCTAATTTTACTGATCGAATTCATCACCATACAAAAACTACTCCCATTTGCATGGTAACGCCAATTTTACTGATTGAATTCATCACCATACAAAAACTACTCCCATTTGCATGGTAATGCCAATTTTACTGATTAAATTCATCACCATACAGAAATTACTCCCATCTGTAGGGTAACGCCAATTTTACTGATTGCATTCATCACCGTGCAAAAACTACTCCAATTTTCCGGGTAACGCTAATTTTACTGATCGAATTCATCACCATACAAAAACTACTCCCATTTGCCTGGTAACGCCAATTTTACTGATTGAATGCGTTCGACGAATAACGGTGAATGATTTCGTTGTAAACAGAATGTTTGCGCCTAGTAACGCATCTCTGTTTATTCTACTCATCCACCTAATCATTACTTATCGGCATAAAGCCTAAAAAAATTAAAAATCTGTTTCTAGGGCCCTCCCGTATGGTCCTTTTGGACACGACATTCAAATAGCAGAACTATCTCTTCACCCACTTCAACAAACCTCCGCTTACAATTCTGAATCTTAGTTTGGGATAAAAACTTCTATATAACTATCTTTCTTCTATTCATCCACCTAATCATTACTTTTTGATATAAAGCCTAAAAAAATTAAAAATCTCTCAGGCCCTCCTGCATGGCCCTTTTGGCTGTCACATGCTCTCTTTTTATTGGCTGCCGCATGCTCTCTTTTTATAACCAATGCAAAGTTTAAAAAAATAAAAATTAAATGGTTATGTCTGGTATTTTACCCAAGTTAAAAAAAATTAATAAATTTGTCCCTTGAGTGCAAGAAGGCTTTGCAATGCTTTAGCATTGCAAAGCCTTCTTGCTCTCAAGGGACGAAATACACCACCACCCATGCTATTCCGTAGATTATGAGGCCTAAAACATAAACCAAGAACGTGAACTTTTGATGGCAATGAAATAATGACAGAAATAAAAAATAAAATAAAAAACCACTCGCCCGCATGCAATTTTACAAATACTGGCCTGAGAAACAGAAGATCTACTTTGTGTGTGTGTGTGGGGGGGGGGGGGGGGGGGGGGGGGGGGGGGGCTAATCAATTCCTCGTCATATAAAACTGTGATTCAAACCAGTTCACCATCCTGGTAACGCCAATTTTCCTGACTGCGTTCGACGAATAACTGTGAACATTTCGATGTAAACAAATTGGTTGCACCTATTAATGCATCAAGGGGGACACCTCTAGCTTGGTCCATATCGGCGGAGATCAGCATCATATCAGCCGAATTTGAAGTTATATCAGCCGAGTTTAATAATCGACAATCCTGGTAAAGAAAATCATATCTTATAAATAACGTATGCTAACTTGGCAGATGTAGTGTCATATTTTGTCTTGCATGTCACGTTATTTGTTTATGCCACACATTAAGAAGAAAGTAAATATTACTTTTCTATTGTGACGTTAATTATTCCCATGCTTCATGCTCGTAAAATATTTGTCGTGAATATGATATAGCCACCTGAAACATGAGCCGGAAAATACTCATTATTTTTCTACGGACCAGTTTCAGGCACATGCCGTGTTATCTGTAATAGCACTGCACTGAATTTCATTTTGTTTCATTCTATGTGATATTTTCTATAAAAATCCATTTAATATTACCACAGTATCTAAGGCAGTGGGCACCGGTTCAACCCCAGAGTCTTAATGACTAAAACGTCATCTGTGCCCATTGTGTTTTTTCGTAAATATCACAGGAGACCAGACCAGGCGATGTTTCGGACAACTGTTCTTGTGACTATTATGCTTTCTGACAAAGAATGATATTGGTTGTGGGAAATTACACTCAACGGATGTTTTAGCGACGTTTATCTCCACATACAGTCATTTCGTTTTGTATTTGGATCACCGGGACGACCCGCCTTGTGCCCTTGGGCAAGGCACTTTATCCCGGTCGCCTACATGGGGGCACGATGACGCCGTGTACTAAGGCGTACTGCACGTCGATGGTGCAGATGTCTTCCACCGCTGTAACCCTGCTTGAGCGGAGCTTGAACAGACTTAGAATGTTGAGGAGCTGGCAGGCTGCTCGTCGTTGCTCGGTAGTTCTCTCCGGGTTCTCCGGCTTCCTCCACCCGTAAAACTGGTACCGTCATTATTAGCCATTGTGTATAAGTATGTGACCTTAAACACCAATAAGTAAATAAATAAATAAATAAATAAATAAATAAATAAATAAATAAATAAATAAATAAATAATATCATATCATTAGGTGACCTGTAAAGAAGACAGATGGGTGTCTGTTGAATAGGATACTGGAGTGGAGACTGACGATATTAACTATATTCTACGGCTATATGAATATACAATATCTTTAACGGTGTCTTCCCACTAGACCAATTCCCTTTAGACCAATTACCATTAGGCCAATTCCCAAAAGACCAATTCTCCTTAGACCAATTACATACTGTTATTGATTAGGGGTTGATTAAGGATAATTAAGAAAACATTTATTTACTGTTAAGCACTTTATTTGATAAAAAAATATTTGTAAGCATAGCATACAGAAAATATAGGTTTATAACATTTCAGTTTATTTATTTATTTATTTATTTATTTATTTATTTATTTATTTATTTATTTATTTATTTATTTATTGGTGTTTAAGGTCACATATTTCTGCACAATGGCTAATCATGACCATGACAGTTTTACGGGTGGAGGAAGGCGGAGTACCCGGAGAAAACCACTGAGCAACGGCGAGCAACTGTCAGCTCCCCAACATACTAACTCCACACAAGCAGGGTTAGCTTTGGTTGAAGACAGGTGCACCATCGACGTGCAGTACGCCTTAGTACACAGCGTCACCATGCCCCCACGTGGGCAATGGGGGTGAAGTGTCTTGCCCAAGGACACAAATTGCAGGTCAGTTTACGTGCCCTTTTGAGAATACGCGGATAAAGTCTGTCAACCCTTTACCCTACCAATCGGCCACATCCTCCCGCGTAATATTCAAATTCAGCAGCTCGAAAAAATACTATTTTTCAAAAAATTTGAAGAAAACCATATCATGGGACCCCTCTTTGGAACGAGCTCGTCGAGCTCGTTCCAATGAGGGGGTCACATGATATGGTTTTGTTGATTTTTTTTTTAAATTTAGGACAATGATATTTGAAATAGTAAATTTTGATATCGTCTGCGTTGGGTAAAGGGTTAAAAATTATTTCGCAACAAAGATCGACCACGATGCTACCATTACTAATTTCATTTGAGCAGAATCAAGTGCACCCAAAATGATCGCGAAGTTTGACGTCATTATCGCATTATCGAGGACTTGCGTACTTGAAAGAAACCAAATAAATCCTCATGGAGATGTAACAGCCTGAATCGACACGTCAATGTCAAATCCGATTTATGTCACACCCCATTTACGAGAATAACGGAAACAATATGCCACCGATAAGGAGTCTTTTCACACACTCTGCAACAGATTAAAACTGCGTACAGAGCTTAACAAAAATCGGAAGCAGAAAACCCACAAACTCGCACTTTACAGTTTGTGGTTATGAACGCCTAAATAAATCCCATTGACCACAGTGTTAACCTTTCACTCACTGTACAACACACCGGGGGCGCGGTGGCTTAGTAGGTAGAGGTGCAGGCTGCAAGCCGCGAGATCCTCGGTTCGAATCCAACCAGAGGCAACCGCGTTGTGTCCTTGGGCAAGACACTTCATTTCCATTGCCTGCGTGGGGGCACGGTGGCGTTGTGTACTAAGGCGTACTGCACGTCGATGGTGCACTTGTCTTCAACCAATGCTAACCCTGCTTGTGTGGAGTTAGTATGTTGGGGAGCTGACAGTTGCTCGCCGTTGCTCGGTGGTTCTCTCTGGGTACTCCGGCTTCCTCCACCCGTAAAACTGTCATGGTCATGATTAGCCATTGTGCATAAATATGTGACCTTAAACACCAATAAATAAATATAAATAAATAGTACAACACACCAAGTTGTTTTGAAAAAAAAATACCTATACATCTACAAAGTACATCATCTCTTGAAAAAATTGAACTGGAAAAAAATATATGTTGCCACATGAAATTTAGTTTAAATTTCGAATTTTCACAACTACCGTATGGTCTTGCACTGAATGACCTTCACACTTTTTTCCCCATGCCTCATGTTTTTGAGAGATTCTCACACATTCCGGCACCAAATTACAAACAAACTTATTAATCCTTTCTAAAGTGGAGGAATCAAAATTTTAATTAATGGTTTCAAAGTCAAAATATATTTAACCAATCAGATGATCAGCCCTATTTAACCCTACTCACAACATTGGTGTCAAACGCTCCAAGTCACGTGTTCACTTATTTAGTGGTTCATAACCTCGTATGTTATACTGAGTTCTAATTCTATTCGCAGCTAACATAATAACTTCGAACTAAGACATATCCGGCAGTGTCTTGCTTTTTCTTGGTTCTTATGAGAAATATTCCAGTCAACATTCTTTCATATTTCCGGATTTTTCAGCCCAAATAAATGGTACAGTGGAGCCCACTTAATTGGATATCCCTTAATTGTATATCCCTGTTAATTGAATATAATTTTCAAACACAAAACCATTTACCATGTCTTCAGTACAAATTTGATCTGTTAATTGCATATGGGTTGTAGAGTAAACTCCTGTTAATTGTATATAAATTTTTATAATATGTCGAAAAAATTACTGCGACACGCACCAAATTCCTCTTATTTATCAACCTTTTTGGCCTCACCACATCCAATACAGGCATTCATTCTATTATATCTTGTTTGACAGACCTCTTTGAGCTCTGTCAAACAAGATATAATAGAATAAATGCTCAGTTTACCTTCAGAACACCGGAAACTGACCAAATCCCTGTTAATTGTATACTCCTGTTAATTGAATAATTTTCACTGGCAAAATGGATATTCAATTAAGAGGATTCTGCTGAATTCCTTTTTGAGTATAAGACAACCACCACCCGAAGTGCATGACATGGCTGCACATCGCGTGCTAAGAGGAAATCTCAAAGAAAGTTCGCGACGAGGCATTGATATCGATTTTGCCTAGTGATGAATGGGGCTAACAATCCTATATGGCGACGATATCGTTTTGATTTCAGTTTCAGTGCCATTATCGCACAATGGTGACGCTAGCTAAAGATCACATTATGGTGTGCAACTGCGCGAGGATGTCGTCGAATGGCAACACGTTAGACCCTTACACCCCGATTGCTGATATCGTCTTGTACATTTTCAGAAGCGCAGTTTGAATTGGTTAACAATTATCGCACGAGATTGCTTTGAGCCAGGGTGTCACGAAAGCCGAAGGCTCGAATGATATCCCGGCCCAAAGGAATCGAGTGCGATAATTCTTAACCCATCCAACGTATGTGCGGTTCTGTATTTTTCTCCTCCCACTGCATGTGTAACATACGTCTGTCCAGGGTGAGATAGCAGGGAGAGACAGATGTATCCCACCCCACCCACGTGACGTTATACATTTATAACGTTATTATGACGCGATGCATAGTATTTGGCTACCAACTAATTCATATTGACATTGACGTCATCAGAATGCCGTGTGTTCAAAGTTTGATGCTCTAAAACTCTTTAAAACCCAAGATGCCACCGTTCCTAATTGATTTCGTGGTATATACCTTTGGTATATACATAACTTTTGCATGCTGTTTCCGATGGTGTCATTAGGTTTTCAAAACAACGAATACCAAATGAGTTGATTATATCAGCACGTGACCGCCGATTACCTCTGGTTAACGTAACCGCTGTATGGTGGGGGAGAAAAATAATCCCTGATGGGTACGGGTGTGGCAAGCCTCGTCTCTGGCCCAAATATCTTGCCCTCGGGTGAGATTTTCCCATCCCACACCCGTACCTATCAGGGATTATAATAATCACACACCTCCCATGCAACAACCAGTCTCTTCACGAAAGTTGAACGAAAAGCTCTCTTCAGTTGGATAATTGCTGCGTTTTCTTCGTTGCCAGCGAGACGTCACTGTTAGTTGGCCGGGTACCAACCCTAATTTGTTTTTTTAATTTTTACGGTATTCAGTTGGTGGAAACCAATAGATACGATGATCGAACTTCAAATATTGACTAAACTGCGGAGAGTAACACAACAAAAAGTTTTTGAATTGCTAAGTTTAGCACACTCCATCATTATATGACCAGTTGTGGAAAGTATTTGTCAATGAACAAACAGTCAGAATGTTATTTTTATTTTGTCAATTTTTGACTCGAATTGACACCGGTGCATTCGACCAATGATGACGTCATTTATTGAGAAGGGTTCCTTCGCTGTTTCCGCTGGAAACGATAACGAGCGTGTTTTGTATCACCACATATGCGATACAACGATAGGTGTGTGATAAAACAGAATATCGAACGAATCATGTATTAATGAGAGGTTTATTATAGCGAAGTCTAAGACACATTGTATTTCTCCTTTTCAAACATATCAGTCATTTTGTAATGTATCACTTCCATCCCCGTGGGAGCCCCGCGATGCGGGACAGTGCTTGTTTACCGTGGCAAACAAGTTCTGCTGTACTTGTGAATGAGGATGTATATACTCATGTCTTACGCGAAAAAAGTATAAAGTAGCCAATATTGTGAAGTTCATAAACGATAAGATACGTGGAAGCTAAACAGGTCCACGAGCAGAAAGGCGTTCGTCATAAGGAAGTGTGGCGATAATTCGTAAACAGAGTAGGCTCTTAATGATGTAATTGGGCGTCCGATACACTCCTCTTAAAGACATTAGCACAAATTTTAGGAATGTTTCAGTCATTGAAAATTATTCTAAAAGCCATATTTAACCGTCGTTCAAATTGAAAGAAAGGTATGGCCTGCACACTATTCTGTAAAAGATAAAATGCTGTAACACCCAAAAGATTCTCTCTGTCACCTTTAAATATCTAAAGTCATTAACCCCCTCAGGAACAAAAACATACACAAACAGATGGGGCGTCGATAGGGGCGCGAGACACACGTTCCAACCTAGGTCCAGATAATAGACGCAGGGTGTCGACTGTTCCGCTTGCGAAAACGTACATCTCCCACCTCCCTAAAATTATTATTTACATTCCTATTCTGCGAGAACCGTTATGATTTGTGTGCGTCAGGGAATGAATTTGGTGGTTTGGGTGAATGGTGTGCATGCTTGTGCGTGTTGGGAGGTACATACTATATAGCAGCCGTGTACTGGCCACTTTTCACGGGTGGGCAATAATATTAGACTAGAAGCACTAATTACAGGAATAATTATCACGAATTTAATTAATGAAGAACCGGGAACAACCCGGTGCTTCATTAATTGCAATTGTGCTGATGATGATTTTTATTTCCTGGTGAACGCATGCGCGAACCTCACTTCCCGCACGTCGACTGCGCTGTACTTATTGCAAGTACATACGTATTGCAAGAATATGTATATATAGCGTTGTAATAGGGGGAGGCCACCAAAAATTTGCAAGACGTGACGTGGGGGTGGGTGGGTCTCTTGAGTGCGCCAAAAATGTGCATTTGCAACTTGTGCAATTTTTAAAATTTTTTAAAAATATGTCAGCTAATATATACCATCATTTGTGTTTCAAACCTTAAAGATGATGTTGTACATCACACTCTTAACATAAATACAACATCAGGAGGCTTTATATGTGAGAATATTGGGCTTAAACTGGGAAAATTTCACACGTTAGTAGGGGGTGGGTGCCTTGTTCGAAATGTAGTTAATGTGCAGACAATATTTTGGGAACAATTCAAATGAAAATTTGTTCGCGTATATGTACACCTGCTCTGGCCAAGCCTGATAATGAACAGCTTGTCATTTGTAGATTGGGGCCCACAGAGGTTTAAATTGGTGGTATCAGTTTAACCCTTTACCTAACATGAAAAGCAGACGACACTTGCCAAAAAAATGATTGAATAACTAATTTTTTTTCATTTTTTGTCTCAAAAACATAGGTTATGACCCCTCATTGGAACGAGCTCGACGAGCTCGTTCCAATGAGGGGTCATAACCTATGTTTTTGAGACAAAAAATGAAAAAATAATAAAAATTAATTGGCGATTTTTGAGAATAGCGCTGGCCAGTTTTGGCCGTTACGTTGGGTAAAGGGTTAAGAACATTATGAAAACCTCCTAAAGAGAGCTGTGCCTACTAAGTTTATAAGTTTATTTTGGATTTTAATGGGAGAGTGGGGTGGGTGTCTGAGAACGGTAGTAGAAAATTTGCAGGTAGTGGGTGGGTGGGTGTCAAAAAGGAGCCGAATAAAAAATAGGACGTCACGTCTTGCAAATTTTCAGTGCACCGCCCCCCCCCCCCCACCCCCACCCCCTGGTTGTAACAAGATAAATATCTTCCTTGAATGGCAGTCATTTTGTCTTTCATTTTATATGTGTCTAGTTGACTCGCGACCTTTTCCAGGTAGTTTGGCTTATTTCAAGTTTCTAACGCTCAGACACGTTTGGTCTCCTTTTGTAATACAATCTCCGAGATATTATCGTAATTGAAGATTTATATACACTGAGTGGGTGGTCAGGTTGGTGAAGTGCAACTTTTCTTATCCAATATCCAATGCATTAATAATAAATTGATTGATAGGGCTTTGGAAAGTGGAGATAAGAGTAGGACGTAAACAAGAGGCATTGCTTTTGATTGAGCAGTAAATTTGAGTTTGTAAGTGGAATTATGGAAACAAATTAATTACTATAGATTTATATTGAGAAATAAATACTTCTAAAGAAATCAAAAAACATTTCCGTCGCTGTGTTTGAAGCGATCCATAAAATTAGGCGAAATGGATTGTCGGAACTAATTTGTCCAGTGGCCGGAATTGACGAGTTCTTAAAAGGAAGAAGCAGCTGATTGATTTTAAGCCTTTACCCAACGAATTGACCACATCCGCCCTCGTTATATTCTAATTCAGCAGCTGAAAAAAATATATATTATTTTTCAAAAAATTTCAACGAAACCATATCATGTGACCCCTCTTTGGAACGAGCTCCTCGAGCTCGTTCCAACGAGAGGTCACATGATATGGTTTTGTTGAATTTTTTTGAAAATTTTTTTAAAAAAAGATATTTAAAATAATAAATTTTGATATCGTCTGCGTTGGGTAAAGGGTTAAACGAGTGTCAGGAATCCGTTAAGGGATTCTCTTAACCCTTTACCCAACGCAGACGATATCAAAATTTATTATTTTAAATATCATTTTTTCAATTTTTTTCAAAAAATTTCAACAAAACCATACCATGTGACTCCTCGTTGGAATGAGCTCGACAGTTGCTCACCGTTGTTCGGTGGTTCTCTCCGGGTACTCCGACTTCCTCCACCCGTAAAACTGTCACGGCCATGATTAGCCATTGTGCATAAATATGTGACCTTAAACACCAATAAACAAATAAATAAATAAATAACTGAAAGATCAATGATTCGATCCTGACCCGCGATATCTCTGCCGCATCTTTGGACAAGATCCTAAAGACATTCAATCCCGATTGCACACATGGATGCATGCTGGCACTGTGTACTAAGACTTGTGCAGAGTTAGTAAATTGAAGAGTCAGACAGTTGCTCGCCGCTTCTCGGTGGTTCGCTCCCGGTACACCGGTCTTTTCCACCCGTAAATGTCCCACACGATATAACCCTGGCCGCTGAAATTGTCATTAAACCCCTTTAAACAAACAAACTGCAATTTCGAGACTAGCTGCGGTGAAATCATTTTGGCAACGTCTGCATACTCAAGTATTTTTAAGGAACACACCGACGAGTGACGTCTCATACCTTTCATTGACCTTGCGTACCCAGCTTTCCACTTCAAGTGACTGGTTCAAGTGGATGGTTATCTCCCCTTATCGACCACAGAACCCATTGCTAATTGCTTCACAGATAATCGGCCAAGGCGTGAGAAAAGTAATCAGATTATACAGATTTTGGACAACAAAGGAAATAAAGTCAAGACTTGGGTCTGATAGATATTTCCACCAGACAGTAGACACAAGATCATATTTTTCGAATTGATGCGCTTCTCAGACGTCTGTCAAACTAATTTATTTATTTATTTATTTATTTATTTATTTATTTATTTATTTATTGGGGTTTAAGGTCACATATTTCTGCACAATGGCTAATCATGACCATGACAGTTTTACGGGTGAAGGAAGCCGGAGTACCCGGAGAGAACCACCGAGCAACGGCGAGCAGCTGTCAGCTCCCCAACATACGAACTCCACACAAGCAGGGTTAGCATTGGTTGAAGACAAGTGCACCATCAACGTGCAGTACGCCTTAGTACACGACGTCACCGTGCCCCCACATGGGCAATGGGGGTGAAGTGTCTTGCCCAAGGACACAACGCGGTTGCCGCAGGTGGGATTCGAACCGAGGACCTCTCGGCTTGCAGCCTGCACCTCTACCTACTGAGCCCCCCCCCCCCTCTTTCAAACTAAAACGCGTGCATAGATGACCAAACGTTGAGGAAAACATTGTTTTTAAACATTTTGCGCATGATTGCACTGGAGAAACCAGTACATTTTGTAAGTGGCGAAGGAACAAAACACAGATGGTAAACTGGCACCATTCAACAATCACTACAAAGAAAATATGTTATACTTTCAGATGCCACGCGCTTCCATAATATAACTTTTGAACATTTTATTTAATCTTAAGAATTGTAAAACTTTCCCATCTCCGTAATGCTAATTTTCAATCCCGAAAACGATATTTTCATTTGAGAAGTGTTTGTTTCTTCTCACTTTTGAAACGTACGAGGTCCCTCGCAAAAACTTACAATGTTCTATAAATAGTAACGTAATCAAACCGTAACCAAGCACGCGGTTGTATTAGGCAGTTGCAAGATACAGATGTTGCATCAGTGATCCTCAGCACGCTGTATTCGGGTAATTACGGACCGTTTTTCCACTGATCCGAAGGCAAAAGCTGGCCATGACTCATTTCTTAATCTACAGTGGCCTTAATCTTATTTGCCTCGGTTGTCCACCAGAACATTTACCTTATCTTGCTTTAACCCTTTACCCAACACGGACGATATCAAAATTTATTATTTTAAATATCATTTTTTAAATTTTTCAACAAATTTCAACGAAACCATATCATGTGACGCCTCGTTGGAACGAGCTCGACGAGCTCGTTCTAACGAGGGGTCACATGATATGGTTTTAATTTTTTTTAAATATAATATTCTTTGAACTGCTGAATTTGCATATTACACGGGCGGGTGCGGCCGATTCGTTGGGTAAAGGGTTAAGACCTTGTGATATATTGATTTGGCACTCTTTGAAAGCCGGTAAGTCTAATATACAATGGCATGGCGGGGTAAACAAAACCAGCGTCCTTTCTTAATTCTATTACACCCGGGGAATTTTAAAAAAGACAAGTGTCGCTGATTTCTTCTGAGATGCAGTTCGCAGAATTGAGTACTTAGATGCCATTATCTAATGAACAGGTAAGTCTAATGTTGGTTATATCAGAATCTGCAACCTTATGTTCGATAACCGATGGCTTCTTTTTCTGGTTCAAGGACCTCCATGATATGCAATTTTTCGGGCAAATTAACTCGGGTGTCTACGAAGCTGATATCACAAACGAATACTGGATGACCCCTGAACGTATAAAGCATTGCATTTGATACGTTTATGCTTCCAATGGGTGAAATGATGCCATTCACGTCATCATTACTGGCACAAGAGGCAGAGAAGACAAATTTCTTCACGGTTAGGGTTACACGGTATTTGAATTTGAATACCGATGGCGTAATTGAGACCAATTTCATGATATATCCGGGTGGGGACGTAAAATGGCTGTCCTCTGAGAGAGACACACTCCGTGTAGGCTAAAGATCCCTTCGTAGTATTCGAGAAGAGCAAGGCCACGAAGTTGACGCTATGAAGGTCATCCCACCCTCCTGAGCCATTTGGCCAAGAAGAGGCACATAAATTGCATTATTGCATAACTTGCTCGCCACTCCCTGTAAAACAAACAAGATTAAAAAAAGCATAAAGGCAATGTGGTTCCATAATTTAATTATTATACATTTGCGAATGTTTGTTTCTTCTCACTTTTGAAACGCACAAGGCCCCTCGCAAAAACTTACAATGTTTTATAAATAGTAACGTAATCAAACCGTAACCAAGCACGCGGTTGTATTAGTCAGTTGCAAGATACAGATGTTGCATCAGTGATCCTCAGCACGCTGTATTCGGGTAATTACGGACCCCTGCAATACATTTTTATTGTAAGATAAAATACGTGACAGTTAACCATCGCTTCTATCACGACATAGCTGATTGCCATAGCTAAAATTTGGTATTTGTAGATTATTTGAGTGAATAGCTTGCCAGAATCATATGAATCTGTGTATAAGAACAGTGGAGCAACTGCATGTTATAACAACAGAACAATGGTAGCATCTCTCCCCACCTCATCACCCAACCCCACCCCAGAATCTGAAAATAAATACATGCCTATCTGTCAAAGGAGAAATTCTCCTAGTTTTTCAAATGACCTTTTCACGTTTTGTTCTCGAAAATTTCTTTTACTTGGTTAAGGGCTAGATTATTTTTGGTGGTATGAATTTGTTATTCAAAATTTGTTTTATTACAAATTACTGGAGTGTGTCCACGTGCACTCTTCAGTAATTTGTATCAGGGCTGTCACGATTATTCGATTAATCGATTGCTGATCGATCAAGCCGAAATCGATTAGTATTTTTCGTTGTCGAAGAATCGGTAAATTTTACCCCGTTTTAGACGTTTAATAATTAAAAAAAATGAAAAAACTATTGTTTCTTAAGGTAAAGGGTCAAGAACGTCGACGTTAAATCTCAAGAAACAGTTAGAAGCATTTGCCTTTTAGGAACATTCAAAGCTTTGATGTTCTGAACTTTTGAACCGTCAGTGTAATAATCAAGACCGGTCGGCAGTTGCGAACTTGCAAAGTTCGCAACTGACGACCGGTCTTGATTATTACACTGACGGTTCAAAAGTTCAGAACATCAAACCTTTGAATGTACCTAAAAGAGGATCGTCTTCGTTGTTTACTTGAGGAAGGTCAACTGACTTGAACTTCATTTTTAACAACTTAAAGAGAGGGAAATGTGGGGACGGGGTCATCTATGTACGATTAATCGATTATAATCCATTATTTGCTACGATTAATCGATTCCTAAATTCAAAAATCGTGACAGCCCTAATTTGTATTAGAACATATTTTAGAAACAAAATAGTATTTTAGTTTGACGAAATATGAAACAAGCAGCAATGAAAATGTTTGTTTTTTTTTACCCAGCACCCTCATTCTTTTTAAAGCCCTGATAGTGGCTTCTAATACACAACCAGTTAAGGCAGTTATCAATAACTCCAATGAAAGTATTCAGTGCATTACGCATTACACCGGGCGTAAAGGTTACTCAAATGTTAGGAGTCTTTTAATGGCTTCTGCTATTAATAAAATGCGCGTCTTTCATATTACGAAGCACCTAATTTTTCTTCATTTTGTCAAAAGTCAGTGTTATTGAATTTCGTGAGGTTTCGTCTAACGCACTTCACATTTGATGTGTTGTTCGAAGAAGTACGTTTTATGTTCACCATTGTCAATCGATAATATGTGTTTTTTCCTTTTGTTCTGGATTGAATGATAGCTCCGAAAAACTGGTAATATTAATAACGATCAGTCCTGAGCGGTATTAACCCTTTACCTAACGAATCGCCCGCATCCGCCCGCGTAATATGCAAATTCGACAGTTGAAAAAATATTATTTTTCAAAAAATTTCAACAAAACCATATCATGTGACCCCTCGTTGGAACGAGCTCGTCGAGCTCGTTCCAACGAGGGGTCACATGATATGCTTTTGTTGAAATGTTTTGATAAAGTTGAATAAATGATATTTAAAATAAAAAAAAAATTTGATATCGCCTGCGTTGGGTAAAGGGTTAATATATACTGGCTATAGGGAGAATCAATATCGTTAATGAGAAAGCTTGGTTTCGAAAAGATTGCATAACACCACCGCTATATACATCGTCGCAGAACGATGTGGGATGCTTACAGTTAGAAAATAACATGGACATTGTAAGACTCCTCCTCCGAATATGGCCCTGCGAACCTCAAATTTCAGTCGACTACAACTAACCTTCTTGACCCCCAGCTGTTAAAATCATACTCTACGTTGCCTCCTTGGTACCAAACACAGGCTACTCAGTCAGAGTGACACGATCCTTGACTTCAGTTTAAGTCAGCGAGTCACGAATCGAAGTATCTATTCCCAATATTTACCGTTTTCATGACTCATAAATTTAAAAGTCGGCAACTTTTGACATTGCACCCCCTCCACTCACCCCAAAATTTTTGTTTCATTGCAGACTTACCCGAGAAATTAACCTTTTGAGACTTTAATTATCTGACGTTCAAACGTCATTGGGAATTCAGTTTCTTCAACGTTTTTCAAAATGCGACGTCAAACGTCGGAGCGTATAAATATCAAGATATTTTTCACATTATAGTGATTATCTGATTGAGGGCTAGATTATTTTTGATGGTCTCAATTTGTTATTCAAAACTTATTTTATTACAAATTATTGGAGCGGGTTCACAGGCCCTCTCCAATAATTTGTAATAAAACGAATTTTTATCAACAAAATATTATTTGTGTTTGACTAATATGAAACATAAGCAAGGAAAGTTTTGGCTTTTGCTCTGGTATCCTCATTTTTAAAAGCCCTGATAGTGGCTTCCAGCTCTCAACTAGTTAACCCTTTACCCAACGTAACGGCCAAAACCGGCCAGCGCGATTCTCAAAAATCGCCAATGAATTTTTATTATTTTTTCATTTTTTGTCTCAAAAACATAGGTTATGACCCCTCGTTGGAACGAGCTCGTCGAGCTCGTTCCAACGAGGGGTCATAACCTATGTTTTTGAGACAAAAAATGAAAAAAATTAGTTATTCAAGAATTTTTTTTGCAAGTGTCGTCTGCTTTTCATGTTAGGTAAAGGGTTAAGAAGTCATGACTGCAGGGTTATATTAGTATAGTATTTTAAGCTGCGATGATATTTGGGTCAACGGTTGGCACTGAGCACTGTTCGGGAGAAAATAGGAATTTAGGTTAAAACTTTAAAAAATCGAAAAATAATAACAAAACAAATGACCACAAAGTATCAACGCGCTGTTTGATTTCGTACGTCATGAGACGTACAAAAGTATCAACGCGCTGTTTGATTTCGTACGTCATGAGACGTACAAAGGTATCGAAGGGTTAAAGTGTTTATTGGGTGTTTTGTTAGAACAGTTTGGAACCTGTTTATTTCTACTCCGAGTTCGTTTGTAACTTCAAGCTGATAAACACGATTTTAATGCAAACTGGTCATTCCATAGGATGATTCCAAATACCGTTACCATAGAAAGGAGACAAATATTTTCTTAATTTTATCATCATTAGAAGTAGACATGTGGTTTAAAATCGTAATCGGATGTCACGCATTACAGTTTGCTCATCATGCTGAGGTTCGTTTATTACTTACATAAATGTATTCCTTCCACTAAGCTTGCATAATGGATAAGTGAAATATGTAATCATTATAGTTTAGAAATGTTCTTGTGTAGTTCAATCGTCGGTTTGTTCACCTTCATTTTACCTCTTACATTTTGCAATATTCACACGTCTTCAGATGTAAACAAAATAGAAAAATTCGTACTTAGGTATTTAAAAATAATTTCGCCAAGGCTCCTTTTTACCATGACGTTGCTATACATTTGCCGTGTTGTCACCGCTCCTCCATAACTCGTCCGCTGAGTTCCAATGTGTTCTATGTGCCTACTGGCACATAGAACACATTGGAACTCTGGGGACGAACTGTCTAACACAAAGTGCGCGGAACGTGCACGCGGTATTTGGTTCCGCAGATCGACCTATGAGTTCACCAGGGCGTCATCTGCATTCCTAAAGCATTTCAGATGGCGCCTTGGTGCACCCAATGAGGAAGTAGAGTTGAATGTGTGTAATAAATTATTTAAGGAGTGATAAATTCAAAATGTTACATATATTCACACTCTCGATGCTGGAATGTGTGAAGAGGGTGAGATTAAATACTGATTAAAAGTATGTATTTAAATATTTATTTACCTGTTTGTCTATATTACATCTAAATTGTGGCACGCGAAAATAGCATCATGCTGTCAAGTGCGTTCGTACATCCATGCATAAACATAAACTAATTGGAGTCTCATTGTCTAAAGTATTTTAGTTATACAAACGTGGTCATACAATCGCCATAATTATATTCTGTCTGTATCAGCAGGTATCAGCGTGAAAAAATAATTGTATGGGGATATTTTTTCAATATTTTATAATCGTTGATGCCTTGTGTGGTCGGGACAAATTGTAAGACCGCTTCAACTCAACTCCTTGGACCTATATCCCCATCCTAACCGTTTTTGTCGGCAGATTTCTCCAATAGATGTCTGCAATGCTAAACACCCCCCCCCCCCCCCCCCCTCCGCCCAAGTTGTGACAACAGACGTGTGAAGTACGGGGCACCTTGGTTACATAGAGATTATCACCATTATGTGGGTGTACAAAATATGTATCCGAGTCTCGCTTCGGGTTCTAAGGGCAGATAACGACTAGCCGAAGACGAGTCGTGATCTACCCTTAGAACCCGGAGCGAGACTCGGATACATATTTTGTACATCTACATAATGGTAATAATCATTTTATCTTACAATATATTGAGGATAAGTCAAGAATGTAGACGAATATATAACGAACTATTTATGATGAACAAAAAGAAAAAAGTGGAACTCACACGAAAGGAACGAGCTTGTATCCGACCCCCTGATACAAATATCTTTATCAAGGGGTCGGATACACGACAGTTGCGGAGTTAATACAGACAAAATACATGTTGATTGTAAGATAAATTACGTTCTTCAACCACTCAGTTGTTGTTCTCCGAAAAATAGCTCTTCACTTTGATTTGCACGCGATTGGTGAGAGCTTGCTTAGGCAAAGTTACATGCTTTGAATTGAGAATGAAAATGATGAAGAACAAAATTTGGTCACGTGTAAATTTTCATAATATTGTACAGGCTGAAATACTATACGTGCACACATATTCAATATACATCATGTGCGATTCATGTGCTCTGCAGATAATTGTAAAAAATAAGATTTCAGTCGGCCGTTTTTGACACGAATCACTTTTTGAATCGATTCATTCCTTAGTTGGCATGCGTCTCGGTTTTGTGAGGATCAGGCGAAAAACACGTGGAACAGAGAGGGTACCTTGAAGTAATGGACAGAAAGCGTACTAAACATGCTTGATGGTGATAAGCAATTGGAGCACGAGATGGGCTGTTTACTTTTTGCCGTGAAGCATTGTTCGTTCATGTTTTCGTTCTAGTTGAGGTTATTTCAGACGCTCGTATAAATATCATAAGCGAAACGCGTTGCCACGGTTCCACTTCCATACGATAGCGTGAACGGGTCCGTTCAGGCCATCAAATGGACGTGAAAACCGCGTCAAAGCGTGAAAAGTCGGGATGTACGATCAGCGATTTTCAAGTATGTTGGCGCCAGTATGTTGGTATGTTGGATATGAAGGAGGCGGGGCGACCTAAAAATGAAGAGAATACCCCACTGTTTTTGAGCAGGTAATATCATAAAGAAAACGCGTTGCCACGATTTCCACGTCCATTTGATGGTGTGAACGAGTCCGTTCACGCCATAAATTCGACACGACAACTGTGGTAAGGCGTGAAAAGTCATCGTTATGTACGATCAGCGCTTTTCCAAGTGTGTTGGCACCGGTATGTTGGTGTGCTGGATGTGAAGGAGGCGGGATTATCCGAAAAGTATGGAGAATACCACATTGTGTCAGGGTAGTACCAGAATTATCTTAGGAGTCACTGCGACGAAATTTAAGATTCCAAGAGTGGCTTCTACCTGCTTTTGAAAAGTTGGATTTGTTTGCAGTCACGAATATTCTTCAAGTAGGAAAGTAAGTAAGTCGATTTTATTCAACAGAATACAACCGTTCAAACAGTTTTATAGTAATTCGTTCCCTGAGTTCCAATGTGTTCTATGTGCCTACTGGCACATAGAACACATTGGGACTCTGGGAACGAACTGTTTATAGAAGCAATGATGTTCTTTTAGGAGATAGCATGGTCAGATTCGCCAGTCTCATTATATACTTTACGGTTTTTGAATTGCAATTAAAACATGTTATTACTTCAGTTAAAACCCACAAAGTTAAAAACGCACAATGATGTTAATCTTAACGTGTCTTAACTTATTACATAATGAGCGGTACTTCCAGAATTGACATTGTCGTATATCTATTTTGACAATACATATAAACAGATATTTCCGTTATCATATAGCTTAGCAAATAATAAATTGATATCATATTGTCCTGTACACGTGATCCAATTCTCAACAAAGATGCAGATACATCTGAACGAGACCTGAATGTTAGCGTTCGAAACTGCAAGTGCAGTCTGTATGAATGTTTTTGTTTTGTTTGTTTATGGGAGTTTAACGACACTTTCAGCACTCGAGCCACGTTCTGGTGATTTAAATTAGTTCATATTTAAATCTAAATGAAATGAGTCATCGTTATTATTGTAGTCACTGTTTCTCCTACGGAGCCTGAATTGATTTGGAGTCACACCTGATGCAAAACTAATCTGTAAGGCTTAGCGTGGTCGGAGAAAAATTATTGCACTCTTTCAACTGAACTCCTTGGACCTGCATCCTCATTCAGGTGACATACTTCTGCACAATGGCTAATCATGACTACGGCAATTTTACGGGTGGAGGAAGCCGGAGTACCCGGAGAGAACTACCGAGCAACGGCGAGCAACTGTCAGCTCCCCAACAACTCCACACACGGAGAGTTAGAATTGGTCGAAGACAAGTGCAACATCGACGTGCAGTTCGCCTTAGTACAATGCGCCATCGTGCCCCCAAGTGGGCAATGGGGGCGAAGTATCTTGCCCAAGGACACAACGCGGTTGCCACAGATAGGGTGGATATGTGTGCTTTATATTTTAGTTCTATGGAACTCTAGGATGAAGTGTGGCAGGTCCATCTTCTTTAATGTATCGAATTCTACAATTCTCACATGTCCACATGTTCTACGCATGCAAGTTAATGTCAACAGTGATACCAAACTCGAGAGCGCTAACCCTTTGGACCCGAAAGGCCGTTTTTCGGTCCATGACCATCAGACGTCATGACTTCATTAAGTAGGCTGGCTTCTCTGTCAATATGTGCTTTTGACCAATCAATATTTTCAACGTGCAGCCTAAAGGCTGCAACTTAAAAATATTTGATATACATTCATATAATGAACATGGACTCTTCCAGGTGCAGTCACAATTGTACAGTCACGGAAGATAACATGAGGGCGCAAAAGGTTAAACGGCGAGTTTATGTAACCTTTTCATTAAACATATACGGCCACAGCATTCCCAGTGGTATGTAATTAATTTTCTAAAGTCGAAAAATGAAGATAAACATTTCCACCTTTCTTGAAATCTAACAGAAACTTTCATTAAAAATATCTCCCTTCATTCCGATCAGCGCGCATATTCGTTGATGTGATTGTCAAATTGCGAACGTGTCAATAAATATCATCAATACTGACGAGGAAATGCATCTTATTTTAAATCCAATATATTTTCACTGAGAGCATCGAAGGTCTGTCTAATATAGGTAATTAAAATTCACTAACAACGCCTGATCCCCTGTTGTCGACTTTTAACATTCAAAAGTTTTAAATGTGACAATGTGTTGGCACCAATGAATCGGGTTGGGTATGTAGCGACAGGATTGCAATGTAAACGGACGGGAAGAGAGTATTATCGGTCGCAGGTTTATTTAAAATATACCACAAAACATGATTTGCAATCGGTTCTGGACACGATACCGATATCGGCGGTACTCGGCCTTTTAATCGGTACTGATTCCCATCCTTCAGAACCGACGGTTCCGGTACTCATAGTTATTGTATGTGAATTTGATACACGAGTAACACGACGGAATCTACACGGACAGTAAAGTGTTAAATGGGTGTTTCCCATAACGTTGGAACTTGAAGGACTAGAGTCCCGCCACCCCCCCCCCCCCCCCCCCCGCCTCCTGAGTTCCAATGAGTTATATGTGCCTATTGGCACATAGAACACTTTGGTAAACAGGGGACGACCCGTTTGAAACGGTCTATAGGTTGTCGGATAGGTGAAGTCTGTATAGTCTATACTTCAAATTATTACTGTGTCTTACTATTAGGGTGCCCATTGATTCCAAGTTCGAACACGCGGGGTTGCAGACATTGATGAAAATTGCTGCAAACAACAAACTGAAAAATAAATTTTCAGTTTTTCAGCCTAAATAACACGTGTTTATTGATTGAATTTGACCCCCCAAAAAACACTGTTCACTCTTTTTTACCGATTAGAGTTTACACGAATCGACTGCGATCGACTTTTCACTCCCGCGTTGTGTCGTTGGACAAGGCATTTAAACCTCGATTGTCCACGATGACGTCGTGTACTAAGGCGTACTGCATGTCGATGGTGCGCATGTCTTCAACCAGTCTAATCCTGCCTGTGCTGCAATGCCGAGTTACGATGTTGGGGAACTGGCAGCTGCTCGTCGTTGCTCGGTGGTTCTCTCCGGGTACTCCGGCTTCCTCCACCCGTAAAACTGTCACGGTCATAATTAGCCATTCTGCATAAATATGTGACCTTAAACACCAATAAATAAATGATAAATCGACTTTTCACTTGCATTATAGGAATATTAGATGTGCCGTTCTCAGTGCCGGTACTGATCCGGTTCTCGGCTCTGAACCCCAGTTCGGTACCGGTGCCGACAACAGTGGAACCGACGGCACTTCGCAATCCCTGCCACGAATTACACTGTTAAGTATAATATTATTTGGGGGGGGGGGGGGGTTACATTCATTCTTGTTGGTACTCTGCTTCATCATCTAGATATATTCCAGCTCTATTTTTGTCTTAGACTGGAAAAGATAAAAACCCTATTTAACCCTTTCTCAAACTCAGTAAGTATGTTTTTTACAGATAAAAATTGAAAAATATTAAAATTTGAATGACGATTTTATGTGAATATCTCTGGCCGATTTTGGTCGCCGCGTTAGCAAAGGAAGTTGTTTTAAGTGTGCTGCGGACAGAGTCACTAGGTGAATTACTTACCTCCATGTTCCATGACTTGATAAATTGATCAACAAGCGTTGATCTGACACACGCTATTTATCACCCAGGGTCGCGACAATATTAATCATCCCAGACGAAGCAGACACCCCATGACTAGTATAGTAACGGATAAAATATTGCTTACAGTACGGCCGCCGTGGACTGGACACTTTCCACGATTGAGCAACATTTCCACGGACGTAATTATATTAGATTCCAAACACCAGTTATAGGAATAATCATCAAAAACTGCATTTCGGGTGCATTAACCCGGTTCTTCGTTAATTAAAATTTTGCTGATTATAACTTTAATTACCTGGTTAACGCATGTGTGGACATTACTGCCCACACGTGGATTACGACCAGCCCACGGCGACTGTACTGTAAATATTGATGTTTGTAAATGTTATCGACGCTGTATCATCGATGTGCGCATCATTTCATCACTGTCGAGGATTTTCCAGTTAAGTAGTATAACTGTACCGAAGCTGTTTTTTACATTGTTTATTTATTTATTGATGTTTAAGGTCACATATTTATGCACAATAGCTAATCATCACCGTGACAGTTTTACGGGTGGAGGAAGCCGGAGTACCCGGAGAGAACCACCGAGCAACGACGAGCAGCTGCCAGCTCCCCAACATCGTAACTCCACACTGCAGCACAGGCAGGGTTAGATTGGTTGAGGACATGAATACCATCGACGTGCAGTGCGCCTTAGTACTCGGCGTCATCATGCCCCCACGCGGGCAATGGAGATGAAGTGTCTTGCCCAAGGACACAACGCGGTTGCCGCAGGTGGGGTTCGAACCGAGGACATCTCGGCTTGCAGCCTGCACCTCTACCTGCTGAGCTACATTTTACAATGTTTTCCCTATCAATTTGAAATCTGGATATCAATATCTGTTTAAACACATTAAGAAGTAAGAAAATGGCGCTTTCATCGTCGTTTAAAGTTCTGTGACTTTTTTCTGTTCATTATATCAGCAGTATGTGCATCGTGACAAAAAATACAGACACCATCTGTTCCGTTAATATAAAAATCCAGGAAGTAAAATCTGCTTATTTTTTTCTGGGAAGAATAAAAACTTTCAAATTACTGTGAAAACACATTCGCTATGCAAAGCGCCAAAGCGGACAGTTTTCGACTCCCACCTGCGGCAACCGCGTTGTGTCCATGGGCAAGACACTTCACCCCCATTGCCCACGTGGGGGCACGGTGACGCTGTGTACTAAGGCGTACTGCACGTCGATGGAGCACCTGTCTTCAACCAATGATAACCCTGCTTGTGTGGAGTTAGTATGTTGGGGAGCTGACCGTTGCTCGCCGTTGCTCGGTGGTTCCCTCCGGGTACTCCGGCTTCCTCCACCCGTAAAACTGTCACGGTCATGGTTAGCCATTGTGCAGAAATATGTGACCTTAAACACCAATAAATAAATAAATAAGCGGACAGTTACTTAGTTGCTTCTAATTTGCTTAGCACAAAAAGCCAAGTTTCCTTTTGTAACTTTTGATAAACGAAAATAACAGACAGCTCCGAGAGCCGTCTGTTGTTTTCGTTTATTAAAAGTAAGAAAAGGAAACTTCGCTTTATTTTCTGCTGATGTCATAGCTGTTTTCTCAAGAAATACATACTTTTTCCTCGAACCTTCCTCTACTAATAATTTCAGGGGAGATAACTTCATCGAAAGTTGATTTTCATGACGAGGTAAGTCGTGAACGATGCATTCCCTGAAAGTAAGAGTTGTTACTTTTAAATAAGAAATTTCTGTCTTCTAGAAAACTTCTCCATAAGAATATGTAAAAGTACTTAACTTTCTTAGTTGTATATAGCTTGGTTTGAAAATGAAGAAATGTTCCAGGGCAGACAATTTTCGACTTTGAGGGAAATGTATAGGAGAGTTAGCTCCCCTGAGTTTCTTGAAGCTGTTAGTAAATTTAACGCTGAGGGAGTTCATATAAAAATTGAAATTTCGAAATTATAATCGATATACGCATCATTTCACAAACTTCAGGCATGTACCTGTTGTGTAGTATAAATAGAGATTATCATGAAAATGTGCATGTCCTGTGAATTGTATCAGATTCTCGGTGGTGTCCAGCTTTGCCGGCGAGTTGTGATCCCATTTTTGGACACCACCGAGAATCACAGGACATGCACAGTATCATGATAATTCATTTATCTAACAATTCTGTCACATAAACAGATTAAATCTTAACCCTTTACCCAACGTAACGGCCAAAACCGGCGAATGCTATTCTGAAAAATCGCCAATTAATTTTCATTATTTTTTCATTTTTTGTCTCAAAAACATAGGTTATGACCCCTCGTTGAAACGAGCTCGTCGAGCTCGTTCCAATGAGTGGTCATAACCTATGTTTTTGAGACAAAAAATGAAAAAAATTAGTTATTCAAGAATTTTTTTTTGCAAGTGTCGTCTGCTTTTCATGATAGGTAAAGGGTTAAATTATTTTCAAACATTTTTGGGACATAATGTTCGGTCGACCACTGAAACGCTCATAGAATGTATCTATGTGCCTGTTATGATAGCCCGTAGCGCTACCGGAAACTAGTCGTCTATATGATACGGAATCAGAATAAGTCGTCTGTATGATACGGAATCGGAACACATTATATGATACGTACCGTTTCTCGTGATTTTCAGGCCAAAATTTTTTGATTGTTAGATAAAAATACGGAAGCTGGCTTTTTTAGACTTTTTATTATTCTCTGTGGAAACCCATTTAAAAATAAGAGAACAACGACTTCACCCTCTTTTGATGTTGCGAAAGTACTTTTTTCTGTTCATTACATCAATAGTGCGCGCATCGCGGCACGCAATACAGACACCGTTCTTTCCATTAATATAAGAAGTCTAGGAGGTGACAGTTGCTCCTTTTTTCCGGGGAAGAATAAAAACTTGAAAATTATAGTAAAAACGCGTTCTCTAAACAAAGAAACTTAGTGTTGACACATATGGGCCCAGACTGTGCTGACAACGTCTGATTATTTTAATCCTACACCGGGTGAATGTAATAAAACAGTTGCTGCCCTCTCCGCTGGGACGGTGCGGGGATCCATGCAGTGCGGGGGGAATGTCTGCCTCGGTCTTCGGTCCCGGTCGATATATTTCCTGCGCTCCATGGATCCTCATATCGATCCGGCGGAGGGGCAGCAATTGTACAATATTTACAATTCACAATTTGCTAAACAACAGAATTAGCACAATATTGGCAAGAGTCAAAAGACATAAGAAATAGCATTCTCATCTCATCATTAAATAGAATAAAGGAAAGTTCTTCGCCAAATAGGAATCAAATGGTTAGTCAACGCATTTGGACTGGCTGGGCGCACAAATGTACGTGTGTTTCACCATTTAAAAGACTTTAAAAAAAAAATAAAATAAAAGACACTTGGAACTTTCCAAGTTTCTGAATTATCAACGTTACCCTTATATACTTCCAACCCGATTTCCCCCAGTTCCTGAGTTCTTATCGTGTACTTGTGATTAAGATTTTTCATAATGAAGTGTGCGTGCTGCCAGGTATGAAGTTTATGGTTTCTCAGGGAATACCAGGAAGACAGCCAGATAGGCTATGGTATTCCCTAACAGTGTACACCTCTAAAATCTAAAATATGTTATCTGAATTTATTATTGTGTGTAATGTTGAATAAACTGAATTGAATTGAACTGGGTGTAATACCTTTGTAATCCCTGCTTTTTACTAATCCTTTTGTTACTTCTAAGAAACTAAAACAACAGACATCTCTGAGAGCTACAGTACGTGGAGAGCGTATTATCACCAAATCACCCGCGGAGGGGCGATTCCACCCAAGCAATAATTGCAGATTTGTTGCAAACCATAACAAGCACAAGCAGAGTTCCAGCCAATGGACCTCCGGGTTAAACCCGGAGGTCCATTGGCTGAAACGGTGCTTGTGTTTTTGTCCATATGTGCAGAATTTGAAACTTTGGGTGATACCTCCACTCTACGGTGATTTTGTTACAATCCACTCTTCACGTACTGTATCTGTTGATTGCGTTTATTAAAAGTAACAATTAGATCTTCCTCGATTGTCTGATAATTCCAAGGGAGATATAGATTTTATCGAAAGTCTATTATCATGACGATATAAGCCAGGAATGATTATATTTGTTTGACAGTGATCCGCGAGCTCTCTGAAGTGAGACATAATAAATACCATTCTTCTTCTTTTTTCTGAAAATAAGTTGTCAGTGGTCACCGGCGTTCTGAATATTGACATATTGCTTTTAGTCGAAAATTTTTGCTGAAAAAGTGCATTTTTAATTTCACTGACTTTATCTGCTGTTTCTTCATTTCCCATTTCCTATATTTAACCCTCTGAGCTCGAACGCCCGTTGTGACGGGGCAATTGTTATGATTTGTCTTATTTTCACAAAGTAAAAGGCTGCTCAATCAATTTCCATGACAGACCAAGAAATATGTGTCACACCCCCAAGGTCGTACGTTGAATATACTAGCCCTTTCAGCACTGACGCCCCGAATGATGGCATCTTGTGCACTACTTTCCACGGCGATATTGGACGAGTTTATCTTGTATTTTCGGGCAGATTCAGAAACAGTTTAATTCCATATTTCAAAAAGGCTATTTGATTAAATTATGAACTCCTTGCTGGTGAATATGACTGCCCAGGAATACTTCCACTTGCCACCACTGAAATATAATTCAGACGCATTTAATCAACTTTTCCACCAGTACAGTGAATGGATTGTTTTCACTAATGATTTGTTGGGTAACATGTAGACGAATTTTTCATCAAGACTAGTCATGGCTGCTTCACAGCAGCCATGACTAGAATTGATAAAAATATCTTGAAAATACTCAACGGGTTGAAGGTTAATAATCCTCCATCTCAAGTAGGTATTTATTTTGTTGTCTGTCCATGAACGGCCAACTTTTTCTTTACACAAATATATATGCATTTATTTATTGGGATTTAACGACATTTCGACAGCCAGGGTCACCTCGTGTCGGTCAGTTTTACGGGTTGGGAAAGCCGGAGTACCCGGAGAGAACTACCGAGCAACGACTAGCAACTGCTAGACTCCCCCACATACTAATTCCACACAAGCAGGCATTTATTTATTGGGATTTAACGATATTTCGACAGCCAGGGTCACCTCGTGTCGGTCAGTTTTACGGGTTGGGAAAGCCGGAGTACCCGGAGAGAACTACCGAGCAACTTCTAGCAACTGCCAGACTCCCCCACATACTAACTCCACACAAGCAGGGATAGCATTGGTTGAAGACAAGAGCACCATCGACGTGCAGTATGCCTTAGTACACAGGGCCATCATGCCCCCCCCCCCCCCCCCACGCGGGCAATCGGGATGAAGTGCCTTGCCCAAGGACACAAGGCAGTTACACCTGGCGGAGATCGAACCGTGGACCGTTCGGTTTGAAGTTCAATGCCGTAACCAATGAGCCAGCGCGCTCGAGCATATATGCACAATGGGTTGAATTAATATCTCGTCAACTCCCAAACAATGTACACTGCAAAAAATATAGGTTCTCTTTAGAACCAAAACTGGTTCTAATCTTATCCCTGAGATGGAACCAATTCTGTTTAAACAGTATTTATTTCAAATCAAATAAATTTACCAAGATTAGCATTCAATTTTAACAGAATATTACATGAACTGAAGTAGATTCAGCAGTAAACGTGGAGCTTATTCAACGCAGTCGCGAAACATTTTGAAACAAAGGAGATATGAACAGTTGGCATATCGAACCAGTTTTGGTTCTGTATAGAACCAAAACTGGTTCGATATGCCAACTGTTCATATCTCCTTTGCTTGATAATGATTTGAGACAACCTCGTATGAGCTCTAAACTTACGACTGAAACCCTCTCAATTTATGTTTAATTCTGTTAATATTTAATGTTAATCTTTATAAATTTATTGGATTTGAAATAAATACTGTTTAAACAGAACTGGTTCCATCTCAGGGACAAGATTAGAACCAGTTTGGGTTCTAAAGAGAACCTATATTTTTTGCAGTGTGGATGGACTTATCTGATTGCTGTCATTGAACTGACATGAACGATACTATCAGCTTCCAAGGAGTTAACGTGTTCAGTCCAGACTGATTAAAGTGGACGAACGTCATTTGAATCCTCACAGAACATATAATATCGATGCGAATATTTGAGGATAAACATGGATTTATTTGATGAATTATTTATAGACACCTGTCGACTTTAGTTTTGGTTTTTTAACCGGTCATGTATAAATCGATTTCATTGTGATCAATTCAGTTTGCAATAAGATGACGACAATTTCGCCGCGTTTACATATGCTGATGTAATTTCCACGTGGAGTATGATTTTCTTCACCCTCAGAACTCATCACAACTATCGCCAGCTCAGTGATTAATTGGGTGAGGTCTCGATTGCTCGTGATGTATACACAGCCTTTGGAAGCGCGGAAGCTCAATGGATTACAGAATTGGACTTCAAACCAAAAGGTCGACGGGTTTGATCCCCGCGAGGGGTAACTGCGTTCCACCCATGGGCAAGACACTTCATCCCGATTGCCCACATGGGAGCACGGTGGCGCTGTGTACTAAGGCGTACAGCACGTCAATGGTGCACCCGTTTTCAACCAATCGTCCCCTGAGTTCCAATGTGTTCTATGTGTCTGCTGGCCTAACCCTGCTTGTGTGGAGCTAGTACGCTGGGGAGTCATGATCCCAACTTGTCATTCGTGATGCGAAAAGAATTTTTGCCCGAGATTCGTTTCACGACGACGATTAGCTATTCGTAATCGTAACCATTGCAGTACCGGTGGCGCTGTGTATTAAGGCGTACAGCACGTCAATGGGGCACCCGTTTTCAACCAATCGTCCCCCGAATTCCAATGTGTTCTATGTGCCTGCTGGCCTAACCCTGCTTGTGTGGAGTTAGTACGCTGAGGAGTCATGATCCCAACTTGTCATTCGTGTTGCGAAAAGAATTTTTGCCCGAGATTCGTTTCACGACGACGATTAGCTGTTCGTAATCGTAACCATTGCAGTACGGCTGCCATGGACTGATGACTTTTCACGGACGGGAAATATTTCCACGGACGCAATAACATTAGATTCCAAACTCTAATTATAGGAATAATTATCATAAATTTAATTAATGAAGCACCGGGTACAACCCGGTGCTTCATTAATTAAAATTTTCCTGATGATGATTTTTACCTTGTCAACGCATGCGTGGACATCACTGCCCACACGTGGATTATGACCAGTCTACGACAACTGTCCTGTAATCGTAATTTGGCGAAACCTCTCTCATATCATGGCATTCCTGTTTCAACCTAGTTCTCTGTAAATTCTATGCAAAAACCTGCGATTTAGGAAGCGTGTTTCATACAGCCCTTTCTCGGATTCCAGTATCCATGTTGTGTGCACGGAGAGGGGTTAACGTGTGTTGTGTAACACGGGATCCAGTTTCAAGTATTTGGCGAACGAAATGTGTCTAAAACAAACCAAAGTGAGACATGCAGTCGCCAATTATAACTTTGTGGCAACGAATCGCATAATTTTATATCCTATCTCTTGTAAACTTCGGGATTTTTTTGTTTTGTTTGGCTTTAACGTGAAAGCTATGCACATTTGTGACACAGGCAGTTTTAACCTATATACTCTCAATTGTTAGAGTGATCTCCCCTTTATTTACTCAAATATACTCTTTTTTGCACAATATGCTTGGAATCTCCACAGCAAAATATAGTTCCGCGTATATTTGTTCTGTTTTGCACAACCTTCATAAATTGATCGAAATTGTTTTGAAAGAAGATCTGAATGAGAGGGAAACGCCGCATAAACATTTTTTGTTGTCCGTCGGGACAATTGCTGGTAGCTTGAATACCAACATTTTCTCTGAAGGCCACTAATTTAAAAAGGGTTTTTACGCCTAACAACGTTCACGATCTCAAAATTTGTTATTTCAATTATTTTTTCATTCACATTTTCCAAAAGTTAAACAAAATCATATTAAGCGACCTCTCATTGGAACGAGCTCGACGAGGAGTCCAATGAGGGGACACATGATATATTTTTGTGGAGGCTTTTTGAGAATTTTTTTTCAAATGTTAATTTGTAAATTATGCGTGGGGATGCTGATGATTCGTTAGGTAAAGGGTTAAAGAAGCATAATGAGTTGGGTTTTAATTAGGATTTAATCACGGAAACGGGAATTCCCGGTTCCAATAGCCGGTCAGGGTACCCTGGAAATCGATTGCACCGAACCAGGAATCACTCATGGCACTGTCTGCGTGATGAACTGAAGTTTTCTAAATTGAAAAACTGCCCAACGTAACTTTATAATATTTCGTCGGCCCTTCAACGCCTAAACTTTTTACAGGCCTGCTTTCCTGAAGTACCCTTTTCACCAAATCACTGAAGCTCTCGATCAGTTCCAGAGGACTACTCTCTTCAACAGTAAGACCTTCATTCGCTTCAGAGTTCAAACTCGTCCTCGTTTTCAGAATCACTAACTATTCGATACCGTCACCAGTCTCCTCTGCTTTAAGCAGAGGAGACCAGTGTTGGCAGTGAAAAGGGAGTTGAAGCCATGAAGTAGTGGTGTTAAAACTAGCGACTCTTAAAATGACGACGTGTTGAAAGCGAGTTTGGTTTCACACTGTTCTAAGGAAAATAACTTTTTCCGTATGGAGATTGCATATTGTGAATAAAATATGTTCATTTTCACGAAAATAAACGCGTCTTGTTACTCTCGAAAATTTACAGGATATTATCCGGTTCCCGGTTCTGAGTGTAATTTCATACCCGTTCCCGTTATTATAGACAACTGTGAATGTATTAAACCATATTTTCAATTTCGTACCGACAGTAAATGATCAGAAAGTGCTGTCCGAAAATGTTTCCTCTCGTTCTCGTTCCACCATGTCTGAAAATTTTGATATCCTGGCTTCGGGCCTGTCAACATTCTTCCTGAATCAACACACACGATAACCTACACAACTTAATCGCGTGTTTGAAAGTTTCGACCTTTTTCTCGAAAATGTACAGGTGAGCGTGTAATAACTAGATAAAGGACCGCCCCCCCCCCCCCCCCCCCCCAATAAAACTTGCAATTTGAGGTATTTGAAAACAAATGAATCTTTCAAAGTCCAAGAAGGGACATAACTCTGGCAAAACATGTTCGACCAAACCCCGATTTGAACTTGTCCTGTATTTTATGTTGATACACATACTTACCAAATTTTATTTGATTTTGGCCAACTATAACTAAAGTTATCACCGAGAAACCCCCCAAAAAATTTTTCGAAGTCGAAAAGTGGCATACCTCTGGCAAAAATTGTAGGACTCCACCCCGATTCAAGCTTGACCTGTATTTTATGTTGATACACCTATTTCATTTGATTTGGCCAACTATAGCTAAAGTTATCATCTGGAAACCAAAGTGGGACGGACGCATGCCCTGACTGACGCACGCACGCATGCACGATCGAACGCACGGACTATGGCTATTTTAATAGTCCCCGAAATTTTTTTTCGGAGGACATGATGTATACTGTTACTGAGTTGGTACCCAGAATTATCACACCAGTATCCCTGTGGGAACCCCGTAAAGTGAAGCAATTGCTTGTTTTACTGCGGTAAACAAGCTCTGTTTTACTGGTAAAATAGGACACAGTCACCAATGCCTGGGGTGGAATTCCTCTAAAATGGCAACATGGGTATAAACGACTGGCTGGTCTTGGTTTTACCTCCACTTTGCTTCACGATTTGCCATTGTGCAGAAGTATGTGACCTTGAACCAGGGGTGGCGCCAGGGATTTCTCGACAGGGGGGCTGACCTCTCTGACAGGGGGGCTATAACATTTGACCTCCCAAACGAAGGAAAATGAGTGAAAATTGGTAAATTGGAGAACCAAAATAGAAGCAAATTGAGTATGTTTGTTGATTATTTAACCCTTTACCTAACCTGAAAAGCAGACGACACTTGCAAAAATAATTCTTGAATAACTATTTTTTTTCATTTTGTGTCTCAAAAACATAGGTTATGACCCCTCATTGGAACGAGCTCGACGAGCTCGTTCCAACGAGGGGTCATAACCTATGTTTTTGAGACAAAAAATGAAAAAAATAATGAAAATTAATTGGCGATTTTTGAGAATAGCGCTGGTCGGTTTTGTGCGTTACCTTAGGTAAAGGGTTAAAGTAAACATATTATAATAAGGTCGGGAAATATTTCATCTATAAAGCCAGTTTCACGAACGACATTAAGGAATTTCGTGAGAATCACTATTCTCTCTCAAAGTTCCAGTGCTGCACGGGTTCGAGACTGACAAGACGAGATATCTACATTCGATTGTCGGAAATTTCTGGTGAAGTCGCGTTTACGAGACTCTCCGACGGACTCACTAAAAATCTCCGAGGGGGGGGGGAGACCTCTCCGACGGAGCTGGGCTGTAGAACCCCCCCCCCCCCCCGCCCCACCCCCTGACGCCAACACTGCCTTAAACACCAATAAATCATAAAAATCACACCAGTGACTACGAGGAAATCAACGGCCGTGACAACCGTTACTTATTCCCAGTCCTCACTTGAGATTCGTTTTCAACTGATTCTATCGATTGATAATGGATATCGAATTAGGTACTGGGAATAAGTAACGCTTGTCACGTCCACAGGAATAAATGTTTAAAGCCGCGTGATAAAAATTAGATTTTCTTATAGTCACAAACACGATAGATAATTCTGATACGTACACAGTTGGCGTGCTTTCATTTTATTACACATCCATTCATCCATTCTTTTTTTTTCTTTTTTTTTTATTAGGGTTTAACGACACATTACTCTTCTTTACTGATATCAAGCAACACATTTACCATTGTAAAATATCCAGGGGGTGCTTAACTTTTTTCTTTATGCATACTTGTTTGTCTTTCCTCCGATGCCACAGCCATTTAATTTGCATTTTAGTAGACTGTGGATGATTGTCGAATGCTTTGAGAAGTCCATTGTTAACCCTTTGAATCCTGGTGGTACCTCACATATTAGTTCAATGACAGCAGCTGGAAGAGTCCATGTTCATTATTTAGGGGTAGACCAATTAATATTTTCAACGTGCAGCCTTGGGGCTGCACGTTGAAAATATTGATTGGTCTACCGCTTGCACTTAGCATCCATCTTATTTAATGAAATTATGACATATCATGTTCCTGACCGAAAAAAAACGGCCGCTAGGGTTGAACGGGTTAAGCAATTAGTTTGTTCCCTTAATAAATCCATATTTTCAGTGACGTCATCAACAAACTCTATTAGTTGTGTGTTTTGCGTGACAGCACTTTCCTGAATCCACGTTGTAGCGGATAAAGAATATTGTGTGCAACAACATTATTTATTTATTAGGGTTTAACGACACATTAACAGCCAGGGTCATATCCTGTCGCTGACAGTTTTACGGGTGGAGGAAGCCGGAGTACCCGGAGAGAACCACCGAGCAACGACGAGCAGCTGTCAGCTTTCCAACATCGTAACTCTGCACCGCAGCACAGGCAGGGTTAGATTGGTTGAAGACATGCGCACCATCGACGTGCAGCACGCCTTAGTACACAGCGTCATCGTGCCTCCATGCAGGCAATCGGCGTTAAGTGCCTTGCCCAAGGACACAACGCGGGAGCACGAATCAGTCGCTGAAATGGTCACCCATCCAACTACTAACCTCGCTCGACGTTGCTTAACTTCGGTGATCTGACGAGAACCGGTTACCGCGACGCCACCGCGGCCCTATTACAAATCCATTCAACTTTAAACCCTTGTATTTAACGGAATAGCCGCTATGACATAAATGATACTGTATTCAATGGGTGATGTACAAGCCGGAACTTTTTTCCAGCACCGTTCAAACTAGTTCCTTTCCAATCGAGTCATCAGTTACGCTTCGAAAAGTTTCCAAATTTCGTTATACAATTATCGACAGTCTGTCGCAGAGTGTGAAAATGAAAACGTCCAAAGCAAAATAAAGTCGGTTCACAAAAAATTAGTTAACCAAAAATGAGATAATATTTTTTAAAAAATCCAATCATTTCCAACCAGAACATTAACCCAGTCCGGTGGCCCTCTCGTTTTGTGAATCCGTTATATCTAAATTGGTCAACTTTATTTCGGTAAATCTTCGCTCATCTTGACATGATTCGAACTTCTTTTAAAAATGTTTCTCCCAGCTGTTTTGCAAATCTGCACAAATTTGTACTTATATTTTTACTACCAGTAATAGCCACCGAATGGTTAGGCGTGAATGGGCACCAGCCGAAGAGAAGCAGCGATCGGATTTCAACAAACACTGATTCCGAAAAGGTTGTATTGATTTTTTATCGAGCCATTTGATCAGTACAGCTTCAGTCAAAACAAACAGACTCTTCACCTTTGGGTTGAAATATCGGAATTAAAATTTGTTTATTCAAATGAATTTTAATGCATGGGTTGTGTAATAAGCACAGAACGCGATGTATGTTTGAATCGGCGGGTGTCTTACATAACTCGTTGGAATGGCGTAATTATATTTCGCTTGAGCCTACGGCTCTCGCGAAATTTGACTCCGCCATTCCAGCTCGTTATGTAAAACACCCACCGATTCAAACACACATCGTATTCTGTCTATTTATCCGTTGTGATGTTTTAAGGGTACTTGAAACACCCAAAAAACCGCAGTGACTTGTAGAATCTACCTAAACGTTTTGCATAATGCGCGTAATTTCCGGAGAGATATTGTTAGTTATCCTTGTGTCTTTCGGGTGCGCCTCTGGGTGTACGAGTTCCCAGACCGGTGTAAATTTCCACATACACCGGAAGACACAAGGATAACGGAATTATTTCCAAATTAATTTGTTCTGTTAACCCTACTTCCAACAAAGCTTTCAAAACCAACATTTTCTCCTTCTTCCAATAAGTATGTTCTTAGTAATTTGGCACACCTTTTGTTGCACGTGACTGCATTTACTGGTATTAGTTCTGTTCTCCCTTTTAAAATCTCAGTTTCAGTATGACTTGCAAAGCATTTCCTAAAATTAATTTGAGCCATTTTAAGTAAGCAGACACCACAGCAAAACACATCACGCTCCTTCCAAAAATAGCACCGTAAATAAATAATCCCTGCTTGATACATATGTATTTTTATTTTCATTAAAATATTTCCGTAATAATTTATTTCAAAATATTCAGTTAACCATATTTTTATTTTTGTAAACATATGTGTTTTCGATCTTTTTACCAGTTATTAACCACGGCGTAAAACTTAAAAGATACTTTGGACTAAAAGTTACAACGTGCCTCACAGCCAATCAAAAAGCAGCATTGCATTCCATTTGGAAATATTATCTCTTATCTGTGGTGAAAATGGATATCGAAAGAAAAATTAGACGGGTTCCAGATTTTATCTTTCAATCAACATGTGTTTTGTCTGTATAACTGCGCAACTGTCGTGTATCCGATCGCCTGATACAGATGTTTGTATCAGGGGGTCGGATACAAGCACGTTCCTTTCGCGTGAGTTCCATTGTTTTTCTTTTCGCTCATCTCTACGAATAAATAGTTCGTTAAATACTACCCAAAGTTTGCTAAGCACCACATATTTGTGATGGGAGAGGGTAACAAAATTTCATCCTCTTTATATAAGGTGTTATACTGGAACCACACCCAAGGACTATACATTAATCAATGGCTAAAATATATTTCGTCCACCTCAGACAGTTTAGGAATGTCAAATTTTTGGATTAACCAATTCATTCCAAACAAGAAGCTATTTAATGAACTCACTAAACAAAGGCTCAGTGATATTTATATCCAAGAATGGAGAGAAACAATAGGCACATCAAACAAATATCAGTTTTATAATGTTATAAAAAAACAATTTTGTTTTGAAAATTACCTAAAGACACTCCCACAACATTTGGCAACAACACTACTAAAATTTAGGGTTAAAAATCACCGTCTTCCAATAGAAACTGGTAGCTGGATATCTCAAGATCTGTCACAAAGGAGATGTAATTTTTGTAATTCAGATATAGGTGACGAATTCCATTATATTCTTGTTTGTAATCAACTCAAAACTCTTCGCCAAAAATATTTAAAACCCTTCTTCGTGAAACACCCGAATATGGTCAAACTTCACACACTCTTTACATGTGAAAACACTAAATCCACTATGAATCTGGCCAAATATATTAAGGAAATTCAAAAAATCATCAACCCTTCTCACGGCTAATTACCTACCTGCATGTAGTTGCCCAGTTTGTACCAAGATGATGATAAAGGAACTATGCCTATACGAGCAATATATAGTTGCAGTGCGTGGAGGGTGGATTGTGGCTGGGTCGCCCGCGGAGTGGAGTTGGCACCCGAACTATAACTTTCAAATTTTATACATATGAACAAAAAACGCAGGCAATGTCTCGGCCAATGGACCTCCTGGTTTAACCCGGAGGTCCGTTGGCTGAGACTTGGTCCGTGCTTGTTATGCTTTTCAACACATTTGCAATAGTTGCGTGGGAGGAATCTCCGCGCTGCGGGCGATTTAGTGGTGGTGCGCTCTCCACTTACTGTAGAAACGCCTAGCATTCCTGGGGTTCTCCCCTTGCAGACAACAGTGCCCTGTTTTTTCGTCTATCGAGGTAAGGGTTTATTTAGCCCATTACCTCTTTTTGAAAGTGCACTCTGCAAGGAGAGATGCAGATCGGGTGAATGATACACGTGGTACGTTCTCGAGAGCACATACTGCATACTGATTTCTACAATATAAATGTTTATATCTAAAATCATGAGTATGTATAAATTGTGTTCTGCTAAAATGCACTTGGGCATTGATCCTAAAGGATGGAAATAGGAGAGAGGGTGGAAGGGGAGGGGGGATGGAGAGGAAGGAGGGAGGGAGGGAGGGTCGAGGGAGCGATTAACTAAAGTTGATAATGATATTATCTTGTGTGGATACACCACGTCCAGCATGCTTCAATTTTTTACATGTTTTGTATATTTATTATTACTTTACCCCATATTACATGGGAATAAGTTCAAAAATAAACTGTAAACTGTAAACTGACACATCAATGTGTTAATTTCTTGTGACACATTTGCGATATTTTTGGTGGATGTGATTGAGGAATGTATTGAGATGGTTCCCAGTGTTTACATTAGCTCTCTTCGCAGGCAGACTTTTCGTGACAGTCATGGAAAGCATGTACCCCTTGATTTCCATGATTTTTCGTGTACTGTCTACGTGTACATGAAATGTGTATGGTATTCAGTATTCATTTCAGCACAAGCCCTTCTGATTTAATGATTGAATATGGTGAATGCAAATGTAAGAAGACATTTGTCTGAAGCAGAAATGTGGTGGGCTGTAGGGATGGTGGAACAAGGGGCTACCCATCGTCAGGTTTGAGAAGGCTTTCGTTCGCACCATACGATGATCACCAGAGCCTGGGCAAGATTTCAGCAGTATGGCACACCAGTAAGACGACATGGTGGTGGCAGAGACAGGGCAACATCTGCAGCGGAAGACCGGTTTTTGATCATTCAGGCCCGTAGGATCCGCATTGACACAGCAACCCAGCTTCGCAGTGACCTTTAGAATGCATCCGGGGTAAATGTTTCGACGCAGACTATCCGGGCAAGGTTGCACGAAGGTAGTCTCCGATCGAGAAGACCATGTATTCGCATTCAGTTGTCCCAGAACCACCGCCAGGCACGATATGAATGGGCCATGGATCACGTTGGATGGACCAGAGAAGATTGACGACCTATTATTTTTACAGATGAGTCAAGGTACTGCCTAGACATCACAGATAGACGTTCTAAGGTATGGAGAAGACCAGGAGAGCGATTCCATGCAGCCAACATTGCTGATCACGACCGCTATGGTGGAGGGTCAATAATGGTCTGTGGCGGTATCAGCTGGGATGGACATACAGAGCTCTGTGTCCTTGACCGTGGTACCGTGACTGCACAGCGGAATATTGATGGGATCCTGGATGTCCACGTCAGATAGTATGCATGTGCAGTGGGTGATAGATTCATTCTGATGGACGATAATGCCTTTCCTCATGTTGCCCATGCTGCCTGGGAGTACCGACAGAGGGAGGAGATTGAGCGTATGGACTGGTCAGCAAGATCCCCTGACCTCAATTCAATCGAACATGTCTGGAATGAGTTGCAGCTTGCAATTTCAGCCCGTCCAGTCCAACCAAGAAGTCTCTAGGTGCTTTGTGCCATGCTGGTCCAAGAATGGAACAACATCCCACAAAGGTCCATCTGGAACCTGATTGGGAGCATAAGAAGGCGTTGACAAGCTGTAATTAACAGTAATGGGTCTCATACTCGATATTGAACCCATACCAGTTCGCTCCGTCAACTTTTTGGCAAATTTGAAAAATTTCCTCTTTTACCAATAATATCCTTTTTCCATGGTTATCGTATTCAAAAGCTAAAAATAATGTCAAACACAAACAAAATCTTAATTTCTGTACTTAAATCATTAAAGATATAATTAAATATAAAATATATACACTTTTCATAACAATATTCAAACTAAAACGTAAAACAGATAGTTGGATATACTTGGTGCTTAGCAAACTTTGAGTAGTATATATTCGTCTACGGGGGCGCGGTGGCTCAGTTGGTAGAGGTGCAGGCTGCAAGCCGAGAGGTCCTCGGTTCGAATCCCACCTGCGGCAACCGCGTTGTGTCCTTGGGCAAGACACTTCACCCCGATTGCCTACATGGGGGCACGATGACGCTGTGTACTGAGGCGTACTGCACGTCGATGGTGCGCATGTCTTCAACCAATCTAACCCTGCCTGTGCTGTGGTGCAGAGTACAGAGTTACGATGTTGGAGAGCTGACAGCTGCTCGTCGTTGCTCGGTGGTTCTCTCCGGGTACTCCGGCTTCCTCCACCCGTAAAACTGTCACGGTCACGATTAGCCATTGTGCATAAGTATGTGACCTTAAACACCAATAAATAAATAAATAAATAAATATTCGTCTACATTCTTGACTTATCCCCAACATATTGTAAGATAAAATTATTATTACCATTATGTGGATGTACAAAATATGTATCCGAGTCTCGCTCCGGGTTCTAAGATGTTGATCACAACTCGTCTTCGACTCGTCGTGATCTGCCCTTAGAACCCGGAGCGAGACTCGGATACATATTTTGTCCATCCACATTATGGTAATAATCTCTATAGAGCGTCGGATTCCTTGCAGAATATAACTGGTGGCTTGAGAACTTAGTGTGATCAGTTGTATATTTCAACTTGAATATTAGTCTCTTTGTAAACAATGTTTGTCTTTGGTTTACAGCAAAACAAACGATACAGTTGGATCATATTATATACAATCTGAGAGGAAGAATAGTTTTTGTTAGATCTTATTTATCGCATCGGGGGCGCGGTGGCGTCGCGGTAACCGGTTCTCGTCAGATCACCGAAGTTAAGCAACGCCGATCGCGGTTAGTAGTTGGATGGGTGACCATTTCAGCGACTGATTCGTGCTCCCGCGTTGTGTCCTTGGACAAGGCGCTTAACCCCGATTGCCTACATGGGGGCACTGTGACGCTGTGTACTAAGGCGTACTGAACGTCGACGGTGCGCATGTCTTCAACCAATCTAACCCTGCCTGTGCCGCGGTGCAGAGTTCAGAGTTACAATGTTGGAGAGCTGACAGCTGCTCGTCGTTGCTCGGTGGTTCTCTCCGGGTACTCCGGCTTCCTCCACCCGTAAAACTGTCACCGACATGATATGACCCTGGTTGTTAATGTGTCGTTAAACCCTAATAATAAAAAAAATTATCGCATCGCATACAGTGTGGTACGGCTTTCGTCAAAACACAGCCCACAATATGTAAAACGAGGGAGATCGTCTAGACTGATTACCACGTTGCACAAATTCATTGAAAAGGACATGTCCAGACCAGTTTTTTCTTATAATGATATGAGAACATATGGTTTCCAATCTTATCACAATATAGACGAAACGATCGATGTCTCAATGACGACCTAAGACTTTATTGACCAACGTGTAAACCAATTAGCCAGCTGATAAGCTCAATTCCAATATTTGAATTGGCAACAATCATGACCGATGTTTATACATATGTTTGTGGTTAGATTGGTTTATCGGATTTCTTGAGAACATTGAATGTCACAATAATTATGGAGAAAAAACACTCGACATCTTAATGCAATTTTTAGTGGAAGTAACTTCAATTTATGGAACATTACAGGCATCGAAGCGACAATGTTTGCAGGACTTGATAGAGGAAACTTCGACTTCAAATGTTGTATGCTGTTTAATTGTTAGGGTGCTGGGAGCCCATATTTGGGCTTTATTCTGATTTTGACAAGAGTCGAGGTCCCAAATTGCAACAAGGCGTGCCGCGTTCAAACGGTCTGAAACATACCGCTTAAGAGTATTCGAGGAATGCTAGAATCGAGAGCGTGCGACCCATCCGTTTGGAATGCAGCCTACTTTCATTTTCGACCTGAGTGTCGTTTGGTGCTTTGTGCTCGCACTTTACAACAGCGTTCTTCCGTTAAAATGTCACCATGTACGACGTTTTCTATAACTGAAAGACCTAACCAGTAAGTTTCAAAAGGGTAAAACTGTTTTAATTTAATTGTCTGAGAATGCTCCAAAGAACACCATTTACAACGTAAGTTTTAAAAATTTTCTCAACTTCGGGAGGGGTGTCCCCTCCCGAAGTTGAGAAAATTTTTAAAACTTACGGGCGGCGGGCAATACCCAACTGTACCCCCCTCACTTCTGTAAATTTGGCGCCGCCACTGGCCAAAGTCCTAAACTTTATTATTCTGATTTTGTTGATGTTCTTCTTATTATCTTTCAATTGATATTATTTTATCTCTTAGGATTTGCCTTGTTAAAATTTATGGGAGAGGCACTCTCCCATAAATTGTAACAAGGCAAAGATGCATCAAGAAATTTTAAGGACCAAAAATAATTTATCACTCTACCGGTTAAGGTGCAAAATCAATAAGGAAAATTAGTTTACTCTGAAATTCCCACCTCTGATATTCCACACATTCACCAGATTAAATATACACAAATTATACATGTGTAGAAGTCAAATTCAACTCACTCACCGAATTGATTGACAACAAGCACAAATGGTTCCTAGACGTCTACTACCGTATTCGTACTAGAACTGATAATAAAATAATATTTCACGAGGACAACTCATGGCCAAATGTGCTTCAGATATTCAAGAAAAACAACTAGGCATTCAAAATTCTCGATGCAGAGACAGATCTGGGAAAATACCAACACTGTCTGTGCTTATCATCAAAGAAGGATTCCATGGGTGACTGCTATGTGTATATGTCACGTGATACCGCGAAATTTAGTCATAATATTATCTTGTCATTCTGGGAAATTCAAACAGATGGCATGATACCTTGTAAGTAATGTGGATACTTTGCAATCCCCATGTAACGTCCGTCTGTAATGATAAGGCGATCCGTATGGATATTTTACTTTAACGATATTGTTTTTCGATGGTTTTTGGCCCTCTTGGCATTGATAGAAATGTAAACAAATAGAAACTAAAACAATGCGGAGATGTTTGGTATTTACTCACAAGCAGCTCTGTCGCAACGTTTTGAAGAATTTTGATCCCCTAGCTTTGCTCTTGGGTATTTAAAACATATTTGGCTACGAGTTGTTCTCGTGAAATATTATTTCATCACCATTTCTGGTACGGATACGGTAACAGACTAACAGGAACCATTGATACCTGCTGTCAACTCCCTGAGTTGAATGCATATATTTTTCTATACATCACAACCTTCATTTTGAAGTATAATTTGCATGTATTTCATTTATATTTATAAAATATCAGACAGGAGATTATAAAAGTAAACTGATTTTCCTCACTGTTTAGCACCGTATGGAGCTGCATAAGTAATGGGAAGTTAGCTTGAAAATCGGTGACCAGTGGCGGCGTCATGGGGGGGTGCATGAGGGGGGGGGGGTGTACTCACCCCTCCACTTTTTTCGCCAAGCGTAGTACAAAAATACTATCATTTTAATTTTTGTATTGAACGTTGCGGTGTAATGATCGGTATGCTTAATTCCATATTCCCAAGTGCACTAAATCAGAGAAGTTTTTAAATTATGTTTGTGTGTGCCCCCCTCCCCCCCCCCCCCACCCACACACACATTAGCTGCAAACAACGAACAAGAGTCGAGGTCCCAAATTGCAACAAGGCGTGCCGCGTTCAAACGGTCTGAAACATACTGCTTAAGAGTATTCGAGGAATGCTAGAATCGAGAGCGTGCAACGCATCCGTTTGGAATGCAGCCTACTTTCATTTTCGATCTGAGTGTCGTTTGGTGCTTTGTGCTCGCACTTTACAACTGCGTTCTTCCGTTAAAATGTCACCATGTACGACGTTTTCTATAACTGATAGACCTAACCAGTAAGTTTCAAAAGGATAAAACTGTTTTAATTTAATTGTCTGAGAATGCTCCAGAGAACACCATTTACAACGTAAGTTTTAAAAAATTTCTCAACTTCGGGAGGGGACACCCCCTCCCGAAGTTGAGAAATTTTTTAAAACTTACGTTGTAAATGGTGTTCTCTGGAGCAAATTTTTAAAACTTACGCGCGGCGGGCAATACCCAACTGTACCCCCTCACTTCTGTAACTCTGGCGCCGCCACTGTCGGTGACACATTATTTTCGATGCCTTCAAAAATCTAAACGGTATCAAAATTTGTCACTTTTTGGGAGTCCCTCATAAAATGTATCATAATACACCATGGTGTTGTCCCAAAATACCGTAACATACTAAACTGTTGGTCTAGAATAGTAGAGTCTTTTGGAATAATATCAAGCTTCCTGGCCACAAGTCAAATTATATAAGGAATTAGACTCTGTTATGGGCTGTTGTGACCTTTAACGGCCAAAAAACAAAAAAAAAAAACAAAAAAAAAACAAAAAAAAAAAAAAACAAATAAAATACAATATTATAAAACTTCCACAGTTTTATTTTCCTATAGTATCTTTTTGTATTAATGAACACAAATGATTGAGGGTGGTTAACATTTTAAAAAGACAATTTACCTGCCATGTATTTTAAAATGCCAATGCAAGTTCTCAGATCACCAGCCTAATCCTGTATGGAATTTGGCGCTGTTATGGGCAGTTTGTTTACCCAGTTTTCATGGGGTTTGACCGCCTACCATTGATGAAATGTGACATTCCTTACTCACAAAGATGTACATATATTCGTTTGTGCTCTGGTTATAGATATTCCAATTAATAAGTATTTAATTCACATTGAAAACATAACGATATTAACAGAATTAGTGGACTAGGCAGCATAATCATTAAATTATTGCGATGTGCGTCTTCATTCTAATATTTTATAAACGAATGTGTAATAGTATTTTTAACCCTTTACCCAACGTAGACGATAGCAAAATTTATTAATTTAAATATCGTTTTTTAATTGTTTTTAGAAAAAGTTCAACAAAACCATATCATGTGACCCCTCATTGGAACGAGCTCGACGAGCTCGTTCCAAAGAGGGGTCACATGATATGGTTTTGTTGAAATTTTTTCGAAAAATAACATTTTTTCAGCTGCTGAATCTGCATTTTATGGGGCGGTTGCGGGCGATTCGTTGGGTAAAGGGTTGATGCCGTCAAAGAGAGCGCGGTGGTTCAGAGGTTACGTCATTGGACTTCAAACTGAAAGTTCCACGGTTCTACCCCCACCAGAGGCAGCTGCGTTGTGTCATTGGGCAAGGCACCCACTCCCGATTGTCCACGTGGGTGCACGGATGCGCTGCGTACTAAGACGTACTACACGTCGATGGTGCACCTGTCTTCAATGCTAATCCCGCTTGTGTGGAGTTGGTACGTACGTCGGATAGTCTGACAGTTGATCGCAGCTGCTCGGTGGTTCTGTCCTGGTTCTTCGGCTTCCTCAACCTTTTAAACTACCTGACACGGCGTGACCCTGGCTGTCGAAAGTATCGTTAAACCTCAATAAATAAATAAATAAATGCCATCAAAGATTAGGCCAAATGAAGTCTCGATTGAGAAACATATCTTGCGTTGATTGGTAGAAAATTAATGTTTATGGTATTTTTTTTATTCAATCTGATGGAATATTTCAGTTGGTCGAAAAAACGAACCAATATGATTCGCTTTTCCTATCAAATGAAATATTTAATCCGATTTAATCTAAAAATAGACGACGAACCATTTAGTGGCTAGACTTGTTCCAGGCCATGACGGCGTCAGATTCGTTCAATTTGACTGGTGGTTGAGCGCATGGGACAACACATGACATATTTTAGCACTGTTTTCCAATGGCTGTATGTTGTATGTGTGGCAATTCCGTCGCATGTGAAGTCCCTTTCATTAGAGTCCATTAGAACAAAAACTAAATGTCAATATTTAAGAATTGAATGCAATTTTTATAATCTTTATTGGAGTATGAACGTGTGGGAATGGGAACAAATTGTATGAATCCCTTCGATTAAACATTTCAGAATGCACACATGTATGTGCATCGGTTCCTCTCTGTATTAATCAGACACTGCGATAGCAATGCCAGCTGAGAATAGAACTATGCGAAGGCTGATCAGGTTATTCTTTTGTTAATCTACGCCATCCCACTGGCGGATCCAGACCCTTGTTAAGGAGGATTGGGTGGATGGGGTGGAGGTGGGTATAACCAACAAAGTGAGAAAAGTTAAGTTAATTTTATTTCCATTCGTTTTTCTTACCCCAAATCAAATCGTATTCCCACTCCCAAGCGCTGAAAATGGTATTCCATTCCCAGTATCCTATTCAACTCTCAACGATGACGGACTAATTTATTATTACCTCACCAACTTCAGTTGTGTGAGCTTATGGCATGGCTCGATCGGTCGGCGTCAGGGTCGGGGTCAGCGTACGTGTCCAATAATGTTAAAGCTTCTGTTTAGGTCACTTACTCGCATTATTTCCACATCATGGCCTTTATAATGCTGCTATATGATGATTATTATCATTCTACCATGATTAACCCCTCATACCCTGCATTTTAAACATTTTTCTTGACATTTTTAGTTGCGTTTAGTTTTCTGTTTAGCTCAGAATTTCATGTTTAACTAAGTGTTCAGCTCAGCTGCTGTGCTTCTTTTCTTCCCATGGCACTTATATTTATCATACATGTTCCTCGGTATCATTGTTCCATGATTAACCCCTCATACGCTGCATTTTAAACATTTTTCTTGACATTTTTAGTTGCGTTTAGTTTTCTGTTTAGCTCAGCATTTCATGTTTAACTTAGTGTTTAGGTCAGCTGCTGTCCTCCTTCTCTTCCCATGGCACTTATATTCATCATACGTGTTCCTCAGTATCATTGTTCCATGATTAACCCCTGATACGCTGCATTTTAAACATTTTTCTTGACATTTTTAGTTGCGTTTAGTTTTCTGTTTAGCTCGGAATTTCATGTTTGACTTCGTGTTTAGGTCAGCTGCTGTGCTCTTTCCCTCGTGTTATGAGCCTGTTTGATACAGTTCTTGTGTTTGCCAAAGTTACTATCAAAGAAGAATATCGGTGAGCTATAGGGCGTTGGCGTCCTTCTTGTTGTTTACAAATCGGTTGAGTTGAATCAGTTATGAAGGGTTGATTTGAGAAAACAGATAAGGAGAAAAATAAATTCACAAGTTCACTGCTTGGATTCCAGTACGATGTTGTCCTCTTGTGGGCCGCGCGAATTATTTCACCCGGTTAACGCCTCATAAAATAATCCTTCCCGCTCTGCACTCGAAGATAAAACTCATAATCGAATCCGAGCAGTGAACCATTCGTCCCCTGAGTTCCAATGTGTTCTGTGTGCCTACTGGCACATAGAACACATTGGAACTCAGGGGACGTAATGTCTATATATTAACTGAAATAAAAATAAAGCTGAAAAATTCTACATTTTACAGTATTACAACACTACAGTCTAAACAAGCGACCGCACCACGTGAACTGTTGTTGTACAGTGGACGCTATGCGACCGTGGCATGGGTGTGATGAAGTAACATCCCCGTGGGACCCCAGGGGAGTGAATCACACTGCAAAAAATATAGGTTTACTTTAGAACCAAAACTGGTTCTAATCTTGTCCCTGAGATGGAACCAGTTCTGTTTAAACAGCATTTATTTCAAATCAAATAAATTTACAAAGATTAGCATTCAATTTTAACAGAATATTACATGAACTGAAGTAGATTCAGCAGTAAACTTGGAGCTTATTCAACGCAGTCGCCAAACAGTTTGAAACAAAGGAGATATGAACAGTTGGCATATCGAACCAGTTTTGGTTCTGTATAGAACCAAAACTGGTTCGATATGACAACTGTTCATATCTCCTTTGCTTAATAATGATTTGAGATAACCTCGTATAAGCTCTAAACTTACGGCTGAAACCCCCTCAATTTATATTTAATTCTGTTAATATTTAATGTTAATCTTTATAAATTTATTTGATTTGAAATAAATACTGTTTAAACAGAACTGGATCCATCTCAGGGACAAGATTAGAACCAGTTTGGGTTCTAAAGAGAACCTATATTTTTTGCAGTGCAGTGCTCGTTTACTATGGTAAACAAACTCTGTTTTACTGGTAAAGTAGGACCCAGTCACCAATGATGGGGATGGAAGTACTCTAAAATGTGCAATATGGATATAAACGTTTGACTAAATACCATGTCGCGATCACAAATAGTCGTTATGCCGAAATATGCGACCTAAAACACCAGTTAATAAATATCAGTAAGTAATGAAGTAACAGTTGAATGTTTTTCTTTTAACTTGTGTTGCAGTCTTAAAAAGTTCGATAGTTTTGCCTGCTTGCATTGTAAAATGAAGATAGTGTAGTTGACATGTCATTGATGTCACGATCCGACATTCTCTGAAAAAAACAAGTATTATTCGATCGACCAACGATCTTTGGTTGAGTATTTCCTGTATTTGACGCTTTTCTTCTGTGATCGTTAAATACAGAAAAAAAACAGAGGCAGACTGGTCGTATGGTCCACAGGAAAAATGCCCCCAAAAGTCATGCAGCCCAACGCGTGTTGGTTCGTGAAATTTCGTGAAAATGACCAAAAGGCGAAATGGATCTGATTGTACAGACTACCGATATATCGAAATGTTCTCTGTGTGGACTGCCATTGATCGCTCAGATGTCTAGTCTGCCACTGATCGCTCAGATGTCTAGTCTGCCATTGATCGATCAGATGTCTAGTCTGCCACTGATCGCTCAGGTGTCTAGTCTGCCACTGATCGCTAAGATGTCTAGTCTGCCATTGATCGCTCAGATGTCTAGTCTGCCACTGATCGCTCAGATGTCTAGTCTGTCACTGATCGCTCAGATGTCTAGTCTGCCACTGATCGCTCAGATGTCTAGTCTGTCACTGATCGCTCAGATGTCTAGTCTGCCACTGATCGCTCAGGTGTCTAGTCTGTCACTGATCGCTCAGATGAAAGAAAACAACTTTCCTTCAATCACGAAAATCAAAATTTACTCCGACTGGGCCGAACTATGGTCTTCCCGATGCCATTGAAATGTCCTCTATGTGGACTGCCATTGGTCGTTCAGATGCAAGGAAGCCGCATTCGTTCAGCACGGAAAATCAAAATTATCTCCGGGTCTGGGTGCATTTCTCGGTAACTTTTCTTGGCCCAGTACGCCCCTGGCAAAAACTCCAACCGTTTTTATTTGTTTTATTTGTCTCTACCACTGACTACGGACTTCGAAGTTGAGGAAAATCCGCATTCTTGCCCCATTTTAAAGAAAGTCCGCCCGATAGGGACATTTCTTAAACCTTTGAACCCGAGCAGCCGCTTTTCCGGTCAGGAACATACGTCATAACGTCATTAAATAGGATAGCTGTTCAGTAAATGTGTGGGGTAGACCAATCAATATTTTCAACGTGTAGCCCTAAAGCTGCACTTTGAAAATATTGATCGGTCTACCCCAAATAATGAATATGGACTCTTCTAACTGTTGCCATTGAACTGGTATGCAAGGTACCACTAGAGTTCAAAAGGTTGAATATGCAGTCAAAAATGTCCATTTTTCTCAATGTAGATTCCGAAACACAGCTTTTGTGTATTGCATTCTTACCACACCACAAAGGTAGATGGACCACCACTGGTTTTCAGCAGTGTGTGGGGCCCCCTTGTATGACTGTATCCCCTCCCTCCCTAAGTTCGAAATTCTTCCTGTGACCCTAATGGGACTCATTACTCGTTAAAGGCACATGCAAGGAAGCCGCGTTCGATCAGTTCGGAAAAACAAAATTATCTCCGGGTCTGGGTGCATTTCTCGGTAACTTTTCTTGGCCCAGTACGACCCTGGCAAAAACTCCAACTAGAGCCGTTGATTCCAGTTCCCCGTACTCCCAACCTTGATGTGTTCTGTCTCATTAGCGAAATCGAACCATTTACTAAAATGCAACTGAAATTCTTTTTAGCCCCCCCCCCCCTCCCCCACCCCCTCTCCCCAACTTACGTATCTTGAACATTTATCTTAATTTTGGGAACCAAAACTAATATTCTGGATGATTTTGTTCGTTTTTTAGCATACTTTTACTTGAAGGTTGACTTTCTGTTGCTATGCTTGGATCAGTGGCGTAGTTATGGGGATGTCTGGGCACCTCCAGAACCTTTTCAGGCAGCCCCAAATTTTGAAATCTGCGTTATATTTTTTCATTACCTTTCTGATTTCGGCTGCTTTTGACTTACGAAGTGCTGTAATACAATATAACACCTTATGTAATTCGCAGTAAAATACAGAAGCGCATTTATGACATGCTGGCTATGTTAACACAATGGACCCGCGACGAGCATCAGCTTGATAGATCACACCTACTGTAAATGAGCTTGATGTCTTAGCGTCAGTTGTCCTTGTTTGAGCGCCAATTAAAGCAGATTGTCAGAATGGAAGCGTTGCTGAGATAACGGTATGAAGTGTATCAGATATCACGACACATCATAAGGACGTCAATGCGCAGGGGGTTAATCATTGAATGACAGGCATTCAATATGCAAATCTTTCCCACAGTGCAACTTGGAATTTGACCAATTCAATCAAATTGAGCTCTGTCAAACAGGATTCAATTGGTTAAATTCTTTATTGCATTATGGAGATATTTAATGCTGGAAATTTCGGTATTTTGACATCAGCGCGCCGGTGGTTAATCGCTGAATGTCAGACCCCCGCCCCCCCCCCCCCCCCACATCCCTGATTTCAGTGGCCTCCCCCAAAATAATTTCAGACAAGGCCATTGGCTTGGATATAACCGTAAATCTCGGCCATCAATGTACTTTTGTGTTCAATGATTTCATCGCTAGGCTATTCTCGTTGCAAAATTATTTTGTAAAAGTTATTACTGTCTATCAGTTTTTCAGTAATATCGATGCTGTTATGACATCTAGTGAATGATATAAAATGATATATCGTAATCCGATAGACATTACTATGAAACAAATGTAATACATGGTCGTTTAATAGCCATTAACCAGTCTCAGCAATATATTATGGAGCAGTGGACGAAGAAAATTAAGTTTGTGAATTTGTATCGAATCAAAACTGCACTATACAGCCTCGGCCATTATATTCTTGCCGCTAATAAGTTTCATGTTTTATTGTGTATTCCTAACATTTATTAGTTGGTTTAAATGAGTACTCCCCGGAGTAATGTTTTCTTTCTCTGTTGGCGACATCATTAAATCCGGAAAAAAATATTCATCCCGTCATTGCTGTTACGAAGAGCCACACGCCCTGCCCGTTAAAGTATCGCAGCCTCTTCTTTCGTGGCGTTTCTCTTCATGTCCCTGCACTCCAACACAAACTGTTTAACGACACTTTCTGCCTCTATGCATTCAGAGAAATCTGCGCCAAATTTGGTTCCAATTACAACCAAAACCATCGAAGAACCAAAACAAATGAGTCTTCATGTGATCTACAACTAGACAATTTCATACAGAGTTGTCTATCTTGTTTATATGAAAAATTGCCTTTGTCGCGCACCTTTAATAACGAATCGGCCGCATCCGCACACGGTTATTTACAAATTAAGCAGTTGAAAAAAACTATATTTTCACAAAGTTTCACCTGTATAAATTAGGGCTGTCACGATTTTTTAATTTAGGAATCGATTAATTGTCGCAAATAATCGATTATAATCGATTAATCGTACATAGATGACCCCATCCCCACATTTCCCTCTCTTTAAGTTGTTAAAAATGAAGTTCAAGTCAGTTGACCTTCCTCAAGTAAACAACGAAGACGATCCTCTTTTAGGTACATACAAAGGTTTGATGTTCTGAACTTTTGAACCGTCAGTGCAATAATCAAGACCGGTCGTCAGTTGCGAACTTCGCAAGTTCGCAACTGCCGACCGGTCTTGATTATTACACTGACGGTTCAAAAGTTCAGAACATCAAAGCTTTGAATGTTCCTAAAAGGCAAATGCTTCTAACGGCTTCTTGAGATTTAACGTCGACGTTCTTGACCCTTTACCTTAAGAAACAATAGTTTTTTATTTTTTTTTTAATTATTAAACGTCTAAAACGGGGTAAAATTTACCGATTCTTCGACAACGAAAAATACTAATCGATTTCGGCGTGATCGATCAGCAATCGATTAATCGAATAATCGTGACAGCCCTAGTATGAATAGTTCTTAACCATTGCACCAGTATGTGGGATGGGAAACATTATGTAATGTCACTCGTCGCCAACTATGAATCACGAGATTCACGGGCATCACGGGACAGCTCCCTCCCAGATGGGAATCGGGGACGTAGGAATCGGCGGGATGGGGGTAAATAGTAGAGGGAGTCAGAGTTGGAGAGAGAGATATATATTGAGAGAGAGAGTGTGTGTGTGCGTTTGCCCAACATTATTTTCTTCAACGCCACGTCATTACAATCTAATTGGGGATAAGTAGGAAGCGGTGCACAGACTCGTTATTCGTAAGATGTGACCAAAGATCCCCTCGTTTTATTATTTCTACCACTGACTACGGACTTCGATATTGAGGAAAATCCACAATTTTTGCTCCATGTTAAAAAAAAGACCGCCCTATAGGAACATTTCTTAACCCTTTGAACCCGAGCAGCCGCTTTTCCGGCCAGGAACATACGCCATAACTTCACAAAATAGGATGGGTGTTCAGTACATGTGTGGGGTAGACCAATCAGTATTTTCAACGTTCAGCCCGGAGGCTGCACGTTGAAAATATTAATTGGTCTACGCCAAATAATGAATATGGACTCTTCTAATTGCTGCCATTGAACTGGCATGGAAGATACCACTAGAGATCAAAAGGTTAAATATGATGCGAAAAATGTACATTTTTCTCAATGTAGATTCCGAAACATAGCTTTTGTGTATTGCATTCTTACCACACCGCTAAGGTAGACAGACCACCACTGGTATCCAGCAGTGTATGGGGGGCCCCTTATATGACTTTATTATGCCAGCTAATGAAATTCGCCAATCACAGCCGTATTGGGTCACCTGCAGCCTGAGGTGACCTAATACGAAACTCGTATTATGTCAGTACCGCCATTTTGTTTCGACGTGAAAATTCCTCACCTCGCGGTGCTTTTATATCCATATTGAAGAAATTGCAGAACAATCAAACGTCCCTCCGTGTCTATATGCCTCATTTTCCCTCATTTTATAATAAATTTATTGTGAAATTTATTTTCTAAATGTAAATTTAATTATTTGAAGTGAGAAATACTACTGTATTCGATCAATTTGGTTTTTCAGTATAATGAAATTGTAAGAAATGAATCACAGCTATGAAGGAAAAGATGTGAGATACATTTATTTTGTTCGAATTCTATAAAATCGGACGTTTCGGACATTTTCTGCACACTCAAGACAAAGTGACAGTACGAAGAAAAGCGTCTATCGCTGTTGTCTGTGTTGTCAAGGAAATTATACACAAACAGGGAGACAACTGTGCACGTTTGTTACAACTTACACGGCATTTTGCACCAGTTTTGAAAATGTGCCGGCGTTCAAATTTGATTGTTATTTTGTTTCCGCTGGCATAAGAAATACGTTACAGGACGTTCAGGTGGCGGATACGGTACCATTTGATGCTCGGCAAAAACAATATTGGACTCGGCGTACCGCCTCGTCCAATATTGTTTTCACCTCGCCTCATATGATACTGTATCCGCCACCTGAACGTCCTGTAACTTATAATATCCCCTCCCTCACTAAGTTCGAAATTCTTCCTGCGACCCCGAGGGGACTCATTAACTCGCTAAAGGTAAATTTTCCTAGTTTAGATTAGAAAGGTCTTGGCAGTGAAACAGTATTGCAACAGGCTAATTACACAAGTTAAACGCATAAATTGTTGGTCGTAGTTCAATTATTTTTAACTAATGTGCTGTAGCTCAGATTAACTTAAATGTTAGATTCTGTGTAAATTACGCTAATTGTCAAGCTAATGTTATATACACACGCCAAAATGATATTCAAGAAAATGATCCACCAGGAAATGGCTTTTAGTGTCATATTAAGCATCCCGGTGTTTACTTCAAATGAGTTCGCATTGAAGACGTAATGTAAAAAAAGTGTAACAGATGTTACACAATGGAAGCGATATATCATATTTACTCAATCCAGTTGATTTGGGTTGATTTTTAACCCAATTGATTGGGGGCGCGGTGGCTCATGAGGTAGAGGTGCCGGCTGCAACCCGAGAGATTGTCGATTCGAAACCCACCTGCAGCAACCGCGTTGTGTCCATGGGTAAGATACTTCACACCCATTGCCTACGTGTGTGTGTGTGGGGGGGGGGGGGGCACGGTGGCGTTGTGTACTGAGGCGAACTGCACGTCCATGGTGCACTTGTCTTCAGCCATGCTTATGTGGAGTTAGTATGTTGGGAGCCTGACAGTTGCTAGCCGTTGTTCGGTGGTTATCTCCGGGTACTCCGGCTTCCTCCACCTGTAAAACTGTCCGACACGAGGTGACCCTGGCTGTCGAAAGTGTCGTTAAACCCCAATAATTAAATAAATAAATAACCCAACTGATTTTAGAGTGTAGCGATACCGCTGATCCGAATCTTGCTGTAAAACAAAGTCAATTGTTGAGTGCACTGATTGTTGTATTATACCAGTAATTTGTTGTGGCATGAATGTAACCCGTGTTGTGCTTCTTTTTTTTTTTTTCTTTTTTTTTGGAGCACCTGACTTTCAGTCAGGAGAGCTATAGTGACCACTCACTGCCCGTCGTCCGTCCTCCGTGAACATGGGGTTTGCGTCTTCTCCTCCCAAACCGCTGAACCATTTTAATTGATATTTGAGATAATAGTTTGCTATGACATCGCAATTTGATTTTGTTCAAATCAAGTTGCCTCGCCCCTCGGTAGGGCCACGCCCATAAAATGTGCGTAAATCTTAAAAATTCTTCTCATGAACCAGCAGTAGCAGAGACTTGATATTTGGTGTGCAGCTTTCTTTTGAGGTGTAGACTCATATTTGCTCAAGAGATTATATTTGCCTTCATTACAGGAGGGGCAGGAGGAGCTATATTTGCCATCTTTATAGGAGGGGCAAGGATTTTCGCCCCGCCCAAAATTTCTATTTTCCAAACCGAGAGGCAGATTTGAACCAAATTTGATATAAGGGCTGATTGGGTCATAGGTACTTAATTTATGCCCATTTTTCCCCCGTCTCCCCATGGGAACCGCATGAGCTAATTTTTTTTTTTTTTTTTTAAATCCATGTCTCCAAAACTACACGGCACTGAATATTCTTATTTGGTGTGAATCTTCCTTAGTGAGATTCGAATTTGTTAAAGCCAAGTCTCTGGATTCATATTTTTTTTAGATTCACTGGTCAGAATCTTTGGATATTTGGTGTAAGCATTTCTTAGGAGGAGCAGATGCAACTTGTTGAAATCAATTCTCTGGGTTGATATTTAGTCTACCTTGTCAGGTGAGCGCCCTCAGGCCCCCTGGGGCCTCTTGTTTTGTTTAGTATATATTTAGTGGTACGTTATCAATGAATTCAACCCTCAGATGATTTTGGTATGTTTTTTCTATTTCAACCATATTTCAACTAGTACTGAAATGATTAACCTGATAATCGGTTTGATACCAGTGAGCTACAGTACGTGGAGAGTGGATTGTAACTAAATCACCCGCGGAGTGGAGTTATCACCCGAACTATAACTTTTAAATTTTGTAAATAGAGACTAAAAAGACAAGCAATGTTTCCGCCAATGGACCTCCGGGTTTAACCCGGAGGTCCATTGGCTGAATCTTTGCTTGTGCTTGTTATGATTTGGAAAAAAATGCAATTATTGCTTGGGTGGGGACTCCACTCTGCGGGTGATTTAGTGATAATACACTCTCCACGTACTGTATCTAACCGATTAGAAAAACCGCCAACCGGTTATCCGAAATATTGATAGTGATCGTCTAGCCCATTTACACAGTTTGGATTTTCTTTTTTGGGGTTCATAACTCAAGAAATAGACAAAAAGAAACGATCATTCCTTAAAATTAAACGTTCGCGTATTATATTTATTTATTTATTGGTGTTTAAGGTCACATATTTATGCACAATGGCTAATCATGACCGTGACAGTTTTACGGGTGGAGGAAGCCGGAGTACCCGGAGAGAACCACCGAGCAACGACGAGCAGCTGCCAGCTCCCCAACATCGTAACTCCGCACTGCAGCACAGGCAGGGTTAGATTGGTTGAAGACATGCGTACCATCGACGTGCAGTACGCCTTAGTACACGACGTCATCGTGCCCCCACGCGGGCAATGGAGATGAAGTGTCTTGCCCAAGGACCCAACGCGGTTGCCGCAGGTGGGATTCGAACCGAGGATAAACGTTCGCGACCCAAATAAATAAATAGTGTTAGTCGTCCTCTACTTCAGCGTACAAACACTTAAAAAGTAAAACTGGTAGTCATATTATTTTTCTGTCATAAAAGAGGGCACATATTATTGAAATGCAGGTAGCAATTGACACACTTTCCAAGTCAAATGCACTTATGTCATTAAATTTTTTATTGGCCAATGAATTGCGTAATGCAAAGAAAACGTCATAAGCCACGCCTCCCTCAAATTTCATTCAACTGTTCACTTCACGTAAAAGTTACGTTCCGTGGTAGGTGGAAGTAGGCCATCAGTATTACATTGTATTTTGGTTTTGACCGTTTCCCGAGAACTGAAAAACACAGTTTCTAAAAGTGGAGTTAGATATAAAGCCAGATAACATGAAATTAGTTGAATTCAATGTCAAAATTGCCGTATTCGTCGTGACCAGCCATTGTTTACAATCGATTTGGGTAAAACGATGAACGCAGACGATCACCCAGTGTGCGTATTTGAACTGTCAAATAAATACAGTTGTGAAGAAAAAGAAAAATTGACCCACCACGGTCATTTAAATATTTTATAAATAATTTCATGGTGATAAATTAGTAATATAAATTTATTTTTCTTTTTCACATTTAGAACGTGCCAGTGTTCTAACTTCTACTGATTTGACACCATGTTGCAACTCCGAAGACTGGTATTTTAGGGGCGTGGCTGGAGGCGGACCTAATTGTGTTTTTTTTCGGTTCATTGAGTTATGAAAAGAAAAAACAGAATCGTGTGAGCCAATCGTTTTATCTGAAAACACATGAACCGAAAAAAAGTTTAATTATTATACATTGACTGCTAAACTATTTTTCGTTATCAAAATTTGTTTAAATGCCAACGTTGTTACAAGTTATGGGAGAGTGCCAAAAGACATGCAGAGAGACACGCCAAAAGACACTCTCCCATAAATTGTAACAAGGCAAATCCATACAGACTAAACCATTTTCACTTTAAATATAATACGAAACACATTCACAAATTATGAAGCATTCAAGTTGTTGTACCTGCCCTTCAGAATAAAGCCCAAATATGGGAGTCCAGGAGTCTACCTGTTAACGTTTTTGTGAAGCTTTCAGTGAAATGCTGAGGAAATTATTTTGTTTCGTACTCGACTAATTTCGTATGTGAAAGGGTTCGTTGACTATCCGCTGATGGTTTATAACCAGAAATGATTGTCGTTTTCGATGCAATTAATTTCTATTAATTTGGAAATTATAATCTAAACATTTTTTAGAATAGGAAACCTATGTAATAAAAATAATGTCTGTGTTCTTTGAGTCGTGCGGTCGCTCATTGAAAATTTGTATTCACCTGTCAGTCATCGTGTAATAATTATGGTATTATTCCATGGACGCAATATCAGAAAATCAGTATATAAAATATACCTTTATTAAGTCTAAGTTTGTCTTGGAATATCAAACTGAAGAGCTGTAGTCTTTAGCTGTAGTCGATGACTTGTCTGTGAAGTTGCAAGAGTTAAAGTGTATGAAAATCGGTTGTGCAAATCAGGTCGAGGATTTGGGAAACATTCCACTGATGCAGGCTCTAGTTCGAGAACAGCAGAAATGATAGGAACAGCAAGAACAGTTCACGAATGGTCGGTGCACCACTCCTTTGAGGTCCATTCTTTCTTAAAAGACAAAACAAAAGGAGTTGAACGATTTGTTATATGCTAAATGTAGTGACTGAATGATCAGTCACGTATGTGGAACAACGATGAATGCAGTGAACCCTAGGTGCTCAGAAGTGGCATTTGAAGTACTTGTGGAAACTCCCTAGAGACAAGTTAAAGTAACTGACGATTTTAAAGTAAGGAAGCAGAAAAAGACCTCCCCACGATTTATTATAATTTGCCAATAAATGATTTGCTGATGAGTTCACTTCTGAGCAATAGAGCATACATTCCCAGCAAAAGGTATTTACAAATATACAGTGTTAATCTCCTGAATGAAGTAATTTGACCAGGCACAAAGCAAAGCTTCAAATCAAGTTAAAGTAAGGAAGCAATTATTAACATCCCCACTTACAATAAGGAGAACAATATTCTTCACAAAATGAAGCAGTTATGACCTCCATTCCAGAATCCTTATTCACTCTTATTAATATTATGCGATATGCCCAAGCAAACGTCAGAGATCAAGGTGTAATATTTATAACTTGTACAATTTATGTCGCATATGTTACAAATTATATAATCTGCTGGAATTTGCTGAAGTTGTTTCCAGCAGACAGGATACTATCATTTTCTTGAGGGTTCCAACTGAATTTGCAAACCTCAAAATTTCCCAAGGAGATCTTGCTTTAGCATATGGAACTGAGGATAGGTTTGGTGAGGCAGATTCAAGGAAAAGTTTATTGGAGCTTAATTTACAAAGAGCCTGCTTATGGTCTCCACCAAAGGTTTTAGGTACCCTCTATAATAATATATGGCCAGACACAAAAGAATACTATCAGCTATTTCAAGGTATAGTGTATTATTCGCCCCCAGCACTACCTACAGACACGCTCCATTTTAACTCACCTGCAACTTATTACGGTCTGAGAATCAAGAAAATGTCATTTCTGTGGAACCGTTTTTCAACTTTTTCTCCGCAGCGTCTTGGACATGTCTACCTCCCCCCCCCCCCCCCCAACCCTTCCCTCCATTCTTTCATTGAGCATTCTGCTGTGATTCTAAAATTGTTTTTTTTTTGTGCAGGCGTAGAACCCGGTGTAAAAGGAATGGAAGTCCGTAAGAACGTTAGTCCCTCTGGACTATTATTCCGCGGAATTATAGTCCTAGGTCTAACATTTCTAGGAATAGTAGTCCTGCGGACTACTATTCCTAGAAATGTTAGACCTAGGACTATAATTCCGCGGAATAATAGTCCAGAGGGACTAATTTTCCTACGGACTTCCATTCCTGTCACACCGGGTTGTGTACTCTCGCGGAAGCGGTTAAATACGCTGTCCAGGTAAACATTTTTATTTATAACTTGTACAATTTATGTCGCATATGTTACAAATTATATAATCTGCTGGAATTTGCTGAAGTTGTTTCGAGCAGACAGGATACTGTCATTTTCTTGAGGGTTCCAACTGAATTTGCAAATCCCAAAATTCCCCAAGGAGAGCTTGATTTAGCATATGGAACTGAGGATAGGTGTGGTGAGGCAGATTCAAGTAAAAGTTTATTGGAGCTTAATTTACAAAGAGCCTGCTTATGGTCTCCTCCAAAGGTTTTAGGTATCCTCTATAATAATATATGGCCAGACACGAAAGAATACTATCAGCTATTTCAAGGTATAGTGTATTATTCGCCCCCAGCACTACCTACAGACACGCTCCATTTTAACTCACCTGCAACTTATTACGGTCTGAGAATCAAGAAAATGTCATTTCTGTGGAACCGTTTTTCAACTTTTTCTCCGCAGCGTCTCTTGGACATGTCTATCCCCTCCCCCCCCCCCCAACCCTTCCCTCCATTCTTTCATTGAGCATTCTGCTGTGATTCTAAAATTGTTTTTTTGTGAAGGCGTAGAACCCGGTGTAAAAGGAATGTAAGTCCGTAAGAACGTTAGTCCCTCTGGACTATTATTCCGCGGAATTATAGTCCTAGGTCTAACATTTCTAGGAATAGTAGTCCGCAGGACTACTATTCCTAGAAATATTAGACCTAGGACTATAATTCCGCGGAATAATAGTCCAGAGGGACTAACGTTCCTACGGACTTCTATTCCTTTCACACCGGCGCTCAGAAGAGATTCCCCGAATTGAGAAGCAAATTCTCGTTAAAGAATGTCAGGAGTATTTAACGAGAATTTGCTTCTCAATTCGGGGAATCTCTTCTGAGCGCCGGTGTAAAAGGAATGGAAGTCCGTAGGAACGTTAGTCCCTCTGGACTATTATTCCGCGGAATTATAGTCCTAGGTCTAACATTTCTAGGAATAGTAGTCCGGCGGACTACTATTCCTAGAAATGTTAGACCTAGGACTATAATTCCGCGGAATAATAGTCCAGAGGGACTAATTTCCTACGGACTTCCATTCCTGTCACACCGGGTTGTGTACCCTCGCGGAAGCGGTTAAATGCGCTGTCCAGGTAAACAATTCAAGTGATGCCAATCATATTTCCCACAAAGAAAACCAAGAAGCTGCTGAGTCAAGCAACACGTAATTACAAAATAGGAAATGTAAAACGGTACAGGAACTGTGAATTCTTGTTAAGATCGGACTATCGATCGTTCATTTTTTTTTTTAATATTCACCTCAGTGATGTTATTATACCGAACAGCTCTACGGGGCATTGTTGTGTAGAAATATAACTTAGTCAGTTCGTAGACACATTAAATACCGATTCCAGTTTTATCATGACGCCTCTGTGAACTAAATTTCACGAGCTGTCAGTTTCTTTACGATGAAACATATTATATTCACCGCTGAAACCGTAAAATGAGCGTATGGAAAAACAGTGTTCGTATGTCTACTTATGTCTTCTTTGCTATCAAAAAGAAACTCTAGAGAAATAAAGTTGGATAAATGTGATGTGAGAGAGATGAATCAGATATCACCATCAGTTATACTTGTTAACCTATAACTAATAGTTAAATATCACGCGATTTCCCTGTCTGGAAGTAGAGTGGTTCTTGTTTCTTGTGGTAAAGTTATGTTTTAGTGGTAAAATGGGCTCCGATAATTAACACTAGGGCTGTCACGATTTTTGAATTTAGGAATCGATTAATCGTCGCAAATAATCGATTATAATCGATTAATCGTACATAGATGACCCCGTCCCCACATTTCCCTCTCTTTAAGTTAAAAATGAAGTTCAAGTCAGTTGACCTTCCTCAAGTAAACAACGAAGACGATCCTCTTTTAGGTACATTCAAAGGTTTGATGTTCTGAACTTTTGAACCGTCAGTGTAATAATCAAGACCGATGTGACAGGAATGGAAGTCCGTAGGAACGTTAGTCCCTCTGGACTATTATTCCGCGGAATTATAGTCCTAGGTCTAACATTTCTAGGAATAGTAGTCCGGCGGACTACTCTTCCTAGAAATGTTAGACCTAGGACTATAATTCCGCGGAATAATAGTCCAGAGGGACTAATTTTCCTACGGACTTCCATTCCTGTTACACCGGTCGTCAGTTGCGAACTTCGCAAGTTCGCCACTGCCGACCGATCTTGATTATTACACTGATGGTTCAAAAGTTCAGAACATCAAAGTTTTGAATGTTCCAAAAAGGCAAATGCTTCTAACGGCTTGTTGAGATTTAACGTCGACGTTCTTGACCCTTTACCTTAAGAAACAATAGTTTTTTCATTTTTTTTAATTATTAAACGTCTAAAACGGGGTAAAATTTACCGATTCTTCGACAACGAAAAAAAATAATCGATTTCGGCGTGATGGATCAGCAATCGATTAGGAGAATAATCGTGACAGCCCTAATTACCACCAGAGGAGCAAGGCCTCTAAGGTGTGCAACATATGTGTAAATATTTGCTAGGGGGCGGTGGTGTTGCGTAAATGTCACGCGAAATCCCTGTCTGGTATTAGAATGATGCTTGTTTCTTGTAGTAAAGTTATGTTTAATGGTAAAATAGGGTCCGATAATTAACACCAGAGGAGCAAAGCCTCTAAGGTGTGCAACATAGCTATAAAGATTTGGCTAGGGGCGGTGGTGCTGCGTAAATGCTACGCTGTATCCCTGTCAGGAAGTAAAATAGTGCTTCCTTCCTGTGATAAAGTTATGTTTTAGTGTTAAAAAAATAAGCTCCGATATTTAACACGAGGCCTCTAAGGTGTGCAGTGATTTGCTTGAAGTCACGTATTTATAGACACCTAAATACTCAAAACGCACAGTGATACCGATCTGTTGACTGTCGAACAGAATTAGACTGGTGGTCTGACAGTTTGGGTCAGATACAAGCTCTGAGGCTACTAGTCTAACTCTGTTGGGTTGGTATTTGACCCTGTTGTGGGCTGGCTGGGTTTTTTTTACCCACGCTTCGTGGAGTATGTGCTCAAGGGACTCTTGATACAATGTAATGTTCCTTTAGTCACAAATATAAGCAGATATTCTTTAATGCTCCAGTTATAGATATTTTAATCAATAAGATTTCCATTCACCATGAAAACATTAAGATTTTAACGCAATTACTGGAACTACGCAGTGTAATCTACACCTGTGCTGGAGTTTCATTCATAATGATAAACGTCATTAAAGATTCGACCAGTGAAGATTGAGCAACATTTCTTGCATTCTGTCAAAGAAAATGAATAATTATGTTATTTTTTTCGATTCAATCGTCTGGAATATATCAGCTGGTCAGAAAAGCGAACCCTAGGTTCCCTTTTCCGACCAACTGAAATATTCCAAACGTGTGGATCTAAACATTGTTCATGGATAATTTAAAGGCAAGGCATGTTTCAGGACATAACAGCGTCGAATTCCTCGTAAAATTAGACTAGTGGATTGAGAGCTTGGGTCAGGTCGTGTTATAAAAGTCTCCGGGGTAATTCTAAAGCAAATATAAGCAGTAGATGGCATGGGCTGATATTTGCTAGATTGGTAACAAGTGACTAGGTTCACGGGGGCGCGGTGGCTCAGTTGGTAGAGGTGCAGACTGCAAGCCGAGAGGTCCTCGGTTCGAATCCCACCTGCGGCAACAGCGTTGTGTCCTTGGGCAAGACACTTCACCCCCATTGCCCACGTGGGGGCACGGTGACGCTGTGTACTAAGGCGTACTGCACGTCGATGGTGCACCTGTCTTCAACCAGTACTAACCCTGCTTGTGTGGAGCTAGTTTGTTGCGGAGCTGACAGTTGCTTGCCGTTGCTCGGTGGTTCTCTCCGGGTACTCCGGCTTCCTCCACCCGTAAAACTGTCGTGGTCATGATTAGCCATTGTGCAGAAATATGTGACCTTAAACACCAATAAATAAATAAATAAATAGTGACTAGGTTCAAAAAACTAATTAAGCTTACAGTTAAAACTAAAAGTCCTGTCATGAAATGCGCACAGATATCACGTTGATATGCGCGTTTATCTACGCGTTATGACCAAGTAAGGCTATCAAATTCCGCACATGCGGCCTGTGCACAAGCAATGTTTCAGCCAATGGACCTCCGGGTAACCCGGAGGTCCATTAGCAGAAACAGTGCCTTGGTTTGCTATGAATAACCAGGAGAACTTGCCGTGATTTGTATGCCATTCGATATGGCAATTGCGCGCAATTCCTACGTGCAATTAAGCCTAGATAAGCGCACAGTTCGTGACAGAACGTCTAGTTGTAACTGTATGTTGTGAACTGTAGTGTTTAGAGAATGGGTTCACTGTAGACCCCCAATGGGTGATTTACAGACGCGGTATAATTTTATATTTTTCAGAAAGTATGACTCGCACAGGCAAAAGTTAGCCACGCGGCCTACCAGTTGAACCTGGAGGCTCACTGCTGAAATTTGTCAGTGCGATTCATGCTTTTTCGCGGGATTTGAGGTTGATTATACGAGTAATTAAACGTACTCCTGGGTGTTTTAGTAATTACCCACTTTTCTCGTGCTATGCTTGTTGTCTACTAGCGGGCCGACCTGACCCAAGTCAGATAGCCCCACCCATACGACCTAAAATGTATATTTGCTTTGCATATCAGGTTTAGCTGGGTTCGGGGCGGGGACTGAATCGCTTAGTCACGGAATCACATATTGTCCATTTATACAATAGTTAAGAGGTATAAGTTTGCTTTTTTTCATTGGCGTATGAAAACCTAATGATTCTGTACACAATTTGAAACCCTTTCCCGTGAGAAAATCCAATGTAATTGTCAGGGACACCTGAGGCCCCGTAAGGCCATGGCTGACGTGGGGTTATTTAGTCCCGCTGATGAAGTTGCGGGAAAATTAGACCAACGTGGAGGGTCGGAATCCAAGTGTCGCGAACTCGGCGCAGGGAGCTGAGTTAGATCGACGCCGTGATTCCTTCTCTGCCAAATTGGCCTGAAATAGGTTCGATTTCCGTTAGGTGTGATTCCTAATCACTTCAGGCTGTGTAATGGAAAGAATGACTTAAAGTAACAACGATTCTTTTATTCACACATAAAAATAAAGCCGTTTCAATATTTCAACAATCAACAATTCGATTCTTTTCACAGAAATTTAGTTGCTAGGGTTAAATAATTCTCAACAATCATGCAGTCATTCTATAGCCCTGTACTGGCACTATAGTCTACACACTGGAAATGTTACTTCCGTGAGCTCGCCATAAGAGCTTCACAAATCTGAAATGTTATTACTGTGAGCTCACCATGAGCTTCACCCGCTTAGGCTCAAATGTCAACGTCTGCGCGTAACTGTGCCTCTGGCTGTCGGAGGGTTCCGACCAGCAATGTTCGTCATCTATAAAGCCACCGTACTTCTGATTTGGGTCAGATATTGTCTACTCATACCTTATATGCATTTTGAAAGTCCTCCGTGAAAGTCCTATTGAAATATTCACCGTTCCTGGTTGAATTCACGATTCACAAATGCCCCTTTTTGTGCTAGGGCGAAATTGTCACTCACACCGATCTCCAGTCGGTATTACGATGCTTCGATAGCAAAACAAACTACTCAGAACGCAATCAGTCTGATGCTTCAAAGGGTTAATACGCACAATACAATTAACCTACACTTCTGACTATTGCAGGCTGATACCTGCTATTCGACAATCTAAACTTTAACGTTTCACCTTGTGTGTTCCTTCTCACGAATTCGGCTCTGTAGCCGCCTATCAACCTTAAGCTAAATCAATCGTAGAATGCCATGTCTGGCGATTCCAGCCGTTCCAGGGTCCAGTGATCGAAGGTACCCCTATGCCAGGAAACAGAGTCCGCCAAGATATGGACTTCTACAGACGCGGTATCAACGACTAACAGACCAGGTTGAACAAGTTTATTGAATTACAAGGGAACTATGTTGAAAAATAAATATGTTCTGTACCGATATTCCAGCTTTATTTGTGTTAGGCTCGAAACTTTTTAACATCCTCTCATATATAATACTGAGTAGTGAATTGTTTAAGGGTTTGTTATATCAGCTCCGAAAGTTTGAATGTAATTCGATTATCAAGGCTGTCTCTGTTTGTACAAAAAACAGCGACGTTAGACTCGGCACCTGATGCTACTTTTTTTTAGAAGCAGTGAGTATTTTTATTCTAAATACTGAGGCGATTATATTATTTTTTGCTTCCAAAACATTGGTTGTTGACCCCAAATCACGGTGCAATGTAAATAACGCGCATTATCATAGAGTGTTGACTTCTGATGCCGAATGTGTTCAGATGGTGAACGTATTGTATCAGTAAACGTTTTGGGAAATCACAACTAGATAAAATTACATTTTCTCCATAATCATTCACCTTAATTGTCGAATACAGATGTTTTCAAAGGTTGCTAAAATGTGTGCATGTTGCGAAGACCTTTTGTGCAAGGTTAAATATTCTCAGAACATGACAAGATAATTTCCGCAGAATTACGTTCTTCTGTCGAAAAAAAAAGTTGAAAAACGCAATATTTGCATTCTGTGGAGAACAATATTCCAACCATGTTTATAATACGGTGTTTGGTTAACGAAAACAGATGGTTGAATAAAAAGTTCACAGAATTAAGGGGCTTTTAACCTGACGATCAGGCATCGCTCACTCACTGGTCAAAATGAATGCATTTCCTGTTTACGTGAATTGATTGCTTGGTAAATTGATTTTCGTAACATATTAGAGTGAACCAAATGTAACGGATCAGTTTATGCAGGAAAGGTATTGGCATAAAGTATTTGTTCTGTGAACGGGAATTTTTTTGAAGAAACGTTACGATATCCCGCGCAAACTATGTGATCATTAAAACATCTTTGAAAGACCATTATTTTAACAAATGAAACCAATCTTTGCATTTTAATATGCATGTTGGTCATTTTATTCACAACCCATCACATAACTCATGCTTAATAAAACGGTAATTTTGTATTTCCTCGCTAATTTGATAATTTCCTTCTGTTTTTTCGGGTCTATTGAGTATTAGAGTGTCGACAAAGGGATCAGAATACAGCGCAAATAATGCGCTCAAAAAGCCAATTAACATAGGTTATTATGAAGGTAATGGTAATTGTCAAGGGGTGGTGCTTTTGGGGTACCCACCACTGAACAATAGATATTAGTTGTGTCGGGGAGGGTTAAGATCGACTCTGTTCCATCGCACTCCTTTAGAGTGTGCCTTGAAACCAGAGTGAACCAATACCTGGCCGGAGTTCCGAGTTCGCATTCCTCGATGTGCTCGTAGCTTCTTAGATAAAAGGGGTGTACATACAAATAAGGGGGCTATTTAATTACTGATACGGAATGACGGTACAGAACAATTGATTTACACACAAAAGAAAATACCTTTCTCACAACCATGTCCTTTCATATATACATTTCTACAACCCAATGATATATTTACAGTTCACAGTGTCCGCCCGGGCGTCCGTTAGTTTTACCGCTGCATCCCTTCTCGTTCTCCGCTCGCCTTTCCTTCCTGTCGTACTATCTTATGAATTGTTCTTTTCACATGGACCGATGGGAAGGTCCTTAAACACAGTCCGGTCTCTGATACGGATCTTAATCAGTCTATCAACACCACTCAACAACCTATACCAGTTTACCCACGCTACTTAACAACCTATAACAGTTCTCAATTTCTGCTACCATACATTAATTCACTGTCTGTCTGTCTAAGTTCAAAATCACCAGTTATTCCACTCTTCCACAAGTTTGCCTCTACGCTTGTCCGTGGCCTCCCCCGACACCAACTCCTGGACCTTCCTCAACCTGTACCGTTCAGATCTGACCCCAATGTCGGTTGAATGGTTTCGCGCACCGTAGGCGCGCAGGGACGCTGTAGGGTAAGCTCTTTTCGACCCTCTTTAACAGTTGAGGATTTGGAAGCTGCATGTCGGGGCGTGGTGAAGGTGGAAAGGGATCGGGTACTCGGCAGGTGTCTCTGGTGAGATGGTCAGATGAGGTTGTTGGGTTGTCCTTTGATGGCTGTTGACTCTACCCTCGGGTGAGGACCAGAGTGAGTGGGGTCCTCTCACAAAGGTGCTACCTCTCCCCGGGGCGCTTTGATGGTAATTTTCAGGCAAGCAGAGTCTGCCACTTATACTTGTAGTTAGATGGTGTAGAGAGCCATCATTGGCAAGTATAGTCTGCTTCATGCGGTTCGTGGTAGTTGAAGCTGTATCGGATTTCAGGATAGCACTTGATGTTATCGTTCGATCGTGGAAGAAAACAACGGCCCCTTTCGGAGACCACCCAAAGAAAGACCCGAACTTCCCTGGTTCGGGGTCAGGCCTGCATTGAAACTTATTTGGCTGGGTCAAAAATGCGCTCTTCAGACGCTTACGAAAAAGGGGTGAAGGTGGGGCGCAGGACCAACATTCGCCTCCGTTGAGGTGGGTGGCCACTTCTACGGATGGAGCGAAGGATGTTAGTAGTCCGTCGCGGTTATTCTTGTCCATAACGGTTATAGTTGCCATAGCGGTTATTGGGATACTGGCGATCAAAAAGAAAGCATCTCTGTGTACCTGCTAAAAAGAAGAAGGCAGAATTAGTCTCGAATAAAAAATAATAAATAAAATAAAAAACAAAAAAAAACAAAAAAAAAACATTTAGCTGAGTCGGTGAAGACAGCCCTTTCTGGTAGAAGGCCACAGTTGAGCTGTTAATCTGCCTTTATATTCACCTTCTCGTTTAAGATTTTATTTTTGGATTTCCGATTTTTATTGATTTAAGCTGAGTCGGTGAAGACAGTCCATTCTGGTAGAAGGCCACAGCTGAGTTGTTAATCTGCCTGTTGGTTCACCTACTCGTTCCCTAATTTATTTACAGGCTTCCGAGTTTTAGTGATTTTAGCTGAGTCGGTGAAGACAGCCCATTCTGGTAGAAGGCCACAGCCGAGCTGTTAATCTGCCTGTTAGTTCACCTTCTCGTTCCCTATTTTATTTTGAGGCTTCCGATTTTTATAGTGATTCTAGCTGAGTCGGTGAAGGCAGCCCTTTCTGGTAAAAGGCCACAGTTGAGCTGTTAATCTGCCTGTTACATGTAGTTCACCTTCTCGTTCCCGATTTTATTTTTGGGGTTTCCGATTTTTAGTGATAGGTGTATTCTGCCCTAACCTCTGCGGATTGGATCCTATATTTACATTGTTGTTACACTATATTTTATTTTTCCTGTTGAAAGAAGGGCTTCAACGAAAGAGCCACACCCAGGGGTGTATTCTGCCCTAACCTCCGCGGTTTGGTTCCTATTTACACAGTTATTTCACTATAATTTGGCGTATTGGGGTTTTTGTCGGCTTTCGCAAATTACTTCTAGCTCAGAAATTAATTGGCTGTCGGCTAACCGGTCGTGATGTTCCGCGGCTAGGGAGGCAAGGCGGTCTTTTATGGTGGGGATTTCGGCTCTGCCATGGAGTGTTTTGATAGGTGTATTACATGGTGCACGGAGGACGACCCTACGCGCGTGATTTTGGGCCTTCTGTAGTTTTCCCACATTTGTTTGATAGAGCTCAGTTAGGATGATAGCCCCATACTCCAGTACTGGGCGCACAAAGGCTTTGTATAGGTTAAATAGAGTAGTCTGATTGGCTCCCCAGAAAGTTCCCTTTAGCATTTTTAGTAAATTAATACGTTTGGTGGCTTTACTGGCAATATCGTTGGTGTGTTTATTAAAGGATAGGTTTTGATCAATGGTAATGCCGAGGAATTTCGCCTCTTTGCATTCTGTGGGGATTTTATCCATTAGCTTGAGGCCAAAGTCACGGTTCTTTATCTTGCGGGTGAAGGTGAAAGGTGATTTGTTGGGTTTTGTTGACGTTCAGCTTTATTCTCCATTTGGCACACAAGTGTTCTAGATCGTCCAGAGCGCATTGAAAAGGTTTTTGGAGTAGATTGTCCGTATTATTAGAGTCCCAGAGGCCCTTATCGTCCGCAAATTGTGAGACTTGAACGCGATCCTCGGAGAATTTGAGGACGTTGGCGTAAATGATGTACAGGAGGGGGCTGAGGACTGATCCCTGGAGGCGCCTGCTTCTAGGGGACACTCTCGGACATTTCATTGTTAACTCTGATTTTAATCGTTTAGGAAGGAAGAGAGTAATCATGGGGAGTACCTCGAAAATACCGAATTTTTCAATAAATGGCAAAGAGCTTATAGAAACCGTAAAAAAGGCATCGAGCATGTCCACCGCCTAGTCACTCAAATGAAAACCGCGATTGACAATCAACAAATAGGCGTGGCGTTCCTGTTATACGTCGAAAAAGCATTCGACTCTGTATGGCACAACGGAATGCGCCTCAAATTATCTAAAAAAAAAAGACCCCAATGGGACGGAATGGTTTCGTTCGCCGAAGGCGCGCAGGGACGCTCTCGGGCAAGCCCCTTTCGACCCTCAGTGACTGTTGTGATCTGATACTTTTATGTCTTAGGCGTGTTGATGGAGGAAGAAGTTCGGGTATTCGGCAGTTGTCCCTGAATAGGCTGTCATGGGTGTTGGGTTGGCTTCGTTGACTGATGTTGGCTGATCCCTCGGGTGAGGACCAGTGTGAGATGTTGGGTTCTTTCACAAAGGTACTACCTCTCCCCGAGGGTGCTGTGCACTTATATTTTCGGGCAAGCATAGTCTGCCACTTCGGAAATGATAGCGGTGGATGACCATCATTGGCAAGTATAGTCTGTTTCAGGCTTTCTTAGTTGGTTTTCAGGTTTGCGGTAGGACGTCTCTTTGGATAGCTGACAACAACAACGACCCCTTTCGGGGACGACTCCGATGTTAAGGTTGAATGGTTTCGCGCGCCGAAGGCGCGCAGGGATACTGTGGGGCAAGGTCCTTTCGACCGTCTTTAACAGTTGAAGATTTGGAAGCTGCATGTTGGGCGTGGTGAAGGTAGAAATGGATCTGGTACTCTGCAGGTGCCTCTGGTGAGATGGTCAGATGGGGTTGTTGGGTTGTCTTTTTGATTGTCGTTGAGTCGACCCTCGGGTGAGGACCAGAGTGAGAGGGGGATCCTCTCACAAAGGTGCTACCTCTCCCTGGTGGTACTTTGATGGTGATTTTCAGGCAATTAGAGTCTGCCACTTATGCATGTAGTCAGATGTGGTAGAGGGCCATCCTTGGCAAGTATAGTCTGCCTCAGGCGGTTCGTGGTAGTTGAAGCTGTGTCGGTTTTCAGGATAGCACTTGATGTTATCGTTCGGTCGTGGAAGAGAACAACGGCCCCTTTCGGGGACCACCCAAAGAAAGACCCGAACTTCCCTGGTTCGGAGGCAGGCCTGCATTGCAACCTATTTGGCTGGGTCAAAAGTGCGCACTGCAGACGCTTATAAAAAGGGGCAGAGGCGGGACGTAGGACCAACTCTCGCCTCCCTTGAAGTGGTTGACCACTTCTGGGGATGGAGTGGAGGATTTCAGGATCCATGGAGGTTACTGTTTCCATGACGGTTATAGTTTCCATAGCGGTTATTGTGGTGCTGGTCATAAAAAAACATCTCTGTGTACCTGCTAAAAGAAGAAGGCAGAATTAGTTTGACATATAGAAAGTAATGAAAAAGTTTGAGAATTACCATTTTTATCTTACCAGTTTTGATTTCTTTTGAGTTATTAGTGGTTTTAGTTGAGCTGGTGAAGACAATCCTTCCTTGTGGAATGTCACAACTTTCGCCGTTTTCACTGTCTGTTAGTTCACCTTCCCTTTTCGAATAGTTGGTACGCGTGTGTTGGATCTAACTGAATTTCCTTTTTGAACTTTTGATTTTTAGTGTTTTAGTTGAGCTGGTGAAGACAGCCCTTCCTGGTAGAAGGTCACAGCTTTCGCCGTTTTCACTGTCTGTTAGTTCACCTTCCCTTTTCGAATAGTTGGTACGCGTGTGTTGGATCTAACTGAATTTCATTTTTGAACTTTTGATTTTTAGTGTTTTAGTTGAGCTGGTGAAGACAGCCCTTCCTGGTAGAAGGTCACAGATTTCGCCGTTTTCACTGCCTGTTAGTTCACCTTCCCTTTACCAATAATGTCGTTTATCGGGTTTTGCCTCTGCTTTATACTCGGCCTATTTTGGATAATTTGAGGTAGCGAAGAACAGGCTTACACACACAGCCACACCCAGAAGTGTTACTTTCCTGTCTTGCCCTCAGTTATAAGTCCTAGTTAGTTAAATATTGGCGTTTTTTGTCTGCTTTCGCAAATTGTCTGTATTTCGGATATTAGTTGGCTGTGGGCTAACTGGTCGTGGTTCTTCGCGATTAGGGAGGCTATGAGATCCTTTATGGTTGGGATTTCAGCTCTGTCGTGGAGTGTTTTGATAGGTGTATCCCAGGGAGCGCGGAGGACAACACTAAGCGGGTGATTTTGGACCTTCTGTAGTTTCCCCATATTTGTTTGATTGAGCTCAGTTAGGATGATGGCCCCATACTCGAGTACTGGGCGCACAAAGGCTTTGTATAGTTTGAGTAGAGCAGTCTGATTGGCTCCCCAGGACGTTCCTTTTAGCATTTTTAGTGAATTAATACGTTTGGTTGCTTTTCGGGCAATATCGTTGGTGTGTTTATTGAGGGATAGGTTTTGATCGATGGTAATACCGAGGAATATTTCGTCTCTTTGCATTCTGGGAGGACTTTATCAAGTAGCTTTAAGTCAAAGTCTCGGTTTTTTATCTTGCGGGTGAAAGTGATTCGTTGGGTTTTGTTGGCGTTCAGCTTTATTCTCTATTTGACATACCAGTGTTCTTGGTCGTCAAGAGCGCGTTGAAGAGGCTTTTGGAGTAGATTGGCCGTAGTATTAGAGTCCCAGAGACACTTATCATCCGCAAATTGTGAGACTTGAACGCGATTCTCGGAGAATTTGAGGTCGTTGACGTAGATGATGTACAGGAGGGGGCTGAGGACGGATCCTTGGGGGTGCCTTCTTCTAGGGGGACACTGTCGGACATTTCATTGTTTACTCTGATTTTAATTTAACGATCATTTAGGAAGGAGAGTAGCCTGAGCAGTTTCATGGGGAGTTTCATTTTAGATAATTTGAGGCGCATTCCGTTGTGCCATACACAGTCGAACGCTTTTTCGACGTCTAACGGGACTGCCGCGCCTATTTGTTGATTGTCGATCGCGGTTTTCATTTGAGTGACTAGGCGGTAGACATGATCGATGCCTTCTTTACGGTTTCTATAGGATCTTTGCCATCTATTGAAAAACTCGTTATCTTCGAGGTGCCCCCTCAGTCGATTGGTAAAGATTCGTTCAAATACCTTGCCAATGCAACTGGGGAGACTGATTGGGTGGTAGCTGGCCGGATCAGAGAGGTCTTTGTCGGGTTCTGGTATCATGACACCAATGGCTATTTTCCAACATTTAGGAAAGTAGCCATGGGTGAGGCATGCATTGAACAGTTTGTTGAGTTTGTCGATTAGGGAGTTTGGGCTTTGTTTTAGAATTTTGTAACTCACTTTATCCTCACCGGGCGAGGAAGAATTACTGCATTTTTTTATGACGTTGATGATTTCGTCATTGGTGCTGGAGGTGACAAGGCCTTCGTCATCTCCATCTTCTGGCTCGTTATCGAATTTGGGGTTATGGTAGATATCCAGGTGTTCACTGATGAAGTCATCAATGGCGTTTATGATGTTGTCATCGTTGCCCGGACCTTGATACGGGCGATGCGTTTTTCTGAGGAGGTCGGCAAAGGTGTCGGCCTTGTCTTTGTCGGTGCGAGTGAAAGAGCCATCTTCCCTTTTAAGGGGTTTGGCCGCAGCTTTACGGCTTTTGGTTTTTTTTGCCCAGTTAGGGTTTTGAAAGAGTCCCTGAATTTTTTAGCATCCTTGATCCCGTTTAGGTTGGCTGTTGCCTTTTCCCACGACCCCAATGATCCCCGGACCGAATGATTTCGCGCGCCGAGGGCGCGCAGGAACGGTTTGGGGCAAACCCCTTTCGACCCTCATTGGCTGTTTGAGATCTTTTGGATTTATGTCAAGGCTTATTGAAAGAGGAAAAGCTTCAGGTACTCTGCAAGATTTTCGGGCTAAGGTGTCACGGGTGGAAGGTTGGTTGCGTTGACTGAACCCTCGGGTGAGGACCAGTGTGGGAGACTGGGTCCTCTCACAAAGGTGCTACCTCTCCCCGAGGGTGTTGTGGTGTTTTATTTTCGACCCCAATGTGAATTGGACGGAATGGTTTCGCGCGCTGAAGGCGCGTGGGAAAGGTTTGGTGCAAGCCCCTTTCGACCCTCAGTGACTGTATATGATCAATTTTGTTTCATGTCAAGGGGTGTTGAAGGAGGAAAAGGTTCTGGTACTCGGCAGGTGTCTCCGGTTGAGGCATGGCGGGTGCGTGGCTTCGTTGACTTATGTAGGTTGAACCCTCGGGTGAGGACCAGTGTGGGAGGTTGGGTCTTCTCACAAAGGTACCTCTCCCCGAGGGTGCAGTAGTCTTAGGTTTTCAGGCAAGTATAGTCTGCCACTTCGGAGATGATTTCAAATGCTGGCCATCACTGGCAAGTATAATCTGTCTCAGGCTGTCTCTGTTCGTGGGGTAGGACATCTTAGAAAGAAAACAACAACGATCCCTTTTGGGGACCACCAGAAAGAAGATCCGAACTTCCCCGGTTCGGGGGCAGGCCTGCATTATAATCCCAGTGGGTTGGGACAAAAGATGCGCAATGCGCTTACAAAAAGGGGCAGAGGCGGGACGCAGACCAACGCTCGCCTCCCTTGAAGTGGTCGCCCACTTTTTGGGATGGAGTGGAGGATGATCAGGAACCATGGGGGTTACAGTTTCTATAACGGTTATAGTGTTCATAGCGGTTATTGGGGTGCTGATCAAAAAGCATCTTCTGTGTACCTGCCAAAAGAAGAAGGCAGAATTAGTTTTCATTAGAATAATTAAAATATAAAAAATAAAAATAGCATGTTCAGATTAATGCAGTTTTTGAATAGGTCTATGATGTAGTTTTTTTTATACAGTCCTTAACCGTGATGTAATTTAGTTGAGTCGGTGAAGGCAGCCCTTTCTGGTAGAAGGCCACAGCTAAGCTGTTAATCTGCCTGTTAGCTCACCTTCTCGTTCCCTATTTTTTCTCGAGCACGTTTAGTTTTATACAGTCTTTAACCGTGATGTAATTTAGTTGAGTCGGTGAAGGCAGTCCTTTCTGGTAGAAGGCCGCAGCTAAGCTGCTAATCTGCCTGTTAGCTCACCTTCTCGTTCCTATTTTTCTCGAGGCTTCCGATTTTTAGTTATTTTAGTTGAGTTGGTGAAGGCAGCCCTTTCTGGTAGAAGGCCACAGCTGAGCTATTAATCTGCCTGTTAGTTCACCTTCTCGTTCCCTATTTAGTTTTGAGGCGAAGAACAGTCTTACAGACAGAGCCACACCCGGGGGTGTTACTTTCCTGTCTTGTCCTCAGATATGAATCCTAATTATTATTTCCTTAAGGTTTTAGGCGTTTCGCTCTCAGTAAAAAATTCTAGTTAGTATTGGGTTTTGACGTTTTGCGGTTTTTGTCTGCTTTCGCAAATTACCTGTAGTTCGGAAATTAGTTGGCTATCGGCTAGCCGATCATGGTTCTTCGCGGCTAGAGAGGCAAGGCGATATTTTATGGTGGGGATATCGGCTCTGTCGTGAAGTGTTTTGATAGGTGTATCCCATGAGGCGCGGAGGACGACCCTTAGCGCGTGTTTTTGGACCTTCTGGAGTTTCCCATATTAGTTTGGTTGAGATCGGTTACGATGATTGCCCCATATTCGAGTACTGGACGCACAAAGGCTTTGTATAATTTAAGGAGGGTAGACTGGTTGGCTCCCCAGGAAATTCCCTTTAGCATTTTCAATAAGTTAATGCGTTTGGTTGCTTTACTGGCCATATCGTTGATGTGTTTATTAAAGGACAGTTTTTGATCAATGGTGATGCCGAGGAATTTCGCCTCTTTGCATTCTGGGAGGACTTTGTCCATTAATTTCAGGTCAAAGTCGCGTTTGCTTGTCTTGCGAGTAAAGGGCGTTCAGTTTTATTCTCCATTTGGCACACCATTGCTCTACGTCTTTGAAAGTGCGTTGCAGAGGTTTTTGGAGTAGATTGTCCGTATTGTTAGAGTCCCAGAGGCCCTTATCGTCCGCGAATTGGGAGACTTGACCACGATCCTCGGAGAATTTGAGATCGTTTACATAGAGGATGTAGAGAAGGGGGCTGAGGACGGATCCTTTGGGGTACCTGCTTCTAGGGGGACTCTGTCGGACATTTCATTGTTTACTCTGACTTTAATTTCGCGATCATTTAGGAAGGAGGACAGTAATCTAAGCAATTCCATGGGGAGTTTCATTTTAGATAATTTACAGCGCATTCCATTGTGCCAAACAGAGTCAAATGCTTTTTCGACGTCTAGCGGGACTGCCGCGCCTATTTGCTGGTTGATAATCGCGGTTTTTATTTGGTTGACTAGGCGGTAGACATGCTCCATGCCTTCTTTTCGGTTTCTTTGGGCTCTTTGCCATTTATTAAAATACTCGTTATCTTCAAGGTGCCCCCTGAGTCTGTTGGTAAGGATTCGTTCGAATACCTTGCCACTGCAGCTGAGAAAGCTGATTGGACGATAGCAGGCTGGATTGTAAGGGTCCTTGTCAGGTTTTGGTATCATGACGCCAATGGCTGATTTCCAGCATTTAGGGGGGTGGGGTAGCCATGGGTGAGGCATGCGTTGTACAGTTTGTTCAGTTTCGATTAGGGAATTTGGGCTTTGTTTTAGAATTTTGTAGCTAACTTCATCCTCGCCGGTTGAGGATGAATTTTTGCACTTTTTTATGACGTTGATGATTTCATCATTGGTGATGGGGGTGACGAGGTCATCGTCATCCCCATCTTCTAGCGCGTTATCTAATTTGGGGTCACGGTAGATATCCGGGTGTTCATTGATGAAGTCATCAATGGCATTTATGATGTTGTCATCGTTGCCCGGACCTTGATACGGACGATGCGTTTTTCTAAAGAGGTCGGCAAAGATGTCGGCCTTGTCTTTGTCTGTGCGCGTGAAGGAACCGTCTTCCCTTTTAAGAGGTTTGGCTGCAGCTTTAAGGCCTTTGTTTTTCTGCCCAGTTAGGATTTTAAAAGAGTCCCAGAATTTTTTAGCATCCTGGACCCTGTTTATGTTGCTGTTGCCTTTTTCAAGTTGACTTGTTTTTCAGCTTGGAGGGCATTTTTAACCTCGCCATGAAGGCGGTTGTTTGGTTTTTTGGGGTTTTTTTTTTTTTTGAGGTCAGCTTTCTTACTGGGTCAGTTTCGGTTTTAAGAGCGCGAAGAGCTTTCCGTTTGGTTTTGATTAGTGAGAGTGTGTCGCCCAAGATAGTATTTCTCCAGGGGCGCACTTCTTCTTTTGGGCATATTTCGTTTAGGGTTGAGTTAATGATTTTCTCTATGCCCTCGCATTTGGTTTCGAGTTCAGTTGCATTGGATGGGGGTGTTTGTGAGTTTGACATCGATGATGTCGCGGTGAAGGTTCCAATTAATTTTTCTAAAATTTCTGCGGAGGGGGGGGGGGGGGGGGTACCTGAGTGGGCCAGTTCCTAGTTGCATCGAGGCATGGACCGGGAGGTGATCGCTGCCTAAGTTGTCATCGCCGACCCAGTGATCATCGATGTGATTTATCAGGGAGTCACTGGCGATAATTAGGTCGAGGATTTCAGATGGGAATAGTGGGTTATTACTGATACGAGTTGGTGAGTTGTCGTTCATAACTACATGAAGGTTATGTTTTTTGTGATTTCGAGGAGGGCTTCACTGTTGGGGCTGGTTTTGTTGTAGCCAAATTCCAGGTGTTTGGCATTCAAGTCGTCGAGGAAGATGTAGTGTTTGTATTTCCTCGTGAAGAATTCAAAGAGAGTGTCAGAAACAATTTTGCTTGGGTCGTTATAATAACAAACAATCGCGATGTTTTTATTGTCGACTGTGATTTCAACGGCAATCACCTCTGCATCGAGGTGATTAGTTTTTATGGTTTCAGTTTTGATGTTCTGCTTTATAAGAAGAGCAACGCCGCCTCCTTTAGTGATTTGGCGGCCTCTTCTAACAATGCCGAACCCACTTACTGAAAAATTCTTGTCGAGTTGAAGCCAACTTTCACAGATACAGATAATGTCTGTATCTTCGAAATATCGGTTCATTTGAAGTTTTTTATTATTAACGCTTCGAGCGTTCCACACGGTTATTTGTAATTTATTCATGATGGGCGTTAAGTTCTCGCGGCTTTTTGATTATTTCATGGACGGTGGCTTCAGTTGATGTTAATGGCGGCTTTGATTAGAGTTTCTGAGATTTGGGTTTTAAATAACCTGGACGCTGAACGGCTGACATCCTGACAGATGTCAGACAGACTGGTGTTGATATGTTTATTTAGGACAGAGTAGGGTGCTTCCTCGACTAGAGAGCATATTGTGTGGGGCGAGGAAGCGTTGTCGGGTTTTTTAAGTTGAGGTTTTTCAGTTCTATGTTTGTTTTAACTTTTTTGAAGTGGGGACACCCCCAGTAGTTGCTTGTGTGGAGACCCTTGCAATTAGGGCAAGTGTCTGACCCCAATGTCTGAAAACACTGACCTTATATACTTTTAGGTCGGAAACCTATCACAAAGCTTACGTTATAGTTGTAATGTTACACTACTGTTCTTAAATCTTTTATCGAAACATGCCATAATATCTTACAACTAATTAAGAACATGGACAAAGAATTAATCTCTTCACACCTTTGGGGGACGAATTTAACCATCTTGATTACAGCCTGGGGAGGATTAATTTACACCTGTGAACGTCATTGACACCAAGTGAATTTAACTATTTACAACTTGAATAATCCTTCCTTAGTGGGGACAAAGACATGCCAATTTGGCAACACCCACCACTAGGTCATGAATCAACCAATCACAAAAATAATAAAAATATTTGACACTTGCCTCACCATATTGCCTGACAGTGATTGGGATCGCGTGGCGCAGTTGGAAGAGATGCAGGCTGCAAGCCGAGAGGTTCCCGGTTCGAATCCACCTGCGGCAACCGCGTGTCCTTAGGCAAGACACCTAATACTAACATCACACGTGTGGGCACGGTGGCGTAGTGTACTAAGGCGTACTGCACGTCGATGGTGCACTTGTTTTCAACCAATGCTAACCCTGCTTGTGTGGAGTTAGTAGGTTGGAGAGTCTGATAGTTACTCGCCGTTGCTCGGTGGTTCTCTCCGGGTACACAGGCTTTCTCCATCCACAAAACTGTCCAAACACGAGATGACCCTGGTTGTCGAAAGTGCCGTTAAACCCCAGTAAATAAATGTAGACAGTAAAGTTTTCTGTCTTGTATTCCGTCGGGTTGACGAGATAGATCGCAGGATCGCACCCAGCGATCTGGCTTCGTCAACTCGACGAAGTACGACAAACCAGATCACTTTACTGTCATGATGATCTGTTTATTATATGCCGTTATGGAAATTCAACTTTTACACTAGAGTACATATAAAATTGGTTGAGAAGAATATTAGAAAATCACGTTATTCGACAGTGTTTATTTACATACATGAAGCGAGGCGTACCTTGAAATTGTTGCTAACCTGGGCGAATTGGATAGACGTTCTCCAGTACCGTCCTCGTTCTGAGACCAACCATCTGATACGGACTCGGAAAACCACTTAGTGTGATCCGGAGATCAGTATTCGATGGGTGAAAAACACGGAATACCCATTAAGGTTTGATATATTCCTGGTTTTCCATAGTAGCGGGGACGGGAATGAAATTACATTGTGTGTATTACAATTTTTGTACAGAACCTGTAAAGAAGATTTTTTATGTCAGTAATGTTTGCTATAAATTTATGGGGTACTTCTGTTTGTCACTGTGGTATGAGAACAAATATTTTTGGGTTCAGTCAGACCTATTCGGGGACTCAAAAAGGGAGATAATTAAAACTCTTTTCAAGTAACACCAGTCAAAATAATGTTTCTTGAATTCAGCATCCCTAAGATGTGTATATTCAAATGTGTTGAAGCCAAGTTCCTGTGTTAATATTTGCTGTTGTTTGGTGAGGGTAAAAATTATTAACACAACCCGATTTTCTATTTCGAATGAGAAAAATAAAACCTTCTTACCTGTGGGAACCCTGTAAGCTAATGATAAAAAATTAAAATACCTACATTTTAAGAAGGACTGGACAAATATTTATTAATTAGTATGAATCAACCTTAGAAGGGTTTGAATCAGACAGGCCAAATCAATTGCTAACATTTGGCTTATGGTGCGCCATACAAGGATCCCCATTGTATCATTAACCCCATGGAGATTTCTTTTCTAGTTTAGCATCTACCTATCACCCACCTTTACAATACTTTACCTGTACATTTGTTACAGGCTACAGTCAGTCTTTATGTACAGACCTTTAAAATACTTTACGTGTATCTTTATTATCAGGTCATTACCTAGATGTGTATCATTGCTGTGTCACATTCTATACATGTACATGTCTTACACAAGGTAAGCTACAGTGTCATTGACACTTTCATCACATATAATAAACAGATTATTACAACGATCAATCCATCTGGATAGATATATTCCGCCTAGTGCGGAAACTGGAATGACTGGGGCCTTCTCTTATCAGTTATCTTAGGTTGACAATGCGCCGCGTGCAAACCATAACGTTCTATCTTCCAGTGGAAGATAGAACCTTATGGTTCTCACACGACGATTATGGTTGAAGTAGAAAAAGCAGATCAAGTCATGACTGAATAGCTGAATTTAGACTACACACTGAAATAAAAACACAAAAACTAATTAATGGTTACTGGTTCATGTGCTGATATAAGATTAGATTAGATATTTGTGAGGCCTATTGGATGTAGGAATCGGAATCGGTGACACGGAGGAAACGTGCCTCCAACCTTTTCCACGATTAGTTGTGAGTGCGAAAACGAGACAGAGCGTGAGGGAGAGAAAGAGATAGAGAGCGTGAGAGAGAGGGAGAGCGAAAAGGGGGAGACAGGCAGAAAGAGGCAGAGAGAGACAGATAAAGGAGAGAGAGAGACCTTTTCGGTCAATATTATCATTACCAAACCATCATTGCAATATTATTGGTAATTAGCAGAAAGGAGGTGCACGAACTCTTTGCACTTGAGATGTGAACTAAGATTTGTTCGATTGATTTGTCGCTTCTTCGGACTTGAAGGTTGCGAACACTGTACAAGTGTGACTCCATATTGAACAAATTGCCAAAATGTGGATTTTACTCAATACCGAGGCAAATGAGTTCCAAACACGGCTTTGTGTATTATGGTCATACCATGTTCTAAGGCACAGTGACCACCATTGGTATAATGATACCCCCCGACCTGCGAAGGAGGATTCGGGGGTATCTAGTGAATCCGTCCGTCCGTCCGTCCGTCCGTCCGTCCGTCAGTCCGTCCGTCCGTCCGTCCGTCCGTCCATCCGTCCGTCTTCCATCTGTCCGCCCGTCCATCCGTCCGTCCGTCCGTCCGTCCGTACAACTATTTTGCATTGTAATTTCAAAGCCATAGCTCGGATTTGGATATCCTTTGGTATGCTGATAGACCTGCATAGTGGAACGGACACGCACTAGGAACAGGTGCCGTCCAATATTTTTTCCCAGAGTTATGGCCCTTTTTCGACTTAGAAGCTTTTCTGTTTTTACTCTTTCCACTTAGAAAATATTTCTGTCCCACAATACCTTCAAGGCTACTTCGAACTTGCGTTCAGGTCGGGGGCAATGGCCCACGTTTTGCGTTACCCTTCTTTAACTATAACCCGACTGACTAACATCCCAGCTACATCGCCAAGGCATGCCTTCGACGAAGGCATGCCTTGACGATGTAGTTGGAATATTAGTCAGTCGGACTTGAGCGATGAGTCATACTCAAAGGACAAAGGGTTGATTTAGAGACAACGGAAGTTTATCACCCACCTCTGGCTCACTGCGTTGGCCTTTTCAGTTGATGTGTGACAAAGGTCACATGACTGTAAACCGACTCCACACAGTACAGATTTACTTCCGGAAGACGCGAACAATGTTTACATTCCTTTGACCAGGAAATCGAGTTTTTACGAAGAAACACGGAAACTGTGTAAAGAGTGATAGGTTTACAATAAAAACTCATTTATAACATTTGTCTGACATCACTTATACCTCTAATTTACGACACAAAGCAATTAGGTATTACGTATTTGAAACCAGAACTGTTCAAAATTTACGAGCTCAATCAATGAAAATTTTTTTCGACATTGCTATTAAATCGACCGACAATTACCCAATAACAAGTCATGTAAATTCAAAGAGGTTCAACCAGTCTGTATTATTTGATTTACGAGAAATTACCTGTAATTAAATGATTATTCGTGGGCAAATCATTTAATCCCGAATGCCCATGTGGGGGGTCTCCGTGGCGCTATGTACAAAGGCGTACTGCACGTCGATGTGCACTTCCCTTCAACCAATGCTAACCCTGCTTGTGTGGAGTTAGTGGTTGGGAGTCTCTCAGTTGCTTGTCGTTGTTCGATGGTACTCTCCGGGTACTCCGGCTTCCCCCACCCGTAAAACTGTCCGGCACGAGGTGCCCTGGCTGTCGAAAGTGTCGCTAAATCCAAATAAATAAATAAAATCAGCAGGCAGTGTCATTTTTTTCCGCGTGGAGTTGTACTTTCAGAAAATATTGTACAAAACATTTGCCTGCTAGTATTGATACAGCCATGCTCTTGGTATCACAGAACTAAATATTTTCCCATAGTTGATCATTATATCGTTCAGGCGAAAAACAATATGATCGAATCACTTTAATTTTGGCATTCAAATATATTTGTCAAGTATAGCCCTTCAGCCAACTGTTTCTGATCCGAAAACAGGGGGACATGCAACAAATAAGAGAGAAAAAATGACAGGAAGGGAAGTACCGGTCACGTGCACATATTTTTCAGGGAATTCCCTACAAAAACACACAAAATGTAAACTGTATTTTTTAGGTCCAAAATCGTCAAATCACCCTCTTTTTTATCAGGAATATTCAGCAATAATTCAAGATGGCAATAGAATGTTTCAAATGTTTATTGAAACATTATATTTTCCCAAGTCTATTTTTAGAGATGGCATCATTTCAAGGCGGGTAACTCTAATTCAAATATTTAGTTCAGTGATACCTCTTAGGTATCTCCAGATAATGGGATTGAGCTGCAGTGGCATCACTAAGAGGTGTTTAGGGATGACGTCCCCTATATTTTCTTCAGTCGGGACATTTTCATCAGTATAGCTGTCTGAGATATCAATTATCTCTTTCTGGTAGTCACGTACTTTCTAAAAAGACTAGATTTGATACTCTGCCTTGTATACACAAACGGTTGGTCATACAAACTGAGGTCTGTAGTACCCGATCTGGTCGTTGGGGCCCGCACACCACCAATTCGGAGTTCCGGTACCTTACGTGTAAAGAAAATTCAATGCAAACTAATTAACTCCCAGCACTCTGGTAGTATTTCCAAATTTTCATCATTGACTACATATTGTCCAAACAGCACGAAAATTTTAACTAATTATATCTTGTTTGACAGATCTCAATGAGCTCTGTCAAACAAGGTATAATTTTTTAAATTCTCAGTTGTACAGTGGAAAAAAAAATTGCTGCTGAAAACTTTGGTATTTTGACATAAGCCTTTTTTCAAAACTGCCATCTTGGCTTTTAATCTATGAAAGCTCACAGGCCGTGAGGTGTAAACATTTCAAGAAAACACGTTGTAAGCAATGGAAGAATCGAGCAAGTGCTTCGGACCCAATTACGTTCATTAGTGCGAATTCAAAAAACATTTAACCAAGGTTACCATTTGTTTCAGACAATGGCAATGTTGTACGAGAATTTTTATTATTTCGAATTGAGTTCCAGTTGACTTAAATGGTGTTTGAATGCACGCTGTATCATGATTCTGTGGCCGTCGGCACTGCTTTCTACAACTTAATTGCGGGGATTCCCCAAGCAGAGAAACTCCGTGCAACGAGTGTTTCCTTGTTGCCATTCAAAACAAGTCCTCGCCTCCATAAAAAAAATCTTTAAACCTGCGGTGTCCCATCGTTTAAAGTTGTCTAGGGTTGCCCCTTCAGTTAATTCAAATGATGACATCAAATCTTCGAATTTAGAGTTGATATTTCGCAAAACTAGTTGTCTTGTATGACACAGAACTCAACGCGATGAACATGGAAATCGCTTTGTTTATACCCCGCGACCTGTGACCTTGCATAGATTAAAAGCCAAGATAGCAGTTTCGAAAAAAGATTTCTTAAACAGGAAGTTGAGCCACGACCACTCCAAGTATACATTATTTATTTCCCAACTTCGTAAATTCACAAGAAGCCTTGAGTTTTTAACTATAATCCCGACTGGCTGATATTCCAACTACATCATCAAGGCATGCCTTCGACGAAGGCATGCCCTGATGATGTAGCTGGAATATTCGTTAGTCGGGTCTTGAGACATAGGTCGGGACAAATCAGTTCAACACCTCCCGCCCCCACAATCGACCGTCTTCGCCACGCCCCTGGATTGGGGTGACCCATCTTTTTTTTTTAAACAGTAATTTTATTTCCTTCAGATATGAAATAGGGTTTAGCGAACAGGCTAAGCCTATTTAAACGCCTCCCCCTTACAACAATATTCAATTCTGATACAAAAGCATTCAAACTGGTGCAGGTGCTGGTGAGGAGTTACACTTTGACTTAGATGATATTACAAATCATTGCACTCTAAAGTTGTCATACAATAACAATAATATGAGTGTGTGAAACTCAACTTCTTGACAAATTGTATGTCTGGACAGAAACTGGCTGCAACTTGTTTATAGATTGAATGGTGGGCACTATGGGATCTGGCAAGATTTTCGAACAAGTAAACATGCCTATTATTCCTATTTTAGACAGCCTGTTACGTAGGGAAGGTCACCATGTACAAAAAATAAGTGGGACTGACGGATTCAATAGTATCCAGTGGGGTGACCCATCCATGTTTGCCCAACCATACGTGCCTTAAATATGTCCTGATCAGTTTTTATTCACGCGAACTCCTGATACGAGAATCAATTTTCAGTTCTTAACTCTTTCAACACTAGAGGCCACTTTTCCGGTTCAAGAACACGATACGTCATAATTTCATTAAGTAGGATGGCTACTAAGTGAACGAATGTGGAAGAACAATTGATATTTTCAACGTGCAGCCTTCAGGCTGCACGTTGAAAATATTAATTGCTCTACCCCCAAATAATGAATATGGACTCTTCCAATGGCTGTCATTTAACTAGCATGGAAGATACCACCAGTGTTGAAAGGGTTAATAAATTTAGAATTTGAGAGTTCTGTTATACCTCTAAGAGGGCAACCAGTACAACATATTCCATGGCCAGAAACATATTTGTATTATACGCTAAACGATAGATTATCGAAACAATTGCGGAAAGATAGAAATCATATCCCCCACTGTGAGGATATAGAAATTTTCACTTTCAAGGGATCAATCAGAATGGCGGCTTTCAAAGCATTACTTCAAGGAGAATACGAGTCAAATTATCACTGTAATTGATCACTTTGTTCTGAAAACAAATATTTAATGAAAAGAAAATCTAGTGTTTTTGAGTGAATGCCGATCATTTTCAGCAATAATTCAACACGTATTCACCTCGAATTGATGCATGTATCCCGCCGGCTGAATCAGATCGCAAGACGCTACCTATTCCTAGTATCGATCAAATCACTTCCGCGCATCAATGCGCATCAGCTGTTTACTTTCATGCATCAATTCAAGGTTGAAACGAGTAGAATTATCGATAAGAATGATCAGATTGTTATAAAAAGCAAAAAATAAAAAGAAAATCTAGTGTTTTCGAGTGAATACCGAAAATCATCTCACTCGTGACCGAGATAAATGGTTATTTATAAAAATAAACATTTGTCTCGGTCACTCATGAGATAATTTTTGTTATCCACTCAAAAACACTAGATATCCTTTAAAAATATTACGCATGTCTTCAACCAATTTAACCCAGCCTGTGCTGCAGTGCGGAGTTACGATGTTGGGGAGCTGGCAGGTGATCGTCGTTGCTCGGTGGTTCTCTCCGGGTACTCCGGCTTCCTCCACCCGTAAAACTGTCACGGTCATGGTTAGCCATTGTGCATAAATATGTGACCTTAAACATCAATAAATAAATAATATTGCGAGGGTTGGGTGACACTTCACCCTCAGTGCCCACGTGGGGGCACGGTGGCGTTGTAGATTAAGGCGTGCTGCACGTCGATGGTGCACTTGTCTTCAACCAATGCTAACCCTGCTTGTGTGGAGTTCGTATGTTGGGGAGCTGACAGTTGCTCGCCATTGCTCGGTGGCTCTCTCCGGGTACTCCGGCTTCCTCCACCCGTAAAACTGTCACAGTCACGATTAGCCATTGTGCATAAGTATGTGACCTTAAACATCAATAAATAAATAAATAAATAACTACATATATTCAGCAATGAAATACTATAGTGAAAAATATTGTTGGAAGGGTCTTTGTGATTGTATTATCAGGTCGTCGTGAGAGATTTCCGTAGCCTGGTTTATTCAGGTGCAGGGAGGAACATTCCACCAAAGCTATAAGGCGGAGGTGGAGAGCAAATAGAGTGGGTCCATTTTTTGTCGATGGAAATATGGATGATCACCTCGTGAAGGTTTTAGTTGTTTGTTTTGGAATCCTCAAATGACATGTATAAAGGGCAATTCACATGACAAAAAGTAAACCTTATACATTTTTTAATCGGGGAATAAATTTTAATCGAGGAGTAAATTGCAAAAGTACTCTGCACTTACATGCGCTTATACAAATACGGTATTTTTCGATTTGATGCCATTTTCACTATCACCATGGAATGAGTAAGACGTGTTAGAAGGAGGATGTTGCCTTATGCTTGGCCTTTGGAGTAATGGTAGGCACCACACAAATTCGTTCGAATTTGATCTAGGATTATATCGGGAGAAATTCACATGGTCGCAAAATCGCCGTGTGAGAACCATAAAGTTCTATCTTCCACTGGAACCCCGACCCTAACCCTTCCACTGGAACCCCGACCCTAACCCTTCCACTGGAAGATAGAACCTTATGGTTCTCACGCGACAAAATTCCAGTTTAGTCCTGGATTTTTCGTAAATACACCGCCTCACCAGCTGGAGTATTTCTAAAACTTTTAATCTAATATTTTACCTAAAACCCTGGATTAAAATCGTTTACATGGCTGCTAAACTGACCTAGGGTTATTTGTTAATCCAGGATGTGCGAAAATTCATGTGGATGGGGTATTAGATATGCGCTAGAAGGAGAAATAGTTAGTTCTGTAGTTGATGATGTTTGCTCTGTAGTGTAGTTCAGTAACTGTAGTTGTTGGCTCTGTTGTGGTTTTAACCCTTCACCCAACACTAAAGGAAGACGACACTTGCAAATAAAATTTTTGAATAACTAATTTTTTTCATTTTTTGCCTCACATAGTTTATGACCCCTCATCAGAACGAGCTCGTTGAGCTCGTTCTAATGAGGGGTCGTAAGCTATGTTTCTGAGACAAAATGTGAAAAACATAATGAATCTTGGGCGGTGATTTTTATGAATAGCGCTGGCCGGTTTTGTACCGCTACGTTGGGTAAAGGGTTAATGGGTTCTGTGATAGATTTTTTTGACTCTGTGCTGGTAGTAATGTTGCCTCAGTAGTAGATATGGTCGGTACTGTAGTAGTAATTGTCGCCTCTCTTGTAATAGTTCGTTCTGTGCTGACTGTTGTTGGCCATGTTGAGGTAGTTGTTAAAAAACAGTTCGTTCCAAAGAGTGGTCCAAACCTTTGTTTTCACAACTTTATCAGCTCAGGACAATCTGTGTTAATGGCGTGAATGCCTACGACACTTTCTCCAAGTTGATGGGGTTGATTTCGAGAGATATCCACCGAAGTGTAAAAACGCAATTTCCTCTTGGATTATCCGAAAATACACCGCCTCTCTAGATGAAGTATTCCTGGAAAATGTAATCTCCGATTTTATTAATAATCCTGGATGAAAATCGTTTTCGTGACTGATAAATTGATCTTGGATTTTATTAATCTAAGCTGTATTATAATACGGGATTATATCTGGTCGTGTGGATGGGATATAAGATGCCACAGTCACTAAAAAAAATGCGGACGTGACAACGTTACTTATTCCCAGTTCCTTATTCGACATTCGTTATCAGCCGAATGTTGAACAAGGAACTGGAAATAAGTAACGATTGTCCCGTCCATCTCCCCCCCCCCCCCCATCCCGGCCAAAAAAAGAGTACGCTGCATTTGAAAAAGGAAATGTGATACAAAGCCATCTATTTCAAAGCTAAAGTGCAAAATTGTTTCCCCTTTCTCTTGTTTCGATACGTACAGGCATAAGACTTTTTTCCGGGCGTTCCCCTTAATTATATGACCTCTATTAATGCTCGTGATCGATGTGTGTAGGGTGGCACTAGTGGCCATGTTATTACTTTATTGAGAGTGCGGGGGCGCGGTGGCTCAGTTGGTAGAGGTGCATGCTGCAAGCCGAGAGGTCCTCGGTTCGAATCCCACCTGCGGCAACTGCGTTGTGTCCTTGGGCAAGACACTGCATCCCCATTACCCACGTGGGGGCACGGTGACGTTGTGTACTAAGGCGTACTGCACGTCGATGGTGCACCTGTCTTCAACCAATACTAACCCTGCTTGTGTGGAGTTGGTTTGTTGGGGAGCTGACAGTTGCTCGCCATTGCTCTGTGGTTCTCTCCGGGTACTCCGGCTTCCTCCACCCGTAAAACTGTCACGGTTATGGTTAGCCATTGTGCAGAAATATGTGACCTTAAACACCAATAAATAAATAAATATTGAGAGTGCTGTGGTCCAGTGGTTAGGACTTCGGACTTAAGAACATTTGACCGACGGTTCGATCCCGACCCGCGCTAACGGGGTTGTATCTTTTGGGGAGGCACTTAATCCCGTTTGCCCACTTGTCTTCAACCAATGGTTAATATGGTTGTGCGGAGTTATTTCATTAGGGCGTTTAAACGTCGCTCAATGCAGCCCGGTGGTTCTCTCCGGGTTCTCTACTCTTACAATTGACCGGCCTTGGCTGTCGGAAGAGCCGTTAAACTCCAGTAGAAATAAAACAAAATAGAAACAAAATTACTTTCTTATTAGCCTGCAGTGATGAAGTAGCAGCTTTACCCTCCCAACACTGAAGTCGAAAGACCGAATTTCAAGCCTTTAATTCTCCCATAAAGCTACTATAAATTAAACCGGTTTAATCTTTAAATTGGTTAAATTTCTAGATGCATTATGGGAAAAAATGTATGTCGGTGGCAATAAAATGACCAGGCGCGTACACTTGGGCGGTGTACGTGTACCGCCCAAGTGCGCGCGACTGGCCATTTTAGTGCGACCTGAATGAATGGAGTGCAACCTTCACTTTTTTCCCGTCAGAACTGGCGATTGCCGCAAATACACCCAATTGTAAGCTTTACACGTCGTTTAACTTGTATAATTCTAGAGAAATTAAGGATACACATTGTGGTTGTTTCTCAACTTTTAGTCCAGGCACATTAGACATAAAAATGAGAAAGTAAGGAAAAAAATCGGAGAAAGCTGATTTTTTTATATGTTTCCGGGACACACATTGCGGATAAAGTGTGAAAAGTCCCCGCGAATCCCAGTTGAGCTTTTTTAGTTATAGCGTTTTTTTGATGAAAAAAAAAAAATTAAAAAAAATTCGACCCAGCTCCATATTTCTCATTCTTATTCGCCTTAGTAGGGTGAGAATCATAAATATCGTGCTGAATTATATTGAGAATACATATCCTCAACAGAAAATGCCAACTTTGTACCAATCCTCACACTCAATGGTGAAATATTTACGAAAATGTACAAAATTACGAAAAAAAAATTATTGTTTTCATACACACAACGGTACACAACGTCTATTAAATCAAATCTACGACTACTTTGGGAGTTAAATTATATATCAAAAATTGCAGAAAAGCAGTGGCTTTATAATGATATATAACAATAGTCATTTATTCCATAAAGAACTGGTGAAACGTGTGAAATATTAACCATACCCCCTAAACTCAAATTCAAACGGCATCGACTTTTCTCATTCAAATACCGTATTATAGCATCATTGTTTCAATTTCCATGTTCGATTAAATCACATAATGTTGTCAATCAAGAAAGTGTCAACCATCTACTGTCAAAATTACACGAACTGCTCCAGAATGCGTCCGTAGGACGCACAGGAAAGCTTTGGGTACAATACTACGAGCAAATAGGTCTTCTCCAGTTGTTCTTGAGAGCAGAGCGCACAGGCGACATGTGTACATCATATTCAAATATGAACTCGCCCCGAAACCACCAGTTCGCAATATGATTCCAGTATTTCACGCAGGTGGTCATTTTGCATACGCAAAAAGTTCTCATCTCCATTTGCAGCAGATGAATGAGCTAACAGAAATAATGCAACAGGATGATTTGAAGTTGTTCACTGAGAAAGGTTACTTTACCAAAAGGCGCTCAGATAAATTCTGGGACGGGATATATTCTGATCAGACCATAGAGCAGTGTTTAATGAGAATGTTCAAGCTCCCTGGTGGTCTCACACATGGCAGGGGAATAACCGATAGCACTGTTGCGAAATGGGTACATGGACTACCTCTTTGCCTTCCGATATGTAATGCTCTCGAAAATTTTGTTCATGTTCACACTGGTCATGGCGAACAACATCGGGATCTCCGTCAAAGTTCACAATTGACTGATGCCAATGATATCACCAAATTATTGAACTGGCTCAGAGTGCATTCCCCCTTTCAGAATAGAGATCCACTACAATTAGTCTCTATAGCGACCGGGCTTGTGGCCGACGAAACTGTGAACTGTGACCAAGTTCGCAAAATTGGTGAATGTTGCGTATCGAATGTTGTAAGCAAAACGTTCAACAGCATCAAACTACGACGTGTTGACACTGTGAAGTCTTTCGCATCGATGGCAAATAGCATCAAAGTCCGTGGAAGTAAGGTAGTGATTGACCCCACAATTCTGTTCAACCGCATCACATGTGTTATTTAGTCACAAGCAGAGATGGAAGAGTATCTCAAATATGAACTCGCCCCGAAACCACCAGCATTGTTTAATTCCGCTGGAATGAGGAAGACACAGAAAAGCACGCTCGGTAAGATCCTCAAAACATACGGTTCCGAGCACACTAAAATCCCAGAACATTCTCTGTTTGTTGTAGATGGTGGATTTTTATTGAGGGCAGTTGTATGGCCTAAACAGTCGTCATATAAGGACATATGTACATCATATTCCAATTATCTAGTGAGACATTTTGGGGCGAACGTCGTGGTTGTTTTTGATAGTTATGCTTGTACAATGTCGACAAAGGACATGGAACAAGCCCGTAGATCTAAAGACAGGTATTCCATTGATATCAATATCTCACCCGAGTTACCAGCCACCACACCCCAATCCGATTTCCTTGCAAATGCCAAGAACAAAACCCAACTGATCGATCTTCTAATGCAGGAGCTATCTGCTATCAGTATTCAGTCCAAGCAGGCCGAGGCTGATGCTGATGTACTGATAGCCGAAACTGCACTTGACATCGCTCAAGATGACAACAATGTTGTCGTTGTGGGAACCGACACAGACTTGTTAGTCATTATTACCTCTCGAGTTCAACCGGGATGTAATATTCGCATGATGTATTCCATTACCTCAAACTTACTAGTTTCAGTTAGTGAAATAACAACCAAAATGGGTGACCATAGAAGCAACCTCCTTGTAGCACATTCTATAAGTGGTTGTGACACTACTTCTGCACTCTTTCGAGTTGGTAAGAAGAAAGTATTCAGTACAATTGTCTCCGATGTTACTAGCGACTCACAACAGTATGTCAACACAATTTTGGCGGATGACAGTACACCAACTGCAGTAGCCCCTGCCGGGGAACAACTTCTCCTAATCTTATACGGGAGTAAAACTGTTTCCTCTCTCGACCAATATAGATATGTCACTTACAAGCGTTATGTAGCAAAATCTAAACTGAATAAACCCATCGACCTAGCCTCACTCCCACCAAGCAGCGATGCTGCACAACAACATGTCTACAGATGTTATCTCCAGGTCCAACAATGGCTGGGCACTTCGCTTCCTCCGACGGATTGGGGGTGGTCGCTAGACAATGGACTTCTTGTACCGACTGCAGCCACAAAGCCATGTGCCCCCGATAACCTACTGAATCTGATCAGTTGTGGTTGCAAGAGTGCTTGTACAAAAAGGTGTGGGTGTAAGAAGGCAGGACTCTCTTGCTCAGGTTTGTGTAATTGCAGTTCGGATTCTTGTAACAACCACAGAAACACTGTCCTGTCGGAAATTTCTGAGTTCGATGAATAATATGTATATAGGTCATGTCATTTCTGTATATAGCGTTCATAATAGTCAATGTAACTTAATCTATGTTGATTGATTTGTACATTCTGTAAATATTATTTATTGATTTTTGTACATTCTGTAAATATTATTTATTGATCTAATGCTGCCAGACACAGACGTGTCTGTTCGGCCCCAAGGCCGAAAATAGTTGAGTTCTCATGCTGACGAATTTTATGCCAAAAGGGGAACTCGGCCAGAAGCAGAGGGGGTCTTCCATAATGTCTATTTTGTAAGCAATGATAAAAGTCTTCAAATGGTGGTGGATTTTTTATCGTCTGTCCAACTAACATCCCGTTCTGTACTACGACCCTTTGGGCAAATCCGTTAGGAAAATCGTCATTTTTTGCGTAAATCCGATACTTTTTTGTGAATTTTCAATAATTTTTCGCAGAAATTGTCACAGAATGCACATTTTCCTCTTGGTAAATGTATATTAGACATTATGTAGCTCGAAATACGCGTAAACAAAAAATACAGTTGGATCAATTCGAGGTTACAAAGTTCGTGCGATTTTTTTTGATTTTTTTCAAACGCGTTTTCGAAAAAAGGCTGTAGAAAAAAAAGCTCAACTGGGATTTTAGGGGACTTTTGTCTAATCGATCAGTGACATGTACTCGACATTCCCTGAAAAAATCAGCTTTCTCCGATTTTTTTTCCTAGTGAAACCTAATGTTCTTGGGCTATTTATTGAATGATATAATTGACACCATTTTACATTAACAATTGAACAATTGAAGAAGATATTAAAATGTGGTTAATGAATCATCACAAAAAGATGATTGGCAACAATCGGTTGAACCGATGCTCTAGGAGCCGTTGTTGTTGTCATCCGATTATCCACAATCGGCGGACTGGGGTGGCTGATTCCGATCATCGGCTGAACACTAGTTTTGTAACGCTTTGTTTGTTCATTTTATCTTACAATCAACATGTATTTTGTCTGTATTAACTCCTGCCTGCCTGCCTGCCTGCCTGCCTGTCTGTCCGCCATAGAAATGAATATGGGGCCACCCCGAGTGTCCAAAATGGGTCTACTAGGAGTACTTCTTTATGGCGGAGGTCATCGTCAGGTTTAAAAAAAGTGTGTGGGGTGGGGATGGGGGTGTAGGGGGCACCAAATGTTATGACCAATTTTTTTTTACCGATAGATGTCTTCAAAGGGGTCTACTAGGGGTACGTTTTTATCAGGAATCTAATGGTGAGGTTTAAAAAAGTATCAGGGTGGGGGTTGGGGTGGGGGTGTAGAGGGGCACCAAAAGTTTGACCAAAATGTTTCTCACCGATATAGGTCTTCAAAGGGGTCATGTAATTTTTTACCAGGAATCTAATGGTGAGGTTTTAAAAAGTGCCGGGGTGGGGTGGGGTGGGGGTGTAGAGGGGCACCAACAGTTATGACCAGCAAAATATAGTATAGATTAAGGGAGAGTACTCTCCCCAGCCCGAGCAACGCAGGGTAACCCTGCTAGTTGTAGGATAAAATGATTATTATCATTATGAGGATGTACAAAATATGTATCCGAGTCTCGCTCCGGTTCTAAGGGTCTTCGGCGCGTCGTGATCTGCCCTCAGAACCTGGAGCTCGACTCGGATACATATTTTGTACATCCACATAATGGTAATAATCTCTATATATCAACAGTGTATATCAACAGACACTGTACATTCTACCAACATAAAAGTCTAGAATGTGAGATTTGCTATTTATTTTCTTGGGAAGAGTAAGAACTTTCAAATTACTGTACAAAAGTAAACAAAGAGCTAAAGTTGACTTTAGTGTTGGTAGGTGTGATACTATTAGTTACACAGTTTGTTAGTGGCCTAATATGGTATATATGGTGTCAGTTAATTTCGAGTCTAATATGGAATTAACTGACACCATATATACCATATTAGGCCACCAACAAACTGTGTAACGAAGATATCTTACCGACTGCTGCATCGATGCACAGAACTAATAACAACAGCGATCAAAATTAAATGAGAGAATTCTCACAATGTGTTCACGTGTCTTTGCCTTGTTACAATTTATGGGAGAGTGCCTACAGGCACTCTCCCATAAATTGTAACAAGGCAAATTCACACATACCCAAAAGTTTCATTTCGAAGGTAACATAACACACATCCACAGAATATGAAGCCTTTTAAGTTGCCTAACTTGCACTTCAGACGAAATATGGGCTTCCAACACTCAATCTTTCAACTTGAAGCATTTATCGGCTGCCGCCATTTTGAATAATCAATGAACAAAGGGGAGATTACCCATAGCTGTCAGCGTATATTGGTGTTGACAGGTAGTATATGGTTTCATATGCAGTCTCAATGTGACGTCTTTGAACCAATGAAATTCCCAGATACTTGTAGGAGGTAAGATATAGATAGATATTCTTAACGCCGGATTATCTGTGAACTAGTTGCTTCAAATGAGCTTGCCATAAAAAGCCAAGTTTACTTTTGTTACTTTTAATAGTCGAAAACAACAGACAGCCCCGAGTGCTCCCTGTTATTTTCATTCACTTTGTTTTCTACAGACGCCATATATGTTTTTTCAACAATTTCTTGCTTCATAATTGAACTTTTCGCGTTTATCTAATAATTTCAAAGGGTGTGCGGTGGCGTCGCGATAACCGGTTCTCGTCAGATCACCGAAGTTAAGCAACGTCGAGCGCGGTTAGTAGTTGGATGGGTGATCATTTCAGCAGACTAATTCGTGCTCCCGAGTTGTGTCCTTGGGCAAGGCACTTAACCCCGATCGCGTACATGGGGGCACGATGACGCTGTTTACTAAGGCGTATTACACGTCGATGGTGCGCATGTATCCAACCAATCTAACCCTGCCTGCCTGTGCCGCGATGCAGAGTTCAGAGTTACGATGGTGGAGAGCTGACAGCTGCTCGTCGTTGCTCGGTGGTTCTCTCCGGGTACTCCGGCTTCCTCCGCCCGTAAAAAAACTGTCACCGACATGATATGACCCTGGCTGTTAAAGTGTCGTTAAACCCTAATAAATAAATAAATAATAAATTAAAGGGGAATAACTTTATCGAAAGTCGGTTTTCATGACGAAAGAAATGAGGGATGCAGTTTAAGCTTTTATTATTAGGCCACACAAAGTAGATCTTCTGTTTCTCAGGCCATTATTTGTGAAATTGCATGCCGGCGAGCGGTTTTTTATTTTATTTTTTATTTCTGTAATTACTTTTTTGCCATCAAAATTTCATGTTCTTGGTTCAAGTTTTGGGCCTCATAATCTACAGAATAGCATGGGTGGTGGTGTATTTCATCCCTTGAGTGCAAGAAGACTTTGCAATGCTAGAGCATTGCAAAGCCTTCTTGCACTCAAGGAACAAATTCATCAATTTTTTTAACTTGGGTAAAATATCAGACATAAACCATTTAATTTTTATTTTTTCTAAGTTTAAATTGGTTATAAAAAGAGAGCAGGCGGTAACCAAAAGGACCATGCGGGAGGGCCTGAGAAACAGATTTTTTTATTTTTTTAGGCCTTATATCGTAGCTCTGCCAATAGAAGCCTGTGCACAAAGTTCGTTACTCATTCTGTTTTATTAATTTGATACACATCAAGATTATATGATAGAACTTTGGTCAAAGCTGTAACCAAACATAACTCAACTTCCTATACCTTATTCCTATGTTATGTCAAGAAATTTAATTAACTAAAATTTAGGGGCGAAACGACTTGCCTCTGAATTTAGGACGAAATGACTGGGGATGAAACAACCCGGGTGAACGTGAATTGTGACGAAACAACTTGGAGAGTCGAACGGCATTTGGGACGAAACGACTCGTCACCAACTCTTTCATTCATTCCTGTGGAATTAATAATTGATTACCACCGCATTTTTATTGCGTAATCTTCCTCTCAAGTCTAATGCCAAGGAATGTCATTCGCGAAAGATACCCTTTCATAAATTCTGAGCCGCAGCTTTAAAAATACGTCGAAATGATCTGTGAAGTATTATTCCATCGCAATAAAAGTCATTTCTTCTCTCGTTTCCATGGTTTTGCGTCGGATGTTTGTCTCCTAACTAAAACATTAACAATTTATTACCAGTTATCTCGTGGCGCCTCGTTCTAATCATCTTCTCTGCATTACCTGTCACGACAACTGTCACTTTAATTGCAGTATTTCTCTGTTTTGATGAGAGGAAAAATCGAATTTGGTCCTCAGTCTTCGTGACTAAAACATTCTTTGTAAAAAATGCAAACATTGTAAAAATAATACTGATTTATGCTACTTCTGAAAAGTGCATTCACCATTTTAGAGAAAACTCTTCCCTGGAGATACTGCTCAGTGCCCAGAAAATATAAGATATCCGCGTGATACAGCAGAGTCGCCGTGGACTGGTCCTAATACACGCATGGAAAGTGGTGTCCACGCATGCGTTTACCAGGTAATAAAAATCACCAGTGGCAAAATTTTAATTAATGAAGCACCGGGTTGTACCCGGTGTTTCATTAATTAAATTTTTGATGATTATCCAAATGATAATCCCATTAATGAATTTTTCAGACTATGTTTTTTCTGAAAGTCCAATAATTTAAGACATGTTTGCCATCTGGCGACTGGGGCGTTTAGAAGCGGCATGCATTTGATGGATCAGCTTATAACAGCACGTGTACAACATTTCGCGAAACCGCCACCGAGGTTTCATAAACGGGCTGAAAATTTGAAAAACGTTACCACACATAATTGACCATACTGTCATGGCTATGAGTCAGTATATAGTCACGCCCTACAACTAACTCCGCTCAGTCCACATCTACCTCACCCACCCCACACCATCAACATTAACGCATTTTCAAAAAAATATGTTTTTGAAAGCCCAACATTCAAGAAATGTTTTAATGAATGTTTTCCAGCTGGTGACTGCAAGTTTTATAATTTAGAAGCATTTCTGTGGCCTAATTATAAAACCTCGTATACAGCTTTTTCAAAAAATGTGTACATGGTTTTATAAGCAAGCTGACGATTTGAATTAGTTAAAATTGACTATGTCATCAAAGCTATTCTTAGGGCCCAATTCCTACCCTCTCAAGCCTCAACCACCGCAAAACACCCCACAAACACACACACACACTCTCTCCCAAACACGTCCTTTTTCATCGCATGTGTTGCATGTGTTGTGCGCAAATTGTGCATTAGCACGTGCGCACATATTGGCAATCCAGCATGTGATGTGTGCACATTGTGACACATTGTGCATTGGCACAAAAGCACACTCCATCAAGCACCAGACCCACGTTCCGCGGAATCCCCAACTAGTATCCGACAAAACTGGCAGAATGCCTTTTTCATCGTATGTGCTTTATGCCGCCTGTGTTGTGCGCGCATTGTGCGTAAGAACACGCACATATCGGCACATATCCAGTGTGTGCTAAGGTGCTGCATACAAGGTGTACATTCTGTGACACAATGTGTATTAAGACAGAAGCACATCTCGATCAGCATGAAAGTTTCTTATATGTAAAGTACCCTAGCCTGCACGAGGTCTACGCTTTGTATAGACTGATAAAGCTTAGATGAATGGAACAGTCTGGTTGCGCCTGTTAAATACCTGACCTTGAGCGGAGTCGAGGCAGGGTCAGGCTTAGCTAGGAAGTATGAAGTTATGCTACAAGTCAATAGCAATGGTATAAAACTGCAAGGGTGATAGAATGCTATAGTATTGGGTTGGGTGACTACAATAAAGGCAAATCGTAGGCCAGATAGTTGAAGACAAGACGGAAGCCAATGGTAAGTCAACCTGGAGCTGTATAGGATCTTGGAATTCATCTTATAGAATTCCACTGGTAGAATCCCTTTTACAGAATCCCTTTAGAATCCGTTTTAACTAAATGAGTCTAAGAGCAGTATGTGGAGTCACTCGTTCAAGCAGTTTCTCGATAGCTTGTAAGCTCGATAAGTTTTCAGGCGTTCAAGCTAGTAGTATTGAAATACAATTTTGATAGTGATATAAATTGGAACCCGTAGCGACAGTAGTGTACTAAGAGCTGTAGTAGTACCACAAGTTAGTCATGGTTGAGACACTCTGGCTCAGGACAGAATAGTGGTAGTTATTACTTTCCAAACTGTGATTTACTGGGATTTCAGGGTTTGATTATAAACGATAACTTCACAAGTGAATTATGCAATCAACAATTGGGCCATGCATACGTGCGCGCAAACGATGACGCTTAGCCGTGGGTGTAATGGGGACTTCACTGTTTTTTTTTTTTGGTTGTTTAACTCTTTACCTAACATGAAAAGCAGACGACACTTGCCAAAAAAGTCTTGAATAACTATTATTTTCATTTTTTGTCTCAAAAACATTGGTTATGACCCCTCATTGGAACGAGCTCGACGAGCTCGCTCCAATGAGGGGTCATAACCTATGTTTTGAGAGAACCACCGAACAACGACGAGCAGCTGCCAGCTCCCCAACAAAGTATCTCCACACTGCAGCACAAGCAGGGTTAGATTGGTTGAAGACATGCGTGCCATCGACGTGCAGTACGCCTCAGTACACGGCGTCATCGTGCCTCATGTGAACTATCAGGGTTAAGTGCCTTGCCCAAGGACACAACGCGGGAGTCCGAATTGATCGCTGAGACGGTCACCCATCCAATGATTAACCGGGCTCGGCGTTACTTAACTTCGGTGATCTGACGAGAACCGGTTACCGCAACGCCACCGCGCCCCCTAAGAGTTTATAGAGAGTAAGATTTGAATGGAGATTTTTGTGAAAACAGATCGTTCCCTGAGGTCCAATGTGTTCTATGTGCCTGTAGGCACATAGAACACATTGGAACTCAGGGGACGAGATGACCTCATATTTCCGTTACTTGATACAAAAGGTTATGTTATAATTGTTTTGATTTCTCCCCACGTTATAAATATAAATGTTTTAACCTCTGGGTATAATTCTGTACTAGCCTAATATTACAAATTAAATTACTTAACAATAATCGATATCCAATTATCAAAGCGGCAAACATGTTAACTTCAACGGCAAAATCCGCTTTGAATAGGTGAATAGGGCGTTTCAGGTAGGGCTGCACGATATTCAAAACTGAATACCGGTATCGGTATTCAAATAAATACCGCGGCATACCGGTATATCGAAAACTGTTCAGATATATGAACACAAGTACCACAATCGAGACTCGAGGCACCACAGTCGGAACGAATTAGCGCGCCTTGATGATGCAGTTCGAAAAACCTTTACCCAACGCAGACGATATCAAAATTTATTATTTTCAAAATTAGTTTATCAAAGTTTGCTCAAAGATTTCAACAAAACTATATCATGTGACCCCTCGTTGGAACGAGCTCAACGAGCTCGTTCCAATGAGGGGTCACATGATATAGTTTTGTTGAAATTTTTTTAATTTATTTTTTCAACTGCTGATTTTGTATATTACGAGGGCGCAAGCAGACGATTCCTTTGATAAGGGGATAATATTCATTCGGGGCTACAGTTAAAAAACTTAAGACATCTTGAAAATGAAACTGTGGGTAAATAAATAATGACGATAAACCGATATTTTTGTAATTACATCGGTATTCAATCGATATTGGTTTGAATAACGTTATATATCGGTTTATCGATATACCGTGCAGCCCTAGTTTCAGGTTCATTGGGTTGGTTACAAAAGCAGAAAAGCAGTGCCCGTGACTCTTCAATCTCCCACACTGAAATGGAAATTGTGTTTTTCGATTCTGTGAACACTTTGTATTACTTTCTGACCAAATACTTCACTCAGTGTCGGCAGCACTGTTGTTCCGCTCAGCTCCAATGGGTTGTATTTTGTTACCAATCCCTACGCTGGGAGGAAAGTGGGAGCAAAATATGACCACTTCTGACCAGGTTCGCCTGCGAAGCTCCGATTCGATTCGATTCGATTCGATTTCGTTGTCATCAAGAAGATTCGATTCGATCCTTGGGATACACGATTTTACGCATAATTGTCAGTATATTGTGGTTGTTTCGTAGTGCGTTTAGTTTTTCTGGCCATCCATTTTCACAGGTGCGGCGGAAGCTCGATAAAAGTCGAGGGGGCTCAAATTTACAGTGCTACCATTCTTCGACCCAATGTGAGAAAGGTTACAATCGTATATCGGTAAAAGGATCATGACTCGCTATAGTCTCTCGTTTAGATGAATATGCCGCCGTGTGGTCACTGTCCTGTCCGTATCTTCAACTTCAGTCATCTTCTAACACGAAGGCCAGCCTTCGGGTTGAAAGTAGGGCTGTCACGATTTTTTAATTTAGGAATCGATTAATCTTCGCAAATAATCGATAATAATCGATTAATCGTACCTAGATGAGCCCCCACCCCGCCCCCCTCTCTTTGAAGTCGTTAAAAATGAAGTTCAATTCAGTTGACCTACCTCAAGTAAACAACGAAGACGATCCCCTTTTGGGTACATTCAAAGCTTTGATGTTCTGAACTTTTGAACCGTCAGTGTAATAATCAAGGCCGGTCGGCAGTTGCGAAGTTCGCAACTGCCGACCGGTCTTGATTATTACACTGACGGTTCAAAAGTTCAGAACATCAAAGCTTTGAATGTACCGAACAGACAAATGCCTTTAAAGGCTTCTTGGGGTTTAACGTCGACGTTCTTGGCCTTTTACTTTTAGAAACAATAGTTTTTTCTTCACATTTTTTTCAATGTCTAAAACGGGGTAAAAATTTACCGATTCTTCGACAACGAAAAATACTAATCGATTTCGGCGTGACCGATCGACAATCGATTAATCGATTAATCGTGACAGTCGTAGTTGAAAGATGGTTGAAGTAGAAGAAACGGACCGAAGCGACTAAAAGTGGGATTCTTTGGCTAAACATTGTTTGGATTTTCAAATAATGTTACAGGAATGCCTGTAAATTGACACGTTTGCATGCGCCCATTTTAACTCATTGTGTAACTGCGAAACATATCTGTAGAAAAGGGTGGAGGGGCACGTGCCCCATGTGTCCCCCTGTTTCGACCACCTCTGTACTTTCATCCTAAATCACTAAAACTCGCGAAAAAACAATCTCAAGGAAAAACGGTTGTATTCATTTATCCTCAGAGAATCTCAGATCGTGCCCTATAGCTGTAAAGCTTTCTTAAAGAATCTAGCGAGGTCAGCTCTGTCATCTTGAATTTCACATTTTCGCAGATTGTTTCTAAGATAAACCTGAACGAGAGAGGACAGCACTTTGAGGGCTTCCAGTTTTAAGCCACCAGCCTATCCTGTAAAGAATTTTACGCTGTTATGTCTTCGGACCAGTCTAGCTCTTCAGTAGTCCATTGCCAATATTTTGGATTCACTCGTCGTTTCAGTTGGTCGAAAAAGCGAGCATACCATAAACATTTTCTTAGCATCAACGCAAGAAATATTTCTGAATCGAAACTTGATTTGCCCGCGTCCTTATGACATCAAAATACTGTTACACGTGTTTGTAAACTGAACTCTCCGGAAGTGAAGCTCGCGTAACGGACCGAATAGATCGACACCACTGATTTGGATCTTTTAATTGCAATTAAAACATCCCAATGCATGTAATACAAATAATATGTACTGTTTTGAATAGGTATCAGAATTATCTCACTCGTGACTGCAAGGAAATTCCTTGCAGTCACTTGTGAGATATTTCTAGAACCTACCCCAAGAACAGAAGGTAATCATCATCTGCATGTGTATCTAGACTGCAAACTGAGAATAGAGGGTTGTTCGTCACTTTGTCTCCCGCATCGCGTCCATTGTGGAACTACATTTATAGGCTTTTGCTCGCAGATGACGCATGGTCACTCCAAACAGGAATAATGTTGTCAAACCAACTAAAAATAAGTTTCATATGATATGTTTGGAGGAAACAAAATATTGAAAGGAAAGGTCGAAGTCACTTGAAATGGGAAATTGATGCACTTGTGTGATCGCGTTCACGCAGTTTCGGGAACATTTAATTTGCCTCCGCGTGACCTTTTGTCATTATTTTCCTTAACGGATGTAACACTGGAAAACGCAGCACCAGTTTTTTAAACTTCCAAAGACAGGTGTAATTTGTTCTTTATGCTTTCTGAGCCGATGCATTCCAATTTTCAATGATTGCTTTAACCTGTCTTGTCAGCATATGAATCTCCCTGAAGGCAAATTCCCAGGAATTTGATGGTGCAACAATGGCGAGTGCCCGACTTCTTCGACCGTTTGTAATTCACTCGTTTAACCCGTTGGACCCTGGTGGTATCTTCCATGTCAGTTCAATGACAGCAATTGGAGGAGTCCACATGTATTATTTGGGGTTAGATCAATTAATATTTTCAACGTGCAGCCTTAGGGCTGCACGTTGAAAATATTGATTGTTCTACACCAACATTTACCTTGTAGCTATCCCACTTAACGACATTATGACGCAGCTTGTGGCAGGGCCAGAAAATCGGCCTCTGGTGTTCAAAAGTAAAAAAAAACTCTCTCTTTGGAGCGTTTGACAACAAAAGACTGACTAACAACGTTTAATGTTCGGATATACTAACAGAATAATTAACTGGAGTGTTTTCGAACTGTTGAACTCACGGTCACAAATCTGTGTTGTGAGAATTCGGAATCCACTTATAGTCTGGCTGCTGAAGGGTTGAACCCGGAAAACAATTTAGCAAATTTTGGTGTCATTCCATGTAGATTTACCTTACGTTAAAATCCGCCTTGGATAAAAAATTTAGGGCATCTTTTTTTTTTTGAGGGGGGGGGGGGGGGGGTGACGTTTGCAGTATGCCTTGCACGCTTCAAGCCAACTCTGGGGGATCTCGTGAGGGATCTCACGTGATATGTCGTGGTGTTTTGTGGGTGCCATATGTGTTGTATTTTTTTCTGATTTTTTAAACAATGTTTCTATTTCATTGAACTGAAATCGGGTTTGGTGAACATTCAGGGCCTATCTTAAGGCCGAATCCTTATATAGTGATAGAATTACATTATGTGGTCCTAAAAATGAATGGTCATAGTCAATACAAACAAATTAATTAACTGGTTGAGTGCTAGAAGCCACTATCTGGGCTTTCAGAAAAATGAGGGTATCAGAGCAAAGGCCAACATTTTCCTTGCTCATGTTTCATATTCAGTGAAATGCAAATAATATTTTATTGATATAAATTTGTTCTATTGTAAATTACTGGAGAATGCCTGTGGGTACTCTCCAATGATTTGTAATAAACAAATTTCTAACAACAAATTCAGACCACCAAAAATAATCTAGACCCCAACCAGTTAACCCTTTACCTAACATGAAAAGCAGACGACACTTGCAAAAATAATTCTTGAATAACTATTTTTTTTCATTTTTTGTCTCAAAAACATAGGTTATGACCCCTCGTTGGAACGAGCTCGTTCCAACGAGGGGTCATAACCTATGTTTTTGAGACAAAAAATGAAAAAAATAGTGAAAATTAATTGGCGATTTTTGAGAATAGCGCTGGCCGGTTTTGGCCGTTACGTTAGGTAAAGGGTTAAAACTCCGTTTCAAGTATATACAAATCATAGTGAATTACAAGGCAGTTCTCGAATCACCCCTCACTCGTGACGTATGCACTGCCCATGTTATGAATATCCACTTAATCCATTTTGTAATGGTGATAATATGACTTCTTTACATCACACTCACAGATTAACACGTGATGACGACCTAGCATGTACTTGCTCTTTCTTATGCTATGATGTCGCTCGATACCTTATTGAAGAAGGCTCGGTAACCGGTTCTCGTCAGGTCACCGAAGTTAAGCAACATCGAGCCCTGTTAGTCCTTGGATGGGTGACCGTCTGAGCGATCGATTCTGACTCCCGCGTTGTGTCCTTTGGCAAGACACTTCACCCCGATTGTCCACATGGGGGCACGATGACGCCGTGTACTAAGGCGTACTGCACGTCGATGGTGCACATGTCTTCAACCAATCTAACCCTGCCTGTGCTGCAGTGCGGAGTATCGATGTTGGAGAGCTGGCAGCTGCTCGTTGTTGCTCGGTGGTTCTCTCCGGGTACTCCGGCTTCCTCCACCTGTAAAACTGTCACCGACACGATATGACCCTGGCTGTTAAAGTGTCGTTAAACCCTAATAAATAATAATAATAATTGAAGAGGGCACACTTACACTATGATGTTATGTGACATATCATTAGAGGGACTCCTGGAGCCGCCTCTAATAATGTGTCACACTACACCATAGCGTCCAAGGAATGAACTGCTGTTTGTCGGCGGCACGGATTATTTTACACACTAAACTGATTAAAATATATTAATCGGTGAGTCTATTATGAGTTGGTGTGTATACTAACTTGTGGTCAGACGAAATGGTTTAGGCAGTGTACACGTCGTGGTGGAGTAGACACAGCTTCAAGACATGAGAGGTGGATAATTCCCAGTCACATCGGTGGAGGGACCGGCGACAAATTACCGTTTTTTGTAGAAAAATCGAAAGACCGATTTTTCGGTCCACGGCATAATTTCGTCCCATTTTGTCTTATTATAAAAGGTATGTACAGGGCATTGGTGATAAAATAATAACTGCAGTCTTCATCCAGGTGATGAAGGTATTGGTTAAACTAAATGACGGGTTATAGTTGAGGGGGCAGTTGACAATGGAATTAATCTGGAAGACATGGAACCAACGGCTAGAAATGGTCTAGGATAGCTAGTAACTCGCGCCTATCAATCTACACTAGTCTTCACCAGTTCTCAAGTCCGACAAACACAAGAGCACCCCCATTCCCTCAATATCTGTATGTGTTCATATGCTGTATGTTTTTTGAGGCACTTTGCAATATATCTCATCAGCGTGTCTCGGTCTTTCGAGAATATAACCATGTATCACATGTGCCGTGCCAGAGAGACAGTTCGTCCCCTGGGTTCCAATGTGTTCTATGTGCCAGTAGGCACATAGAACACATTCGAACTCAGGGGACGAGTTAGTAGGCAGACATCACACTTGCGTCAGCTTGGTCAAGGTTCTGTATATAGACAGATGCGGGCTAAGGGGAATGAAGCAATCTCACTGAATCTGTGAGGACTCAGTGGAGGGCAGAAGTCGTCAGCATTGATAAGTAGGACTAGATCAAATGGTGGGACGAAGAATAGCAAGAAAACATAGTAACAAAATACCGATTTTTCTTCTAGTTTGGGACTTCCCTCCATCGGAGTACAGATCGGACCTACTGAACCGACCCTTGGACACAACGTACTTGGTTAACGGCGCCATAACAGTGCGTGTTACTCACGATAGCGGTCTGGAAAGGTCCGTTTCGGTAATTTATTGTGGTTGTTGGATTGTTGCCGGTAATTAGATATACTCGCACTAACTGAACACCGGCCATACTCCAAGTTTGGGGCTCTTCTTCTCTACGGGGATGGACTCCAGCAGGCAAAGCAGAAGGACCCTTGTCCACACCCTACATGCTTAATGGCCCTATAGCCCTCCTTTCCTCTCAAGATGGTCGCCTCGAAAGTCCATCTAGTCGTCTGGGTTTTTTATAATGGTTTTCGGGTAATTAGATATACTTGCATTCATTCAAACATACCCCACCAAATACCCCACTTCTTACTAGCCCTTTCAGCAGTGGCGGCGCCAGAGATACAGAAGTGAGTGGGTACAGCTGGGTATTGCTCGCCGCACAGCGGCGGCCTCGGCGCCGAGCCGGGGTGGGTTTCGGGAGGAGCCAGAAGTTGAGAAAAATTTTAAAACTTACGTTGTAAATGCCATGGTGTTCTCTGGAGAATTCTCAGGACAATTAAATTAAAACAGTTTTATCCTTTCGAAATTTATTGGTTAGGTCTTTCAGTTATAGAAAACGTCGTACATGGTGACATTTTAACGGAAGAACGCTGATGTAAAGTGCGAGCACAAAGCACCAAACGACACTCAAATCGAAAATGAAAGTAGGCTGCATTCCAAACGGATGCGTTGCACGCTCTCGATTCTGGCATTCCTCGAATACTCTTAAGCGGTATGTTTCAGACCGTTTGAACGCGGCCCGCCTTGTTGCAATTTGGGCCCTCGACTCTTGTTTGCAGCTAATGTGTGTGTGTGTGTGTTTTTTTTTTTTTTTTGGGGGGGGGGGGGAGTCACACCTCACACAAACATCATTTAAAAACTTCTCTGATTTAGTGCACTTGGGAATGTGGAATTAAGCATACCCACCATTACACCGCAACGTTCAATACAAAAATTAAAATGATAGTATTATTTTACTACGCTTTGCGAAAAAGGTGGAGGGGTAAGTACCCCCATACCCCCCCCCCCCCCCCCTATGGCGCCGCCACTGCCTTTCAGAGTCATGCTAACCATGTATTACCATTGATGTCAAGAAAGCTGCCTCCATCACACAAATGGACGACGAAAACACGCATTGCTTTAATAACACACGTTGCGCATGCACAATAACGTCACTTATCACCGTGGTAATGCCGTTACAACGTAGCCACTTCCGTGGGCTACCGTGGCAACACAGACACCCACAATATGGCGCTATATGACGTCACATAAGATTCCCAAAGAGATCTCCCAGCACTGGGAAGAAGCGTGCGCGATCTACTTCTACGTCACATCACCCAAAATCAGAGCGCTGTAAATCAAATTCCTCAAAGCAGATTTTAGCAGACTTTGGATATGTTAAGCGCCAGAAACTACTCTATCCAGTGCTTCTCACGAATGTCACAATAATCATCCACATACAATATCTGGGTATAAAACAAGAAACTTTGTCATTTCTTTATCAATAAATGTTCACATGACAAGGAAGAGACTGCCAGAGGAATTAGGATGGTAAATCGTTGGCAATAGGCATGTCATTCAAGGCTATAGGAAGGCAACTTGGCTATAGTCATTCTGTCATCAGTAGACTTGTCCGAAAACATCAACAAACCAACGATGTTAAGGAACGACCAAAGCCTGGACAACCCCAAAATACCTTCCCTCGGGAAGATCGGAGTCTCGGTCGCCACGATAGGCGTGAACCCTTTGCTTCAAGTGAGGTTTTGAAACGCCTGTGGCTCCCCAACAGGCATTTGTGCGACAGAACTGTCCGAAACCGTCTCAAAGCACTGGGCCTGAAGTCCAGAAGGGCCATCAAGCGTCCAGCTCTGTCCGATCAGCATCAAGGACGACGTTTGGGGTGGTGTATTGCACGACAACATTGGAATCTCAGGACGTGGAGGAGAGTCCATTGGTTCGGCCTGAGTAGGTTCCTATTCACGTCACAGATGGTGGCATGAGATTGTGGAGGCATCGAAATACTGCTTACCTGCCCTGGAACATCAGACCTACTGTTCCTTATGGATCAGTAATGATTTGGGGATGCCTTTCTCGTGATTGTAAAATTGATATGGTGACTGTACGTGGGAATCTCACTGGTCATCAGTACATTCGGAATATTCTCAATCCGGTTGTCGTGCCTCATTTTAACAACCACCCGTTGGCTACTCTCCCTGTATTCATGAACGACAATGCAAGGCCACATCGTTCCCATTCTGTGACAGCATTCCTTCAGAACAACGCTATTACAACACTACCTTGGCCTGCAATGAGCCCCGATTTGAATCCCTCAGAACACATCTGGGACTTTCTTGGACGTAGTGAGCAAGCAAGGGATCCGCCTGTACAGAATTTGGCCGATTTGAAAGCTGTATTGCAGGAGGAGTGGCAGCAGTTGCCTCTGGGCCGTATCAGAAGGCTCACTGGTAGCATTTGGAGGAGGGTTCAGGCTTTCATTCGGGCACGTGGTGGATACAATCGCTACTGACGCCAGACACTGCTATTGTGTTCAGGGGATCACAAGTTACATTTTTGGCAGTAATTGCCGGCAGTATTTCATAATGGACCGTTCCAGGGCCGTCGAGGGAATATTTTTCCATCAAAAATATTAGTGACAGATATTTGTAATTACCGCCATTAAAATGCTGCATATTTCACCATTGTGTTGTCTTTCGTTTGTCAATAGACCATTCTTTCCGCAAACAGAGATGTAAGTTTTCAGGATTATTCCTGAATTCGGGATTTTTCACGAAAATTGATCCGCCACTTCAGGATTTTATGTAAATTTATAACAAGCCTTGTATACTCTTCCAAAACCCAAAGGCTTATTTCCAAGATGTTTTAAGTGTATACCACTCAAAACAATCAAAAAATTCTTGAGTTTGTTGTCAAATCAAGCCATGGCTGCTAGCCATGGCTTGATTTAACAACAAACTCAAGAAAACTATGGCTCTCTGTGTTCTGGCACTATACCCTTGTAGGAACCCTATTTTAAGGGTAGATAGGCAGTTTGAGGATTTCTCAACGACTTTCCTTTACATCTCTGCGCAAACAAACACTTTTGGCCATCTGAAAGATAGCATGAAAGTATTGACAGTTTCTTTTAACACCATTGCGAAAAAACAGGGGGTGTTTAATTAAGTTCCAGGTGTATATAATACGCAATGATTGATACCATGGTCCATGAATTTCCCAGTACCGTTATTGACTTACAGAACCAGGAGCCGCAGATGCGTGAAATGTCCGTTATCGGGATTAAACCTTACTCAGGGTGCGAGACGGTCGCATATTCTCATCTGGAGTACATTAACACAATTACTCGACCACAGACATCACAATCCCATGCTTGTGCTTGAAGTAGTATGGCGTTGTAATTGGATCGTGTCTGTACCCAAGTGACCAATTCAGAACTGCTTTTAAATTGCCAAGTCGGCCATTGGCAGACATCGTTAAAATGGTGTGTCCTCGATAGATTGTGAAAAGTGGAATTTCTAAAGATGTTTGTATGAAGCAATGTACATTGAGTGGCGTGAAAATGTATCTCTGGGGACAAAATTGCAATAAAATCAATGCACCTGTGAACAAATAGATGAGAGCCAATTAGGATGGAAAGGAACTAGTAAACAGGCTCCGTAAAGCCATTGATTAAACTGCCTACAATTGATTTATAAAACAACAGATTACATTTTTTTGTCTGGATTACCGCACATTTATAGAAAATATTGGACTAGAGAGACTGTGTAGATACGTGCGTTCAAAGACAAGGAAATATGTTTACATCGAACAACTTGTTTGCAATCGTGATTCTGATTGGGTAGATCTAATGACCACCTGCTGAGGATATCAGCTTTTACCCTCTGCATAGTGGTGTCGAAATATAAAAATTTCAAACTGTAATTTCTTTCCGTAATGCGACTAGCGATTTAACCAATTCAGTCTTGTTTGACAGATCCCATTTTATTACAGGCCTGTTCAATGTAATCCCCACCTACAGCAATACTAAACCATGCGGTAAATGAAAATCTGTTCCGCACATATGTGCGGAACGGAAATCGTTTATGGACCATTTTTAAATAGAAGCGAAATTTCATTGAAATTTTCTGCAAATCGTGCAATATAATTACAATTTGAATCGCTAGCGATAGCTGAAAATCGTCCCCTGAGTTGCAATGTGTTCTATGTGCCAGTAGGCACATAGAACACATTGGAACTCAGGGGACGAAGTAGAATAACACGGGTTCTCCTCACAAATTTGCATGGCGATAAAATGTGTTCTTTTTGTTGATAGTTGTCAAGTGAATTGCAGAATGTCTTTCTAATAATTGTTTTTATAGAAATGAAGGCGTGTAATAAACACAGAACTACACCCGCGTGTGAAGGTGTTAATCGATGTGGCACTTGTGCCATCGTGGAAGGATAAAACTCGAGGCCTGCGGCGTCTCGTTTTATCCTTCCGCGCTGGCACTCGTGCCATATCGATTAACCCATTCACACACGCGTGTGTCGTTCTGTGTATGTCCTCTGTCCGATAAGACTGAACTGGTAAAATTCCTGGTTGCATTACGGGATAAATTTGCGACTTGAAAGTTTAGTGTCTTGAAGTCGGTTTATAAAGGGAAAATCAATCATTCCACCAGATCCAACGTCTGAACAACAAGACATCTAGTTTTGCTAATTAAGTAACATTTTAGCTTTCAAGCCATCGATTAAGACCTTACATTGGAACAAGCTTGATGAGCACGTTCCATTGAGTGGTCAGAATATAAAAGAAGACTTTACAGTTTTCTCTCCCGGGTGGCTTGGTTCCAAAACTATGCATAGTAGAATTCCTGCTTGACATTGGTGATGTGAAATTAAATCACAAGCTGTTGAATCTTCACAGATCTTCCATTAATTGAGATTCCTAAGTTTAAGTTTCCCAGATCTTCCATTAATTGAGATTCCCGTGTTTAAGTCTCCATGGACTGAATTACGACCATTTCATGGCGAAGTACAGTAAACATAAAACTGAATCTCGGTAAACGAATGAGTAGCCTTTCTCCGCTGATCCCTGTATTTGAAATGTTTAAAGTTATGTGGTTGACAAATACGCATGATGCAAAATTACATATATACAGGATATGAAATGAGTATTTTCTCATATAATATTTATGAAATGAGTCTAAGACGAGTTTCACAAATATTATATGAGAAAAACACTAATTTCATATTTTATTTCTCATATTACACACACGCACAAATTAGCCACTTAGTGTGACTTTTTAACCCATCACCTAACTTGAGTTGCAGACGGCACTTGGAAAAAACATCCTCGTATAACTAAAAATTTTCATTTTTTGCTTCCAAAACATAGGTTATGACCCCGCATTGGAACGAGCTCGTCGAGCTCGTTCCAATGAGGGGTCATAACCTATGTTTTGTGAAGTGAATATATATAAAAAAAATGAATGGCGTTTTCTTGTAGGTAAAAGATTAATACAATATAACCCACCCGAAATAGGACAGATAGCGTAAATTCTCCCTACTGAAATTATGCAAAAATCACCCAGTTGTATTTTGTTTAGCCAATCAAAATGTCCAGTTTTGAAATTGACCAATGAAAGCTCCCAACTCAAATTATGTGGCCCAGTTTTATTTTGTTCAGCCAATCAAATTGTCTAGTTTTGAAACTGACCAATGAAATTGACGGAAGGCTTTATTTATCACTGATTAATATGAAAACAAAATATCAAATGTTTTAAAGTGAACACAACGGACGAGTCATATGATAAAAACGGCTTGTGAAGAGAATAATTTGATATATTCATTAGATAGATATCCGGGAGACGTGTGCATGTCATCCAAGCGGTGGGCGGAGCGCAGATGTTGCCTTATTAAAATAAGTGAACGGTAGCAGCGAAAATACAAATAATTGAATGGAATTTTGATGATGTTTCTTTGAATGTGTAAGTGTAAGAAGTCTCGTGGCTGGTGGGGTACGGAGAGGTGGTGGGGGTGGGGGGGTGGGGGGGGTGTCAAACGGTCCCTATGAACATTTCAGTCGGATATTGTTCACATTCTATCGGAAAATAATTGCTGACCCACGATGTGTAGACTAAGAGCCAGCTTTCGGCATGGGCTACCAAAGGCAAACAGGTTTGGATATTGAACTGTCATACGTTATAATGTTTATAATTGACTAAATTCAGCAACTGTACAAGTCACAAATGAGGCATCTGGAGGCTCTAGAATTGCACTCAGGTGTGTCCCCTTCCCGTTGGTTCGGAGAGCCCCCCCCCCCACAAGAACCCACGAAAAGGGGAGGGGGCACGTCCTCCCCACCTTCTTGCTGTGCACCTCGTTTATGCCATCGGCATACAAAAGTCTACCCCCTCCACCCCGCCATGTCGGATTTTTAAAGTCTAAGAATAGGTACAACTTCCATACCAATTCCAAAAGGATCCATGCAGAAATCGTGCCCTTTCCTGAAAGTTATTAGTGTATCTATACCAATTCCTTTGATGCCATAAATATATAATGATTATGAAAATTTAAATTCAGTTCTTAAAATTACACTATTTATATCGAATTCCTGAATTGTATGGCCTTGTGCACTACTATATATCCCTCTTGCGAACCCAGCAGGTGGAGCAGTGTTTTTTTACTGTGATAAACAAGCAGGACTGGTCTTTTGAGGAGAATCAATTTAAGGAGAGCCATAATTGCTGTCCTTAAAAGCTGCAATAGCTCTCCTTAAACCTTTAATTCCCTTATTAATAACAGACTAAAGCATAGAATAGCTCTCCTGGAACAGGTTTAGGGGAGCCGTAGTAGCTCCCCTAGATTTTTCAAAAGGCCAGGCCTGAACAAGTTTTGTTTTATTGGTAAAAAGTGACCCAGAAACAACGTGGGGGGGGGGGGGGGTGGCGAAGTTTGGACAGCACACATGTAGGTATGAGCGATTGGCTAAACTTTGACCAATGTTGCGGCCATGATATCGTTAAAGTTGCCGAACGTGATCTTAAACATCAATAAATAAAATAATGTGCGGCACGTTCAGCGGTAGTTGGAGACCGCTGGTGGCTACTAGCCAGACATTGCACGGGCTATGGAACACTTAACGCACATTTTGAAACTTGGTGCCAAAAGAATCTTCACTCTATGAGTCTAACGAAAGGCGTATATTACAGAACTGAATACCCAATATTTTCCTTTCGATAACTGGCGCTGCATCAGTTGCCTATATATTTACTGGTAAATGGGCAGTTAACCGTGTGATAATGGGATACGTAAACGATTCATGATTATTTATTACTGGCCTGTTGTATAAATTCCCCATCTGCGGCAACACTAAACCATGCTGGAAAATAAAAATCCGTTCCGTACACATGTGCGGGACGGAAATCGTTCACGGACTATTTTTTTTTATAAAGAAGTGAAATTTCACTGGAATTTTCTACAAATCGTGCACCGCAATTACAATTTGAGAGCGACAGCTAAAAATCGTTCCGTGAGTTCCAATGTGTTCTATGTGCCAGTAGGCACATAGAACACATTGGAACTCATGGGACGAAACAGTAAACCGGCTTCCCCTCGCAAATTTGGTTGGCGATCAGATATGTTCTTTTTGTTCATAGTTGTGAAATGAATTGCTGAGTGTCCTTCTAATAATTGTTTTTATAGACGTGGAGGAGTGTAATAAACACAGAACGACACGCGTGTGTGAATGGGTTAATTGATGTGGCATGAGTGCCCCTCGTTCTTTCCTTCCGCGCTGGCACTCGGGCCATATCGATTAACCCATTCGCACACGCGTGTTGTTCTGTGCATTTAGTGACGGACAGATATACTAGTTGCATGCCAATACAATAATGCTCGTAAAAACATATTGAATGAATGGGACCCCATTTTGAATGGGGCTCCCTAGAGGCGAGGCCTCTTACTTTCGGTTACCCTATCCCACAGGACCAGCCGCCATTGACCACTGTCAATATGGAAATGGGCGACCACATGTTATATTTGTAGTGAGGTTCAGTTAAATTCCTACTGAACCTGCTTCCAATTTTGTTGTTAATTTTGTTGCGTTTTCCCGGACGATCCTTTTTCCTTCTCTCAAAACATTATGCATAACTCATTGAAAGGGTTAGGGGAGATAAATAGTTTGTGACCCATACTGACTAAACCGGAAGCACATAAATCTTCTCCGTTTAACTTTAAAAAACACGGCACGATTTTTATTTTCAAAAAGAGGTTGAGAAATTCATTGGTGTATTGATCGGGTGATGCCATACATTTTCTAATGGAGTTTTCCACGCCTGGCATAACCCGTTGAAAGGGTTAAGTGATTTAAACAGCTTGTGACCCATACTGGCTAAACCGAAAGCACATAAATCTCCGTTTAACTTCTAAAAAAAACGCCCTATTTTTATTTTCAAAATGAGGTTGAGTGTTATCATTGGTATTGATCGAGTGATGCCGCACATTTTCTGGTGAAGTTTTTACACGCCTTGTATAACCTGCTGAAAGGGTTAAGAGATTTAAATAGCTTGTGACCCATACTGGCTAAACCGCAAGCACATAAATCTCCGTTTAACTTTAAAAAAAAACACGCCCGATTTATATTTTCAAAAGAGATTGAATTTTATTATATGACTCCGTAATTTAACCGCTAAATATCACCACTGTTTGACTATTTTTTCCTAGGCCCGGAAAATCCGCAGTGTGGAATCCGATTCCGTATCACAAAAGTATGACGGACTATTCACGGGTGCGTTCGAATTCGCACAACTGGTTGTTCGGTCTCAGAGAGTACCTTACTCCGAGCTGGAATGGGTGTGCTCGAACGGCGGTTCGGGGTTTTTTTTTGTATCGTATCCATGATATTTTTGTATCGTATTCATGCGCATCTAGGGATTCTCCGGAAGTGTGCACCTCTTACTAAAATAAGTGTAAACAAAATAGTTTCTTTTACTCCAATCCTATTTATCCCCAAAAATGCTGTGGGAATTGTTAACGCTTTATCCAACGCAGACAATATCACAATTTATTATTTTAAATATCATTTTTTAAATTTTTCAAAAAATTTCAACAAAACCATATCATGTGACCCCTCGTTGGAACGAGCTCGTCGAGCTCGTTCCAACGAGGGGTCACATGATATGGTTTTGCTGAAATTTTTTGAAAAATAATATTTTTTCAATTGCTGAATTTGCATATTTCGCGGGCGGATGCGGCCGATTCGTTGGGTAAAGGGTTAATGCTAGCGTTGGCATGCGATGTTCAACTATAGGTCATATAAACCAGTGAAGTGATCTGGGTCGTCGCATCACATCTCGTTGAGGAGGTCGACAGCAGCTCGTTTGATCCGGCGATCTGACCTCCTCAACCCGACGTGATACAACGACCCAGATCACTTCACTACGACCCAGATCACTTCACTGCAGCGATAATATATATTTACCATTGGCGTTGGTCAGGTGATTCCGTACGTTTTCTAGTGGAGTTTTACACGACTGATAGTAAAACTGACAATTTCAAGCGAAAAACAGTATAATAAAATTAAAGATGTAAATATTGTAGAATTATCGTAAGGACATTTTGTTTTTCGTGTTCTATTAATAGAAACGTTTCGCCGTTACGATTACAATTGGATTAAACTACGCGATAACTCCTCCCAATCAGTGACGTTTAATGACGTGAAAGTTGTTACGCTGAGACTTTTCACTGCAAAAAATATAGGTTCTCTTTAGAACCAAAACTGGTTCTAATCTTGTCCCTGAGATGGAACCAGTTCTGTTCAAACAGTATTTATTTCAAATCAAATAAATTTATAAAGATTAACATTAAATATTAACAGAATTAAACATAAATTGAGGGGGGTTTCAGTCGTAAATTTAGAGCTCATACGAGGTTGTCTCAAATCATTATTAAGCAAAGGAAATATGAACATTTGGCATATCGAACCAGTTTTGGTTCTATACAGAACCAAAACTGGCTCGATATGCCAACTGTTCATATCTCCTTTGTATAAAAATGTTTGGCGACTGCGTTGAATAAGCTCCAAGTTTGCTGCTGAATTTACTTCAGTTCATGTAATATTCTGTTAAAATTGAATGCTAATCTTGGTAAATTTATTTGATTTGAAATAAATACTGTTTGAACAGAACTGGTTCCATCTCAGGGACATGATTAGAACCAGTTTGGGTTCTAAAGAGAACCTATATTTTTTGCAGTGCAGTTAGATATGCAGTCATTCTAATAGTCGTCGCAGAGTGGTAACTGTTACCACGAATTGGATTCGAATGTTTTCTGGAATTTTCGGCTCAATTTCAGGAACATCACTTTAATGGACAGAAATCATTGAATTAATTTCAGGATATCCAACACCCATCACCAAGCATAGTTGAGTGCACAATCTTCGAGATTCCTATTCGTCGTTTGTTATGCGAAACGAATTTTTAGCCCGAGGTTCGCCAATTATCGTAACCGTTAATCGTAATTTTCCGAAACCTCTCAAAGATCAGTTCATATCATTGACATTTTGAACACTTCCCGTTAGAGGTTTCCCAGGAATCAACTCCGAATCTTCTGTTTCACGAGAATTCAAAATGAACGAGACATTTTTTCTTCCAGTCCATTTTTTAGTATAATGAAAATGAATTCTTAATTACAAATATCATAAAAATGGTATCTTACGTTTTTATGCGGCCATTTTATCATCCCTGTTCTGCACTCAAACACCACATAATGTTTTTTCTGCATCATGTAATTGAATTTTATTAAAACATGCAACATGCTTCCATGTCGGCCCCGAAGGAGTACTGAAGTTTTATTAATCATGCAATCACATTTTATTATTCCACCTACATGACATCAATGTCAGTACAATTCTCAGCGTTTATGCCGTGCTCCATGCAAAGAATAACACTATTCCTCGCATCACCAGCTAGAGGTAAGGACCTTCACACACTTAACACATCCCGCGCGATGCAGCGAGGTGGTAATTAACTGGTTGAGTTCTAAAAGCCGCTATCAGGGGTTTCAGAAAAATGAGGGTACCAGAGCAAAAGCCAACAATTTCCTTGAATTTCCTTGCTTATGTTTCATATTCAGTCAAACGCAAATAAAATTTTGTTTAGGAATGTTTTATTACAAATTATTGGAGAGTGCCTGCGGGCACTCTCCAATAATTTGTCATTAAACCAATTTTGAAGAACAAATTGAGCCCTCCAGAAATAATCTAGCTCTCAACCAGTTAATAACTTTCATTCTCCGAGTGCACGTTTGACAAGTGTGAATTATGTTGTTCGAGACTTGTTGTCGACCAAATGAAATATTTATTTATTTATTTATTTATTTATTTATTTATTTATTTATTTATTTATTTATTTATTTAACGGCACTTTCGACAGCTAGGCTCACTTCCTGTCGGGCAGTTTTACGGGTGGAGAAAGCCGGAGTATTTAGAGAGAACCACCGTGCAACGGCGAGCCAGACGCCCCAACAGGCAGGGTCAGTATTGGTTGAAAACAAGTGCACCATCGACGTGCAGTATGCCTTAGCACACAGCGCCATCGTGCCACCACGTGGGCAATCGGGATTAAGTGCCTTGCCCAAGAACACAACACAGTTACCCCTAGCAGGGATCGAACCGTGGACATTTCGGTTTACAAAATGATGACAAAACCAGTTCAATAACATTTCGCGGCATATTTCATAGGAATCGCATCGAAGAGGCTCGCGAGACAATATGCAATGGATCTAAGCTGTTTTATACAATGGGATTGCAGCTTTATTCAATCCATCTAGTGGTCGTAAATTGCTTCTTCTTTTTCCGATATAAAATATACAATAGACCTTATCTGTTTTAAATAATGGGATTGCCGCTTTATTCTTTCCATCTTGCATGCAATGGTCTCTGGTTGAAGACTGCTTCTGGTGTTTCCGAAATGAAATACATGTAAATCTGGAATTAACGCGTGATATTCTATTCCCCGGAAAGAAACGAGGCGAACACATGGCAATTTGTTGAACGTATGTCTAAAGGGTGATGTCCTATGTCTGGGGCCATGCGGAACTTTCAATTCGAAATCGTCCCGACGATAATTCGATTTCAGTCGTGTTGATCCGGAAATATTCGAATCGTCGATATGTTCTCAAAATCGTACCAAGTCCCTCCTCCTCTTGAACTCTTCTTCTATCACGAGGTCTTCTGTTCAGGGGCGGGGGGGGGGGGGGGGGGGGGTCCTGTACAGGAACCCTTATGATAGGAGAAGAACTGAAGGATGTTCCTCTTCCGAAAGTACTTTGATTCCGTTTCGGGAATATTTCGCATTTTTCATTGATTTGTCCAAACAGACGAGTTGCAGTTAACCCTTTACCCAACGTAACGGCCAAAACTGGCCAGCACTTTTGTCAAAAAATCGCCAATTAATTTTCATTATTTTTTCATTTTTTGTCTCAAAAACATAAGTTATGGCCCCTCGTTGGAACGAGCTCTTCGAGCTCGTTCCAGCGAGGGGTCCTGACCTATGTTTTTGAGACAAAAAATGAAAAAAATTAGTTATTTTTTTTGCAAGTGTCGTCTGCTTTTCATGTTAAGTAAAGGGTTAAATACAACAGTTGGGCGGAGACAGGTAGTATTAACGGCTGTCAGAAGCAGAAGATGCAGTATCTACACATTAACCCTTTATCTAACGTAACGGCCAAAACCGGCCAGCGCTATTCTCAAAAATCGCCAATTAATTTTCATTACTTTTTTCATTTTTTTTGTCTCAACAAAATAGGTTATGACCCCTCGTTAGAACGAGCTCGTCGAGCTCATTCCATCGAGGGGTCATAACCTATGTTTTTGAGACAAAAAATGAAAAAAAATTAGTTACTCAAGAATTATTTTTGCAAGTGTCGTCTGCTTTTCAGGTTAGGTAAAGGATTAAGGGCTCTGAGATTCGATTCGAAATCCAGCGCCTGATTCGATTCGGGATTCGATTCGACATGAAATTCAAGTTCACTGGCCCCTACTTGTCTTCTAGGCCCCTGTCTTCTATATTCATCAAAGGGGTGAAACATTAAAACAGTGAGTCATTCCTTTGCATTTTTGTTTTCAGACGCCACTGAAGACTGCAGCAACTCTGGTTCTTTGGTAAGTTGTACATTCTGTAACTAGTTACCATTTTATATAGTCCGATGACACGTTATATTTATTTATTTATTTATTTATTGGTGTTTAACCCTTTACCTAACAGGAAAAGCAGACGACACTTGCAAAAAAAATTCTTGAATAACTAATTTTTTTTCATTTTTTGTCTCAAAAACATAGGTTATGACCCCTCGTTGGAACGAGCTCGACGAGCTCGTTCCAACGAGGGGTCATAACCTATGTTTTTGAGACAAAAAATGAAAAAAATAATGAAAATTAATTGGCGATTTTTGAGAATAGCGCTGGCCGGTTTTGGCCGTTACGTTGGGTAAAGGGTTAAGGTCACATATTTCTGCACAATGGCTAATCATGACCATAACAGTTTTACGGGTGGAGGAAGCCGGAGTAACCGGAGAGAACCACCGAGCAACGGCGAGCAACTGTCAGCTTCCCAACATACCAACTCCACACAAGCAGGGTTAGCATTGGTTGACGACAGGTGCACCATCGACGTGCAGTACGCCTTAGTACACAACGCCACCGTGCACCCACATGGGCAATGGGGGTGAAGTGTCTTGCCCAAGGACACAACGCGGTTGCCGCAGGTGGGATTCGAACCGAGGACCTCTCGGCTTGCAGTCTGCACCTCGACCAACTGAGCCACCACGCCCCCCGATGACACGTTAAATGCCGTTAAGTGGACACGTATTATTAACGGCTGTCGGATGGTGCAATATCAATACCCTGAAGGGCGCTGAGAATCAGTTCGAGGGCTGAAGTCTGCGTAAGGAAGATCTCAAGTTTGCATAAGGATAGTGTTACACTCTAATTTATTTATTCTGGTTTTAACTATACTTTCGACCGCCAGGGTCGCCTCGTGCCGGACAGTTTTACAGGTGGAGGAACTCGGAGAGAACCACCGAATACCGGCGAGCAACTGTCAGATTCCCCAACTCCACACTAGCAGGGTTAGCACTGGTTGAAGACAAGTGCACCATCAACGTGCAGTACGCCTTAGTACATAGCGCAACCGTGCCCCCTAGCGGGAAATCGGGATTATGTGCATTGCCCAAGGACACAGCGTAGTAGCGTAGTTACCCCTGGCGAGGATCGAACCGTGGACCTTTCGATTTGAGGTTCAATACTGTAACCACTGACCACCACGCTCCCGTGTTACACTCTAAAATCAATTGGGTTAAAAATCAACGCAAAGCAAATGGGTTGAGTGAATATGAACCCAATTCAAGTTTTCAATAAAATGAAAAATCCTCGAGTTTCGGCCCATTTCTTGAAAAGTGCTTGAATGCGTTTCTATCCTTGAAAAGTACTAGCTAGATTTTCCACCATCCCTCTCAAAAGGTACTTAAATTCAATTTACACTTTTAACCTCCGAGTCGGGAGCCGCGGTGGCTCAGTGGTAGACTGTTGGACTTTTATGCTGGAGGTCCTGAGTTCGATCCCCGTCCGGGACGACCCGCGTTGTGTCTTTGGGCAAGGCACTTTCTCCCGGTTGCCTACCAGAGGGCACGATGACGCCGTGTACTAAGTTATTTTACGTCGATGGTGAACATGTCTTTAACCGCTGTAACCCTGCTTGAGCGGAGCTTGAACAGAGTTGATGAGCTGACAGTAACTGTTGCTAGTCGATGTTCGGTGGTTCTCTCAGGGTACTCCGGCTTCCTCCACCCGTAAAATTGTCACGATCACGATTAGCCATCGTGCATAAGTATGTGACCTTAAACATAAATAAATAAATAATAAATAACCTCCGAGACAAGAAGTTTCATGATAACTCTCCGTACATACACGCGATTTCACAAAATTGGTCACGAACCACATCTCTTTGATCTCTGTATGGTCACTTGAGTGCAACACGGTACCATCTGCAATGGCAAAGCATTTCAGATGATGTCTTGTTGCCCTAGAGACGATATATATCTAGCTAGATGGGTTTTCCAGAAATCGGGTATAGTGTTCAACCGATGATCGGAACCGGCCACCACAATCGGCTGATTGTAGGCAATCGGATGACAACGGCAACGGCTCCTGGAACATCGGTTCAACTGATTGTTGCCAAGCATTTTGCAATGATTCATTAATCGCATTTTATTATCTTGTACAACTGCTAATGTAAAATGATGCCAATGATACCACTCAATAAAGTTGAGAAAGAACCGCAGTGTGTATGCTTAATCTCTCCAGACGCCCCATTTTACGGGATACACATGTTAAACGACAAGTGAAGCTCACAATTGAACGTACTTGCGGCAAACGCCAGTTCCTACCAGGTAAGTGAAGATTGTACTCCACTGACTCAGGTTGCAGTAAAATTACCAGTCGCGCACACATGGGCGGTAAACGTGGCTCTGTGAGAGCCACGTTTACCGCCCAAGTGTGCGCGACTGGTAATTTTACTACGACTCGAGTCAACAAAGAAAAATATTCAGTTTAATATAGTTCTTTCAAGCCTCGACTTGTCTAGTAGTGCATGGTATTACAATCGGGATCGGCATCAGAATCGGCCGATTGTGAGCTCAAATAACCGGTAATCGGTCTGCGACCATTTTGGTAATCGGTTGAACACTAATCAGGTATTCGTGGCCGTGTTTTGTTTATGTTGTACCTACAATTATGATACTCTATGAAGTTCGTGGTCCGAGTCTATGAAAAAATGTCTAAAAGTACTTGGATTTGATTCTAAGATATGAGTGGGAACCCTGAACCCGTTTTCGGGTTTCTTTTTTTTCTAATTTGCACTGACACGAGAAAATAAAAGCAAGGTTCTTGGTTTTGGAAACACCTTCACAAGTAGTTTCGTACAATAAATCCATATGACAAATGCCTCACGCTGTAAATCTTTCTGAAAAACTAAGTTCGATTTTTTTTATGTTATTTAACCAGATTTATGTACAGCATTCAATGGCTAATCTCCATAGAAATCAAAACGAACTTAGTCTTTGTGAAAAACTTGGGTTCTTTATTCTTTTCACAAGATTGTCACAGGTTCTGTGAACAAAGTAAGAGAAATATTAGAACTTCTGTTTTAAGAAGTACTCCACATGATATCCTTTTTATACGATTTAATTTTTACGTTTTTATCAGTACATTTTCTGTGAGCAATTATCTATTTCCTTTTAAGAATTGTTTGATAGCATTTCTCCGTTATTTTAATTTCTTCTTCGGCTTTTATTTTTTTTTCCACCAAAGTGTTAGCTGTCTTCGAATTGAGTGAAAGAAATGCTATTTATTTTCCACTTTACATATCACGTAAAGTGTTTTTTGTACGTGTGTTTTTAATTATTTTTTTGAGTTTGGATGGGAAGGAAATTCAGGATTTGATTTGTTTTTTTTCTTTTACTTATTTTTACCTTAGTAAATACGTTTGAAACCATTTTAGTTCACTTATAAATAAACATTTCAGAATCACATTTTCGGAATAAGCACATTAACACTTTTAACCCTTTATCCTTCGAATCCCACATGCGGCAACCGCTTTGTGTCCTTGGGCAACTCACTTCACCTCCATTGCCCACGTGAGGGCACGGTGACGTTGTGTACTAAGGCTTACTGCACGTCGATGGTGCACCTGTCTTCAACCAATGCTAACCCTGCTTGTGTGGAGTTGGTATGTTGGGGAGCTGACAGTTGCTCGCCGTTGCTCGGTGGTTCTCTCCGGGTACTCCGGCTTCCTCCACCCGTAAAACTGTCACGGTCATAGTTAGCCATTGTGCAGAGATATGTGACCTTAAACACCAATAAATAAATAAATAACCCTTTACCCAACGAATCGCCCGAATCCGCCCGCGTAATATGCAAATTCAACAGTTGATAAAAATATTATTTTTCAAAAAATTTCAACAAAACCATATCATGTGACCCCTCGTTGGAACGAGCTCGTCGAGCTCGTTCCAACGAGGGGTCACATGATATGGTTTTGTTGAAATTGTTTGAAAAATTTAAAAAAATGATATTTAAAATAATAAATTTTGATGTCGTCTGCGTTGGGTAAAGGGTTAACCCGTAGTGCATACATTTTTGCGTGAAGAAAAAGTTGGTAGTGGATGTGCAGACGAATTGAAGGGTAAAAAAATCTGAAGCGAGGCTCGATAATAATTTAATCCAACAGCTCGACAGTTTAAATACTGATTTGCTGTTTGTTGAATCTAATTAGGGTGAGTGTAGATTCATTGTACAGATAGATAGCCGAGAAGTATAAGTACTTAGAACCGTCGTGCTAATTGATGCCATGGGCTGTCAACAATTGGTAACATCCCCTCCCTTGACCCTTTCAACCCGGTGTGCATAAATATTTGCGTTCTTCTTTGTCAATATATACTAGCGGAAGAAAGAAACGCAAGTTTCTTTCTGTGTTAAATATTTCAAATGTTTTATGGATGATTATTTCATTATTTGGATTTTGATGTTATTTCTTCATTATTGATTCAATTGTGACGAGTTTTGTTGTCTGAACACAGACGACGTTTGCATGAACAACGTTCAAACGTGGGTACCCTACGCCATTTCCCGATCAGAATCAATTGCGGGTGTGCCCACCCCGAGGTTCAGTCGCTGCTCTAACTCTTCTTACCATTGACCCCATCAAGTTGTTTGTGGTCCTCTGTGAGATGTTATTCCACTCCTGAAGAAGAGCCTGCGTGAGATGAGCGAAGTTGTTTGTGACGTTGACACGCTTCTTGGTCCTCCTGTCCAGCTCGTCCAATAAATGCTCGATCGGGGACAAATCTGGACTGTAGGGTGGCCAATCGAGAACTGGCACATTGTTTTGGTTGAGGAAGTCACTACAAACTCAAGCAACGTGCGGCCACGCATTATCCTACTGCAACATAAGGTTACGCGCATGAATAACTGGAAGGACGTGAAACATGAGGACCTGATCCCGATATCTTACGACTGTAAGATTGCCCTGAATGACCACGAGGGGTGTTTTTACGCTATGAGAAATCCCCTCCCCCCAAATCATAATGTTCAGGCCCTCCCCCGAATCTGTCTTTTTTCTTAATGCAAGCGTCAGAATAATGCTCACCTTGACGTCGATAGCAACGCTGTTGTCCATCTGATCTGTAAACCGTGAACCGAGGCTCGTCATTGAATAACACACGTCTCCAGTGGGCCATGTGAAACCGATTTGGTGCATGTGCACGCAACAATTGCAATCGACGTTGACGTCGCCTGGGTGTAAGTTGCGGACCAACGTAGGGACGTCGTGGTCGGCCTTAAATTGAATTCTCGCATCGGATTCCTAACTGTTCTTGGGCACACTTAGCGACCATGAGTGCCTACAACCTGACTCTCCGTCTCCGTCGCCGTCTGAAATCGGTTACGGAGGTGTGAGAGACGTATGTCTCTGTCTTGACATAGCGACGTAACGCGTGGACGTCCGCTCCTGGGATGGTCAGCTAATCTTCCTGTGGCTCTGACACGCCCAACTAAATGGGCTATCGTTGACCCATGGACCCTAACTTGTTGGGTGACGAGACGAAGCGATTGGTCCGGCATAATTAAAGCAACAGCTCAACCCCTATCAACTTCGGACGTTCGCTGCGTTTTGTTTTTCAATCGAGTTGAAAAGAAATGTTGTGCAATCGATGTGTATTGTTCAAAACTTCGATTTGATGTGGTTTTTAAGCCCATAGCACGTGGAAGTGCCCCTGATGCACTCTTCGTCGAAAAATCTGTTGAAAGCTTGTAGCGTCGCACTTGGTCACGGTTGACTGAATTTTAACCAAAGACCCTTTAGACAGTGCACTGGGGTAGCTATGTGTAAATTTTACTACATTTGGTCTACGGATAAAAAATTATATTACCAAAACTGAACTTGAGTTTCTTGTTTCCGTCAGCATATTATTATTGTCACTGATAAGAAACGTGGAAATACAGGCAAGAGTGAGTGAAAACAGCATTGCATACTTTGAACAAACAGGGTAATTAGTACTAATTACCCCTTGTCGCAACGCGCACAACCTTAGCGTTGATGTTTGGTATGTCACAGAATTAGTGTGGATTTATTTAGCCCTTTACCTAACATGAAAAGCAGACGACACTTGCCAAAAAAATTCTTGAATAACTATTTTTTTTCATTTTCTGTCTCAAAAACACAGGTTATGACCCCTCATTGGAACGAGCTCGACGAGGGGTCATAACCTATGTTTTTGAGACAAAAATGAGAAAAAAATAATTGAAATTAATTGGCGATTTTTGAGAATAGCGCTGGCCGGTTTTGTCCGTTACGTTGGGTAAAGGGTTAAAATAAATTCAACTTGGCCGTGTGGTTCAAACACTAAATTTCAAACCGAAAGGTCCATGGTTCTGTCCTGACCAGGTGTATCTTTGATGTGTCCTTGGGTAAGACACTCAATCCCGATTGTCCACGTACGGGTACGGTGGCGCCGTGTAGCAAGACGTGCTTCATGTCGATGATGCACTTGCCTTCGACCAATGCTAACCCTGATTGTACGAAGCTGGGGAGTCTGACAGTTGCTCGTCGCTGCTCGATGATTCTTTCCGAGTACCCAGTCTTCTTCCATCTGCAAAACTGTCCGATACGAGGCGACCCGGGCTGTCGAAAATGTCACTAATAATAAATAAATAAATAAATAAATAAATAAATAAATAAATAAATAAAATTCACTCACTCCACTTTTTGCCCGACTGTTTACATTGAGGGCTATAGTCATGACTTTTGTCCGTCTGTTAACATTTAGAGTTTGGGTTAAAGTTTGTGGTTAAAGTTTTTTACTGAAGGTTCAAGTGGGGTTTTTTTTACCTGTTTAGTCATGACTTTCTTCTGTCTGTCTGTTAACATTTGGAGTTTTGGTTAAAGTTTGTGGTTAAAGTTTTGTAGTCAACTTTAAAGTTTTGGGTTTTTTTTTCTTTTAAATTGATATTACTATTGATTGTATCATTCTCATTTTATTTTTATTTTTTATGTTTCGTGTTATTTTTGAAAATATTTAACCCTTTTTTGTATGGTAATTTAACTTACAACTTCCAGGTTAAAGTTTTTGGTTAAAGTTGTTTTTGTTTTTGTTTTTGTTTTTTTTTTTTGGGGGGGGGGGGGGGTAAATTACACCTTTAATTCTTCAAACAGTTTAGTAGAATGTCACTGTTTCTTATTTGGGGCAATGTCTACTATCTACTGAACATTTCTGCAGTGATTTTCATTAAAATCGGAATGATTTTAACCCCTTTTAAACAAGTTTTCAGACTTACTTTCTTTGTATTTGAAATTAGACTTTGCCATAAACTTTCTTACTCAAATTCTTGCAGGGTCAATACAACTTAATAATTCCTTTTACATCAATGATTTCTTTTATCGGTTTTAGGAAATATTTAACCCTTTATTATGTGTACCCATACTATGTATGGTACACGTAATAACGGTATCCGGGGTGGCCATCCGTCGTTCGTCCATCCTTCGTCTGTCCGTCTGTCCGTCTGTCCGGGCCAACTAAACCTGGTTAGGAGCTATTATTTTTAGAAGGTTAGTCGAAATTAGGGTAGTATTAGGGTTAGGAGAGGGGTGGGGTTAGGGGTAGCACCAGGGCAGGGCTAAAAGTTGGAGGGGGTTATGACCCAGGGGTGGGGTTTTAGTTTTTATAGCCCCTAAACCCAAAATAGCCCCTAATCCTTTTGGTCCGGCTAGGGTGGGGTTACGGTCAGGGGTGGGGTTGGGTTAGGGTTAGGGGTAGCCCCAGAGTAGCTCTTAAGGTTGGGGAGGATTAGGTCCCAGGGGGTGGGGTGTTAGGGTCAGGGGTGGGGTTTTAGGGTTTAGGGTCAGGGTAGGGTAGGGTAGGGTTAGGGTTAGGGTGTGATTTTTGAGTGGATGGGGTGGGGTTAGGGTTAAATATAAGTTCTAGGGTGGAGGGGGTGGGGTTCTGGCTAAAATAAGGTGATGGACATATAAAATGTTTTTTTTTCGTAGCCCTTAAACCCAAATAGTCCGTTCGTCCGTCCGTCCGTCCGTCCGTCCGTCCGTCCCCGTCCGTATCCATTTTTTTGGCACTCGATAACTTGAAAAATATTGCTTGGATTGTCAAGTTACTTTATATTTGTGTTCAGGTTACTGATGTGCCGAGCTGTATAGTTTTTGGTGTAAAACTGTTTTTTTTATCCTGAGATATTAAACCTTTATCCTTCAAATTGAAAATTCCTCCAATCCCTTTGGCATTCGATAAATTGAAAAAATATTGCCTGGATTGTCAAGTTACTTTATATTTGTGTTCAGGTTAATGATGTGCCTAGCTGTACAGTTTTTAGTGTAAATCTGATAATTTGTTCCTGTGATATTAACCCTTTATCCTTCAAATTGAAAATTCCATCCAATCCCTTTGGCATGAGATAACTCAAAAAATATCAATCCGATTGTCATGTTACTTCATATATGTGTTCAGGTTAATGATGTGCCTAGCTGTACAGTTTTTGGTGTAAAACTGTTATTTTGATCCTGAGATATTAACCCTTTATCCTTCAAATTGAAAATTCTATCCAATCCCTTTGGCATGAGATAACTCAAAAAATATCAATCCGATTGTCATGTTCCTTCATATATGTGTTCAGGTTAATGGTGTGCCTAGCTGTACAGTTTTTGGTGTAAATCTGATAATTTGATCCTGTGATAGTAACCCTTCATCCTTCAAATTGAGAACTCCTCCAATCCATTTCTTCTGCATGCGATAACTCAAAAAATATTAATCCGATTATCAGGTTACTTTATATATGTATTTAGGTTACTGACGTGCTGTGCTGTATAGTTTTTTATGTAAATCTAATATTTTGACCCGGAGATATTAATCCTTTATCCATCAAATTAGGCACTCCTCCAATCCATTTCTATATGTACCCATACCACGTATGGTGTACATAATGTCGCCATCTGGGGTGGCCCTCCGTCATTCAGCTTTCTACTAGTTGCGCGTATGGGTACACATCTGACGATTCCATCGGCCTATTTTTACCAATCAATTTTACTTAGTATTCCCAGCTTAAAGTTTCAGATTAAAGTTCTGCTTTTCAAGGTTCTACCTTTCATTCTCCAAACACCCACCCCCACCCCCAATTAGGCTTTTTTTCTTCTTCTCTCCAATATGCATTTTGAACCATTTACAGTCACTACATGCGACTTACGTAACCACCCCTCCCCTCCCCGGGGGCCAATTAGGCACTTTTGTTTCGTCAAAAATGCTTTTTTACAGTTTTGGTTAAAGTTTGTGGTTAAAAACCCAGACAAATACCCACCCCCACCCCCAATTAGGCATTTTTTTTTTCTTCTCCAATATGCATTTTGAACTATTTCCAATCACTACATGTGGAACCTTTTTTAATGCCCCCCTCCCCCGGGGGTGGGGATTGGCACTTTTTTTTTCTTTCGTCAAAAATGCTTTTCTACAGTTTTGGTGAAGGTTTGTGGTTAAAAACCCAGACAAACACCACCCCACCCCCCCTCCACCACCACCCCCCCCCCCCCCCCTCCCAGGGTGCCTGTTAGGCTTTTTTTCTCTTTTCTCAAAATGCATTCTGAAGGATTTAGACTGACCACATGTAGGAAAAATGGACTCTCCCTAACACGTCCCCACTCTCCCAACCCCCTCTCTTCTCCAACCCCCCCCCCCCCCCCCCGAACCCACCTCCTCCTCATCCAGGGCCATTCATGCAATATTTTTTCTTTGGTAGAAAATGCATTTTTAGCCTGACTGTTTATCCATCTGTCTGTAAACAATTGGTTTCCGACCGATAACTCCAGTTTGGATTATTTGATTTCAACCAAAGTTGATATGTGTATTTTCCAGCTAGTAATACAGGCCAGCTTTGAATATAGGTCCCCCCTCCCCCCCCCCCCCAAACACACACACACACACACACAAACACACACATACACACACTTGTCACTTAGGCAATTATTCCCAAAATGCACTTTGAAGGCTTGGGAGTACATGCAAAAAAATTGACTCCTGTAGCCCAACATTGCTTTATGTACTGCATCTTTAATCCTTTACCTGACACAAGTTGAAGACAACAGTACAAATTATTTTTCTGAAACATCAGATTTTTTCATTTTTTACTTCTAACCATGGCTTATTAGTCCTTATTGGAAAAAGCTCATCAAGTTTGTTCCTTTAATAGGTCATGAGGTATGTTTTGAAGTAGAGAAATGAAAAAATAAAATTTGAAAAGCAAATTTTGTATATCACGAGTGCAGATAAACCAGATTCGTTAGGTAAACTGTTAACAAAAAATGGCCCCGACTATTTTGTGTCTAAGCATTGCCATTGCTGGGATAGTCGGGCTGCATGCGTGACATCACTCTAGTGACAGAATTATCAGGTTGTTATTATTTTTTGGTATTATTTTGGGAATTGAAAATGTGCTAAAAATATTCAAGCTGAGAATTTTGATCAATCCACTCTGTCCTTACATTAAATCAGATCTTATGCAAAAATGATCAATTTTCGATGTTTCATCATTTTGTAACTGTGAATGATGGAACTAACTCAGGATAACGATGTTACATGATGTGATTTTCTTGAAGTGCATTTCGAGGAGTATTTTTTATTACGGTCGGTAACGTACTACAAAAATCTCGTACCTATTGACATCATGCATACTTAGGAAGCTCGATATTGCGAACACTGTAGTTGTAAATAGTAACAGTTGGAATTTTGGGAAGTGAAGGAGACATCAGCATCACCAAAGAAGCTCTAAAATCCAGATAGATGGAATTCTCAACTACTCATGACTTGCCCTCCGAATTTCCAACTATATGAAATTCTGGCCAAGATTGGGGGGGGGGGGGGGGGGACACACCTCCCAACATCCCCTTGTCGCCACGTCCCTGATCCTCCCACTTCGACGAATCTTACGACTCTGAATAGGATGCATTGAATTATCTGTATACCTATCTTCTTTCTTCTCTCCATCCACCTAATTCTTACTCATTAACCCTCTACCTAACCTGAAAAGCAGACGACACCTACAAAAAAAATTCTTGAATAACGATTTTTTTTTTCATGTTTTGTCTCAAAAACATAGGTAATGGCCCCTTATTGGAACGAGCTCGTCGAGCTCGTTCCAATGAGGGGTCATAACCTATGTTTTTGAGACCAAAAATGAAAAAATAGTGAAAATTAATTGGCGATTTTTGTGAATAGCGTTGGCCGGTTTTGGCCGTTACGTTGGGTAAAGGGTTAACTCCTTATCACACAAAGTATCGGCGTCAAACTGTTCCATCATACCTGGTGACGCAATTTATTACACATCCATTCAACTTTAAACCCTTGTATTTAACAGATTAGCCGTTATGATATAAATGATTCTGTATTCATTGGGGTGATGTTCAAGCCGGAGCTTTTTTCCCAGCACCGTTCATACTGGTTCCTTTCCCATCGAGTCATTAGTTACGCTTCGAAAAGTTTCCAAATTTCGTTATACAATTATCAGCCGTCTGTCGGCTAGCGTGAAAATGAAAACGTCCAAAGCAAAATAAAGTCGGTTCACACAAAAATTAGTTAAACAAAAATGAGATAATATTCTTAAAAACCTCAATCATTTCCAACCAGAACATCAACCCAGTATTGTGGTCGTCTCGTTCTGCTGATCCCGTTATATCTAAATTGGTCAACTTTATTTCGGTAAATCTTCATACATTTTGACATGCTTCAAACTTTATTTAAAAACGTTTCTCCCAGCTGTTTTTTCAAATCTGCACATATTTGTACTTATATTAATTTTACTAACAGTCATAGCCGTCAAATGGTTAGGCGTGAATGGGCACCAGCCGAAGAGAAACAGCGATACGAATTTCAATAAACACTGGTTCCGAAAAGGTTGTTTTGTTTTTTTATCGATCCATTTGATCAGTACAGCTTCAGTAAAAAAAAACGGGCTCTTCATCTTTTGGTTTAAACATCGGATTTAAAATTTGTTTACGTTGGAATGGCGTAATCATATTTCGCTGGAGCCTACGGCTCTCGCGAAATATAACTACGCCATTTCAACTCGTTATGTAAAACACCCACCGATTCAAACACACATCGCGTTCTGTCTACTTATTATATCGTAGTCTGTGAAATATCGCAAATTATCCAAAAGATATTTCTTGATATCCATCGACTCGATGGATATCGAGGAATATCCCTCAGTAGCTTCCCAAATGACGTCACGCTACGCCGCATCACGTCGCCTTGAAGGAACGATCATCTTATCTTTGTTATTGTTTTGAAACATACGCATTTGGGGTCGAATAGGGCTCAATATATTGCAATAAAATGTATCGTAGCATTTATTAAAAATGAAAATCTACTCTAGTCAGTATCTGAAATTATCTCATGAGTGTGGACCTGAAAGTTTTATTTTTCACGCGCGCTTGCGCGCGTGAAAATCAGGTCCGCACGATGACTTTTTTCAGTAGCTTCCTAAATGACTACGATTCGGCGCATGACGTCGCCTTGAACGTCGCCTTTAAGGGACGATCGGCGGCTTTTTGTTATTGTCTTGAAACTGTTTGCAGTCGAATTGGGCTGAATATTGCGCAGTAAAATGTCACGTAGTATATATTTATTTATTGGTGTTTAAGGTCACATATTTATGCACAATGTCTAATCGTGACCGTGACAGTTTTACGGGTGGAGGAAGCCGGAGTACCCGGAGAGAACCACCGAGCATCGACGAGCAACTGTCAGCTCCTCAACATTCTAACTCTGTTCAAGCTCCGCTCAAGCAGGGTTACTGCGGTTGAAGACATGTGCACCATCGACGTGCAGTACGCTTTTGTACACGGCGTCATCGTGCCCCCGTGTAGGCAACTGGGATAAAGTGCCTTGCGATCCAACGCGAGGAGACCCGGACGTAGCATATAATAAAATGAAAATCTACGCAGACGCTCGTGAAAAATAAAACTTCCATGTCCACACTCATGAAATAATTTCCGATATTCACAAAAACAGCGTAGATATACTCTATTTTTACCTGGTCGTGTTTGATGAAAAACTGTTAACAATTTTGATGTAAACAAATATAGCTGTACCTCGTAACGCTGCGGGTGAGGGGAGACAACTCTAACTTGGTTCTTATTGGCAGAGATCGACGTCATATCATCCACATTTGAAGCCATATCTGCCGAGTGCCAAGTTTGATAATTGTCAAGGCTGAGAAAGAAAGTTATATCCAATAGACAGCCACAAAACTCGACATTCAATTTTCTATTATTTTGTTCAATTTTTCCTTCGCTAATGTCTCTCCGACCTTGTGGCCACACATTTATTTATTTATTTATTTATTTATTTATTTATTTATTTATTGGGTTTCAACACTTTCAACAACAATGGGCCATATCATGCGTGACAGTTTTACGGATGGATGAAGCCGGCGTATCCGTGGAGAACCACCGAGCAGCGGCGAGTAGCTATTGGGCTCTCTAACTTACCAACCCCACACAGGCAGGGTCAGGAGCTGTCGAAGGCATGTGTACATGGAGTACGGCCGCCGTGGACTGGACACTTTCCATAGGTGGGCAATATTTCCACGGACGCAATAATATTAGATTCCAACCACTAATTAAGAGAATAGTCATCAAATATTTAATTAATGAAGTACCGGGTACAACCCGGTGCTTCATTAATTAAGATTTTCCTGATGGACATTTGTATTACCTGGTAAACGCATGCGTGGACATCACTGCCCATGCGTGAATTACCCCCAGTCCACAGCGACTATACTGTGCTTCCACTAGGGCATCTGGAATTATGAGTCTTGTCCAGGGACACAATTCAAATGGCGCAGGATAGGACTTCCTACAACCTTTCGATCTGAAGTTAGTGCAACAGTCTAACCAGAGAGCCACCGCGTTCCCGACACTGTTATGTAATAGACTACTCTGATGAAAGGCATACCGCAGAAATAAAAAGAAAGAAAAATAAACTACTTGGTTGTGGCAGACCAGCTAACTCGGCTAAGAGAAAAAGAAAACGTCTTTGCATAAAAGTTCATTTCACACCGCCTCGTGGATCAATCCAATCAAGGGAATATAAATGTGTTCACCGCGGTATACCGATTACTGAATGCCTCGTTTTATCTATTTTCCACACGATCGACGGAAAGTGAGACATATTACGTAAAAAGTTGTAAAATTAATTCTTCTGAAAGCAGATTAATCAGCCGTTTTTTTTTATAAATCCACAAGTAACATGTCTGACGCTGTTGCCAGAGCGAAAAGGTCTTTTTGATGGATAACTCGTCAGGTGACTAGCTACCATTTGCCAAATCTTCATAGATTTGTCACTCGTTTTGTGTTAGGAATGAATTACCGTAATTTGTCTAAGTTTGATACATCTCGTATAGTGGAATGTTGCGTGGTAAACGAGACAAGATCGGTTGTATGTCGTCAGAAAATTAATTGAAGTGATGGCCAGTGTGTGCGTCGCATAGACACTGGATCCAGATCGTATTTGGTGAGCAAATGCGCCTCGCAAGTTAACCCTTTGAACTCTAGTGGTATCTTCCATGTCAGTTCAATGGCAGCAACAGAAAGAATCCATATTCATTATTTGGAGGTAAACCAATTAATAATTTCAACGTGCAACCTTCGGTCTTTACTGATACCCAGAGTCGCGGGCTCTTTTTTATACTGCTGCCACCCCCCTCCCCCCCAACCACCCCTTGCCCTTGAACGCTTCGACCTTTTGTCTCTGTATTTATTAACCTTTTACTCAACGCAGACGATATCAAAATTTATTATTTTAAATATTATTTTTTTTAATTTTTCCAAAAAATTCAACAAAACCATATCATGTGACCCCTCGTTGGAACGAGCTCGACGAGCTCGTTCCAACGAGGGGTCACATGATATGGATGTGTTGAATTTTTTTTAAATATAATATTTTTTCAACTGCTGAATTTGCATATTACGCGGACGGATGCAGGCGATTCGTTGGGTAAAGGGTTAAGAGATGTTCACACTTACCTTCGGCATAGGCACTCTCCACTTTTTCTTCTAAACTTCTCAACAAATTGTGGCAATACTTTTTATTGAAATATGAAGTCTGTTTGGGAAGGGAATATAAATTCCAGTTGCGTATGCTGTGGCGATATTTTTGTGGAATAACACTGGGAAGAGTATTTGTCAGCATAATATTTTAAAATAATTAACCCTCTGCAAACTAATGTGAAAATATCAAAAATTCAAGCAGAAAAGTTTTCCAATAATGCACACTAGAAATTTAACTAATTTATCTCTTTTTGACAGAACTCATGGAGATCTGTCAAACGAGACTGAACTGGTTAAAAATTGCCTGTTTGAAAATTCAATAGTTTGACATCAGTGTATACAGAAATAAATGGGGGCCCCTGACTTCTACTCCTAAACATTTTAACACTTTACCTAACACAACTAAATGATGATATTTGTTTAACACAAACTTGACCTTTTTTCATTTTTTCTCCAAATCATAACAACCACTCATCGAAACGAGGTCGACAAGGCCATTCGAATGAGGGGTCATAAACTATGTATTCCGGGGGGGGGGGGGGGGGGTTGTTTTAGATTATAAATTTCAATGACTTGTTGTGAATAGCTTTGGAAGTATATTGTCGTTAGGTTAGGTAAAGGATTGTAAATGACTGAAATTTCATTCACACTCCTCTAACCGTGAGATCATCATGACGTATGCATCGAGTCTCTGGAATGAAATTTAGCCAGACAGGCCCTCAGAGATCACGGTGATTTAATATTACTGTGAATAACAAAGAATGGCATGTATCATTTTAAAACCCTTTACCTAACATGGAAAGCAGACGACACTTGCAAAAAAAGTCTTGAATAACTAATTTTTTTTCATTTTTTGTCTCAAAGACATAGGTTATGGCCCCTCGTTGGAACGAGCTCGATGAGCTCGTTCCAACGAGGGGTCATAACCTATGTTTTTGAGACAAAATATGAAAAAATAATGAAAATTAATTGGCGATTTTTGAGAATAGCGCTGGCCGGTTTTGGTCGTTACGTTGGGTAAAGGGTTAAATAAAAAAGCAGTACAGGTTTAGGCACCCAAGCTTGCGACCATGCCAGCTTTTGTGATTTTTTGGTTGTCACTGATGTTCTTGTATTCCCAGTACATTTCTATTGAAAATCGGCATGGGAGAAATGCCCGTAACATGGACAACGACCAGGAAAAGAATAAAATCCGCGAGAACGTCCGAAGACATAGTGGTATGATGTCGACGTTGAACCTGAAGCATGATTTGACGTGGCACAATTGTTTGTCAACAGTTGTTTTGGCGTACATGCAGCCGTGTCAGTTTGTTCACATATCAGTATGGTACTGGCCAAAGTTGCACTCGTGGCATGGCCTTCAAAAAAAAAGATCAATTTGATTTTTCATTTTGGTCACTATCCGACTGTGATTATTTGAACGGATATGGCCACTTAATGAGAAGGGCATCTGAACTCTCTTTGAACTTTGGAAAAGAAAATGAATTGTTTTCCATTCCCACAAATTCAAATTGTTCTGGATCGTGTTCAGAAAAGATTTTGCATATATTTTCTGTTTAATATCGTAAAGGTGTTTATATTTATCTTTTCCTCAATCCAATGTTAAATTCGGAAACGTATTTAGTTTGCAACGGTCGAATGTAACTCTCGACGTTAAATCCAATCCTTAGCACGTTTAGCTGAAAACGTGAAACTCAAGTGTTTTATTTTAAACGGCATTAGCCCTGAACACGTAACTTCTGTGTCGAAATCCTAAACGTCGTTTTTTTTACAATTTAAATGCCAATGGAATTTAACAAAACAATAATTTCAGGGCAAAAAATATCCATCTATTTACCACCAAAAGCTCTTGGATTTCATCCTCTGGCCTCCGATTCTCTAAAATTGTCTTGGAGAAAGCCACCGTCTCGAGCTCTTCTCTCCGCTTCTCATGTTTATGGTAACGACTTGGGATCCGCTGTGTCGCACAAGCCACTCATTGGGAACCCTAGGAAGAGGAGCAGTGCTTGTTTACTCTGTTAAACAGGTTCCGCTTTACTGGTAAAGTAGGTTCCTGTAATCATCACGTGGGGCAAACGTCTTCTAAAGTGGGCAGCATAGGTATAAACGAATGACTAAACTTAACTTCATACCTTTGTTGCGGTCTTGGTGTAGCCATAGATTCTGAAAGCGACATTAATTAATTAATTTATTAATCAATTGCTTGATTAATTAATAACCGTTAATTAATTCATAAATTAATTAGATAATTAATTAGATGATTGATTGATTGATCTGAAATATAGATTTTACTGGAGGTCCTTCTCACGGGCCAATTAATTAATTGGCCCGTGAGAAAGACCTCAAGTAAAATCTACATTTTAATGCAGGTCTATCAGACCGTTTCTAACGCGGGTACACTTTTTGACTAACATTCCATTAAAGAAATTTTGTATGTTTGCATAAAACATTCGTTATCACTTAACTCTGCTGTAACCTTCCGTATAATTAACACGAATTCGCAATTTTGTATACAACAGATCAATCTGTTGAACCGTTTTTCGCTGCTGATAAAACCATCAATCTTTGGGTTTTTGAAAATCAATGAAAAGAACGGAGTAAATAGTTGCTTATACAGAAAATACAAAGGGAATGGCAAATCAAAAAAGTAACCAATGTGACTGATAGCGATAAATACACAGAACGACATGCGTGTGTGAATGGGTTAATCAATATGGCACAAGTGCCCGTGGCGGCGTCAAAAATTTGTTTGTGGGGGGGGGGGGGCAACTAGGGGGGGGGGGGCAGACTCCCATGAAGGGGGGCAAATACGTAAAGGATCACATCATTAATTTGTTATGAGGTAGTCCAAACTTGGACCCAAAGTCCGTAATATACTTTTTTGGTTTGGTACGTCCAGTGGACGTACCAAACCAAAAAATTATATTACGGACTTTGGGTCCAAGTTTCGACTAAATGTAATGGTAATTAGCGGTCCTCCTTTCAAAAAATCCTAGATCCGCGTCTGGTGGGTCTGTGCGTGAGAGAGAGAGAGAGAGAGAGAGAGGGAGAGAGAATTTATAACTTATAAGTATCTGCATCCGAGTCTTTAAATCTCTACTGCCTGGATGTGTTCATCAGCTAGCCTGAGGCTTTGGGCTAAGTGTGTATGGGAATAAAAAAAGAGAGGGGTGTGTGTGTGAGAGAGAGAGAGTGGCTGAATGTGCTTGTGTGTGAGGGTGAATGGAAATGCATGCGAGATGGTTGGGGGGGCAAAGCCTTCGTTTGGGGGGGGGGGGCAAATGCAAACCCCCACCATGCCCCCCCCCCCCCCCCCGTAGCGCCGCCACTGACAAGTGCTAGCGCGGAAGGATAGAACGAGAGTCCGCAGGCCTCGAGTTTTATCCTCCCGCGATGGCATAAGTGCCATATCGATTAACCCATTCACACACGCGTCCGGAAATTTTTAAAACATCGCACTAAAGAAACACAACAGTCCGAAGTCTCAATTGCTCGTCTGAACCTGAAAATAAAAGGATATAAACAAGATATTCTCCACATCAACAAAGTTACGTAAGTAATAAAACAGTTTCAAGTAAAAGGGAGATAATGCTTTTTTTCTGTTGTTCACTGACATATTGCAATTTATTTATTGGTGTTTTTATGTCACATCTTTCTGCACAATGGCTAATCATGACCACGACAGTTTTTACGGGTGGAGGAAGCCGGAGTACCCGGAGAGAACCACCGAGCAACGGCGTGCAACTGTCAGCTCCCCAACATACTAACTCCACACAAGCAGGGTTAACATTGGTTGAAGCTAGGTGCACTATCGACGAGCAGTACGCCTTAGTACACAGCGTCACCGTGCCCCCACGTGGGGGGTGAAGTGTCTTGCCCAATGACACAACGCGATTGCCGCAGGTGGGATTCGAACCAAGGGCCTCTCGGCTTGCAGCCTGCACCTCTATCTACTGAGCCACCCCCCCCCCCCCCCCCCACATATTGCAACAGGTATTGCAGAACTAAATATTTCCCCATAGGCGACCATGATAACAATTATGTGAAGCAAATATATGATCCCATCACTTAAAATTAGATATTCAAATACCTACATAACGTACAGACCTCCACACCACTCACACAACTATCTCTGGCCCGAAAATGGGGGTGGGGGTCATGCAACAAATAAGAGAGAAAATTCAACAAGAAGTGAACTGCTGTCCTTGAATCCATTTTTTCTGGTAATTTCCAACAAAAATAAACAAATAGTTAACTGCGTTTTTTAGGCACAGAAAATACTCAGAGCATCTCCCCTTTTCTTGTGGAGTATTCAGCATTGAATTAAAGACCTAATCAAATTCTTTAACAGTTTTCTCAAGCAATAAGTTTTTAATAGAAACCTTATTTTCGAGTGTTGCGCTCTATCCGAGTGCAATATTTCATATAATTTGAAGTCAAGCTGGAGAATCTATTCGATATTCATAGCGATCTTGACTTCCAATGCGGAGACACGGCGGTAGCGCTGAGTACAAAGATGTACTGTACGTCGATGACGCATTTGTCTCCAACCAATGCTAACCCTGCTTGTATGATGTGTTTATGTTTGGAAAGTCGGACAGCTGCCCGCCTCTCTTGGTGGTGTCTTCGTGAACTCCGGATACCTGTACCCTTAAAACTGTCCGTCACGAGGTGACCCTGGCTGTCGAAAGTGTCGTTAACCCTATAAATAAATAAATAAATAAATAAATAAATAAATAAATAAATAAATAAATAAAATAAATAAATAGGCAGGTTCATAAATAATTTAATCCTACAGCCCAACAGGACTGTAGGATTAATTTTTTGCTGATCATCATTAAATGATTATTGTGTATTGTGTGTCATCTTGTGCTCGAGTTGTACTCTTTCCTTTGCATCAAGGGGGCGCGGTGGCGTTGCGGTAACCGGTTCTCGTCAGATCATCGAAGTTAAGCAACGTCGAGCCCGGTTACTCCTTGGATGGGTGACCGTCTTAGCTATCAATTCGGGACTCCCGCGTTGTGTCCTTGGGAAAGGCACTTAACCCCGATTGTCCACATGGGGGGCACGTGTCGATGACGCCGTGTACTAAGGCGTACTGCACGTCGATGGTGAGCATGTCTTCAACCAATCTAACCCTGCCTGTGCTGCAGTGCGGAATTACGATGTTTGGGAGCTGGCAACTGCTCGTCGTTGCTCGGTGGTTCTCTCCGGGTACACCGGTTTCCCCCACCCGTAAAACTGTGACCGACACGATATGACCCTGACTGTTAAAGTGTCGTTAAACCTTAATAAATAAATAAATAAATAAATAAATTCCTTTACACCAAAAATAAAGAAAAGATTAAAATTTTACTTCCTTCTAGCTGGATATGTGTTACAAGCAGAATTTATTATTTATTTATTGGTGTTTAACGTCACATATTTCTGCACAATGGCTAATTATGACTGCGACAGTTTTACGGGTGGAGGAAGCCGGAGTACCTGGAGAGAACCACCGAGCAACGGCGAGCAGCTGTCAGCTCCCCAGCATACGAACTCCACACAAGCAGGGTTAGCATTGGTTGAAGACACCAGATGCACCATCGATGTGCAGTACGCCCCAGTACACAACGTCACCGTGCCCCGCGTAGGCAATGGGGGTGAAGTGTCTTGCCCAAGGACACAACGCGGTTGCCGCATGTGGGATTCGAACCGAGGACCTCTCGGCTTGCAGCCTGCACCTCTACCTACTGAGCCACCGCGCCCCCATTACAAGCAGAAAATATTGGAACATGATCATGGAACCAACATTCTTCGATTACGTCTAAACAGATTAGAAATGACCCGGTTAATTACTAAAGCGACTGGAGGGTCTAACATTCTGGAAGAAAGTGTCCACTTAGAGATTTACAATTGCAGCTTCGAATCTTCTAGTTGGAATTTTTACGCCTTGTGGCCTGAACATCTTTCCTCTACGGTAAACTGTTTTTTTTAACTCATTCCCTCCAAAAAGAGGAAAAAAGTTTTCGTTTCATTCGTCACAAGCAGTGTAGTAAGCATTGCTACTAGCATTACGTTTTCTCTCTGGTTTTGAAGTCATGTGTTTGTGCACAAGAGAGTATTTTCATTCAAATGAAAGCAATTGGGGAGAGGACCTTATAAATTTCTTCGGCGAGAATCATGTTTACCACAGCGCAACCTCACGCGCAAAAAAGCGGTACAGTTTCAAATTGTATTCATTACCGACAGACTCACATCAGTAGCTACTTCCTTCAAGTTTTCTTCCGTATGCATTGGCTAAAGCATCTCTTGCAGTCTTGCAAATAATCTTGTGTCCCAAACACATCTTTGTGTTTTACATCCTACCATGCCACTAAGATACCCTGGTCAGTACTGATATATATCGATGTGGGGTGCGTTTCCATCACCTGTCTCCCTAGGTTTGAAATGCTTCACTTTAAAATCAGTTTGGTTAAAAATCAACCCACATCAACTGGGTTGAGTGAATATGAACCCAATTGGGTTCATATTCACTCAACCCAGTTGATCTGGGTTGATTTTAACCCTACTAATTTTAGAGTGTACCTACACTCCTAAACAGAGAAAATCTTATAAAACAGTAGTATGGTATGTCATTATATTTTCCCAAAATACTCTGGTGTACCGTAGTGGATTAGGATGTTCCTGTGTCATGCCAATTATCTTTAATTTTTGGACTTCTTTAGTGACGCGAGCTCCTCGCCGTTTTTGACTTCGACTCCCACGCCATTCAGAATAACATTTTCTGGATCCGCTTCTGGTTTTCACATCGACATGAATGCATTGACATCCAATTCCCCCGTTGTTTTCATTCCAGTCCCGTGCAAACTATTCACTCGCTGTCGGAAACTGAGGATTTCGATAAAATATTTATCCCACCATTAGCATTACTTCTGAAGGATTTTATAAACGAATACTTTCTCTTTGATGTTATTTGAGGATGCAGTAATGCAAATAAATCACTTTCTGTTGGAAATGAAATTGCACAATACGTTTGCTGCGAATCTTCATTACACAAATACGCGATAAATATTAATTTATTATTCGAATCACATTTTGGGATGTACCCAATCCCTCTCTTGGTAATTATTAAAGCTGCCATTGTGGATTGAAAACATCAGTTGATTTGATTCCCAACTTAACCCGCTTACGGCGATATCATTTTGTTTTATCCTTTTAACTGGAAAATAAAACACAAAATACATGGACTGAAAGACAAACATTTACATAAAACAAACAATTTATGTCGCATGAACTGTGAATTGCAATGTCTCTTTTTCCAACTTTTTCTTTTTCACTTCATAGAGGCTTATAATTTTGTCCACTAAATTTTAATGAACAGCGAACGTAAACAAAAACAGTTTTGCGTCATTGATCAGAGAATGAATACAAAAAATGGTCTTAAATTTTGTAAAATTCAATCTAATAATATTACTTGGACTGAAAATACAAGACATGTCTTCATCTTATCTAAAACCGTTCACTGATTGTTTATTATCGAAGAATTGAAACAAGTACCAAAGGGCTTCCAATTTTAACTGAATCTAGTCTTTACTGAAACAAAAGTATAAAGAATGGAGTGGGGTTTCTTTTGTTGTTGTTAAGGTGCTATATAAGTAAGAGAAATTTGTTTACTTTGAAATTCTCCCTCTGAAGGAGCACGGTGGCTCAGTGGTTATGCCATTACACTCTGTATAAAACAGACCTGCATGTAAGATGTGACTTACAAATTGCGTGCTGATTGGTCAGTTGCGTTTCCTAAAGCAGACAAAAAACATGTCTTAATTGCTCTGTTTTATATGTCTGCTAACAGATGCCCTAATTTAGATGGTATGTTTCAGCAGATGCGCTGAGACGAATGTGAATAAACATACCGTGTAAATTGTTTTTTTAGCCTTCACACCGACCATTATTTCCAACTATACAATAGTTGCTACTTTTATCGCTATTCGTCAAGAATATACGAATATAAAAAAAAAATACCCCAAGATATTTACAAATTAAGGAAATTGTGCTTAGCTACCACTTATCTTCTTGCCACCCTTTTTGTTGAAATCTTTGTTTTTGTCTGATAACGACTTTGTGAAAACATTATTACTTGAAAAATGTAACCAGATTTTCACGAAACTTGCTTTTGACATACACTGTGAGATGATCTTGCTTTTTTCATAAACATTTTGATCCACTTCCCTCTTAGTGGGAATTTTACCATCTCGTGGCATATTCTTGTTTCTGTTTGATTATAGATGGCTGAAATGAATCGTTAGCATTTTATCTCTTTACATTACGCATAAGATATCAAATGTTATTATTTTAAATATTATGTTTTCGATTTTTTTTTAAACATTTAAACAAAACCATTTCATGTGACACCCTCGTTGGAACGAGCTCGACGAGCTCGTTCCAATGAGGGGTCACCTGATATTGTTTTGTTGAAATATGTTGAAAAATAATTGTTTTTCCGCTGCTCCATTTGTAAATCACGCGGACGGATGCGGCCGATTTTTTAGGTAAAGGGTGAAGAGACGTGTTAGTTTATCAGCTCATGTAGTTAGGTAGGTACCAGTAAATTGACATTTTTAAAGTGCTAATGTGGTATTTCATCCGGTTATAGTCAAAAAGAAATACTCCCAATCTCAAAAGCACAATTGTAAAAAAATTTATACGATTTGTTTCTGGAGTGTAAAAATAAACAGTTTTTGTTTCTACTTTCCAAGCTGAGACGACAAAGAGATTTGTTCCAATAAAAGTTAAATCCTCGCCCTCTGATTGGATGAGAGCTGGCTTAGTTTATTTTGTGTTTACGGCTCCCGTAGCAAATGTTACCGTCTGACGTCGCAACGCGAAATATTTGAAATGACGTCGCCCGTTTCGTAATTGCTTCATCAACGGAGTAACAACCAAGCCGCTTCATTTTTTCTGCGTGCAGCAAACGGTGTTCCGGGTGAAGTGTTGTTTAAATTACAAACCGATTTACGATTTGAACTGAGATGGAATGAGTTTATCTGGTTTATTGAATACTTATCTAGAGCCGTCGTGGGGTACACGAGAGGTTTACTTACTAAACCTGTGATCGTTAAAAGTGGCCACCGAGAACCAACGCAAAATGTACAAGGAATATTTCAACTAAATTATAATGTAATCATCGCTTCCAAAAGTTAGAAAATATACAGAATGTTGTAATAAGGAATATATCTCTCGTTGCATGGACATTACGTTTAATTCGCTCCATTGATCGCCGGAAAAACTTAAATTGGTGAGTTCGTTCTGGAGACGCTGCCACGAAACGAGATATCCAATATGGCGGATAGTATGAAGACTTCTGAGGACAAAGAAAACATCTCAAAATTACGGCGAACTAGGTCGGCATCGACATGCTCTAAAACTACAAACCAATTAAATGGTGTCCTAACTGGGGACATATACGAGTTTGCATTAGATTATGAAATAGGGGAATTTAGCCCCCAGAAAAAGATGCCAAAAAGACAAAAGGCGATAATCGGAAAATACCCTATTGTTCATAAACAGAAATGCAATGAACAGGGAAAGTGGATAGAGAAGCCATGCGACGTGGAATTCGCTGTCGAGAAAGAAAATATTCAAATTTGGGCGGAAAATATAAAGAAGGTATGTGAAGATGAATTTAAAATTGTCACCAAGACAGTGGCGCATACATATCAACAAATTAACCTGCTGCGCAAAAACAATGGATCAAAATTTGTGTGCATTAATGTTTTTCTTACTGGAATAATATTAATTCAGGGACTAGATAACTGTGTTGTATGGCTTAATAACCATTTTATGTCAATAAAAAATGCTGTGGATAATCAGCTTGGTCTCTCAAAAAGTGACATCCGAGATTTAGCCTCGGGGCATCTGGACGACTTGCATATGATCTCGCCTCTTGAAACACCCGTTAACAATCCTGGGAGCTATGAAGATCTCAGCAAGAAACAAAAAGACATGGTCAGTATAAATAGTGCTACACTTACACCAGTTCGAAAAAGTGAACTAAAAGGAAAAGCTGAAAAATTAGCGTTAAGGCATGAAGAACAATTCTTGGCCATAGAATCGTCACTAGCCCAAATTGTTCTCGGATTAAGTGATCTACCTTTGTTGCGGAGTGAACTGTCAAATGTCACACACATTCTCTCCAGAAGAGATAATCAACTTAAAACATCTGGCAATCTGACCCAGAAATCTGACCTTTTACCCAACTGTTCCCCTGCAAAAGACAGTCTGGAACAAATAATGGAACATCATTTTAATGAAATTCAAGCTAAATTAGACGAGAAACTTGAACTCAGATTTCAGACTTCAACTCAAACCCATGCGTGAAGTTTTGGTGGATACTTTGGAAAAAGTTAGCAGCCTTCACGCTAGAATAGACTCTCACTATGATAAGGTAGACCGCAAACGTGCAGATGAAAATGACCATGTCGTGATTCAATGCGGACTTACTGGCGAAACAGCGAACACGTATACCTCTTCAGGGGATAAGCCCACGCCGTGCCCAACGCACAATGCAAATATGACACCTTCACACAAACTGTACTCAGAAGTGCTTACTTCGAGTCCAAATCGGGTTTGTGACATTTTATTAAACACTGGAAGAGATAATCAACAATCAACTTAAAACATCTGGCATTTTATTAATCACTGCATCGGAGAGCCTAGACGCCCCGGATTATCCAAGTCCTTTCGACCAGGACTGCTCTGCAAATAGTTTGAGTTCAGAACACTTAAAGGGGAGCGACCAACGTCCGCTTACATTAAAGGACACAATCACCACAAAACAACCTGGGAAATCAGTTAATACGCAAAAGAATGGCTATCATCAAAAGAACCTTATTCTAACGAATTCAATGGCAAAACGAATCAACGGTAAACGTTTGGATGTTTGAATGAATACATGGGTGCAATATATTCCTAATGGCTTGCCTGGTATTATTGAATTTCTTTCTAGATGCCAGATTAGTGTGAAATGTGAGAATATCATCATCGTATCCGGGAATAGTGCGATAGGACGCGAAAACACCGAATCTGTGACGGAATTATTTTCTACTGCAATAACATCCTGTCGGGACGTTTTCCCCAATGCAAAAATCAATCTGTGTTCAGTGCTACCCAGATCCCGACAGGTCTATGTCAATTCAAAAATTGCAAACTTAAACCGTCGTTTAAATCATGTGTGCACAGAAAATAGGAATGTGTATTTTCATAATATTTGCGACCCCTTTTTAATGCAATCAACAGCGTAAGAAGGAACCTTTATTTTGACGACATTCATCTGAATAGTAAGGGTTTAGGCCAGCTTGCACTCAAATTAAAACACATTTTATGCATTGAATCCAGACCACGAAATGAACGAAATATAGGCCCCTCACGAGGAAACAACAGTGTAGTTGACACTTCCTATAGGCGACAGCGTGCGTATACTCACCATAGACGCAGTCGCCATATGCGTGATCACGTAAGAACAAATGAATGTTTAACCCCACGCACAGATTACCAGACAAATAGCCCATGTTTTAGAGGCTGAGATTTCCCTTCACAAACTGTACCGGACGATAAACAAGCTTTAAAAGATATATGTGATTTTATGGTACAACGTATTAACTCCATCACCACTGGAAGAGATGATTACAGTTAAATTTAGATAAAAATTGTTTCGAACGATGCAAACTGCTCATAAACTAAAAATTACTTGTTGGAACATACATGGTATCAAAGATGTTGCTGGTCAGAACAAACTGACAAATAATGGGTTTATCAATAAGTATGTAAAACCATTTGATATTGTGACATTCATGGAGACCTGGGCTAGCAATTCCACACCTATTATCAACATAAATGTACGACACTTGGTGTAATGCAGGGGAACAACTTGAGTCCACTTTTCTTCAATTTATTTATAGATGACATTGTGAAAGAACTAATTGACAAGAAAAACGATGTCACAGACGTGGCTGGTACACCAGTCCCATGCCTCCTGTACGCGGAATCTCACAGTCTGTGGAGGGTCTACAAAATATGCTAACTAAATTAAATACATTTTGTTGTAATTGGCAGATAACTGTTAACAACGAAAAAACAAAGACTCTCATTTTCAATAAGTTGGGTAAAAAATTGAACCATCAATTTACATTAGGTGACACCATTCTATGCTCAGCTCAGGAATATAAATATCTTGGACTAAAATTCTCAGCTTCTGGGAACTTCAGCACCGCTGTTTCAGACTTGAAAAACAGGGCATCAAAAGCGTTATTTAAAATATATAATTCTTTAGGGGGAAACGATGTACCCATTTCGGTGATAACGAAGCTATTCGACGCGTGCATTAAGCCCGTTTTGTGCTATAGCAGTGAGGTTTTGGGGGATCGTTGTTTTCTAAAACGCATTAACGACACTGAAAATTTCCATATACGGTTTTGCAAGCGTGTTCTTGGTCTGAATCGCAGGGCGTCTAATGTGGCGTCCCTTACTGAAATTGGAAGATTCCCATTGAAATTCGAAATTTTAAAAAACATGATCATGTATTGGCTGCGCTTGGAATCGCTCGACTCAGATAGATTACTGTACAAATGCTTCAGTGATTTAAAACAGCGGGGAGGCTCACAATGGCTTGATCTAATACGTGATACCCTCTTTAATCACGGCTTTGGTTATGTGTGGGAAAATCCAAGGCTGGTGACGGTTGACCAGTTTCCTGATACTTTTCTGACTAGAATTCAAGATATGTATTTGCAAACTTGGACACATTCTGACATAGTTGGAAAGTCAGAGAGACAAGGAAAGATGAGATTTTACTTCTCCATAAAGAACACTTATTCTAAAGCGCTGTATCTGGACACTCTTCCGTTTGACAAAAGGAAAGTAATCACGAGTTTTCTTTTAAGCTGCCACAATTTAGAAATTGAGAAGGGTAGGCATCATAAACCGAAGCCAATACCAGTTGAAACGAGGTTATGTAATCAGTGTCTTACCCAGGAGATCGAGGACGAAAAGCATTTCCTTCTCGTTTGTCCTCGGTATACTGAATTACGTAATCGTTTATGGAAAGCCGTCGAATGCGTAAGACCCGATTTCCATTGTCTACACTCGGTTGAGAAACTCACAACCCTTTTCTGTAGAAACATTGAAGATATAAGTGAACCCTTAAGTGATTATATATATAGAGCTATGAAAGTACGGGCTGAAAATCGGGTGAAGTAACCTGCTGTGGCTGTGGGTGTATGTGTGTGTGTATGCACTCACTTACTATTGGGATGTGAGCTAACTGCACCGCGATGTATTCAGCAGGGTGGAATCGCTGGCCTTCACGTATCAACGCAGAAAAAGCAACATTTCATTCATTTTTGTGTATGTATGTATATTATTTTTTTTTCATGCCATACCACTTCTTGTATTTTGGTAGTGCAAATAAATATTCTATTCTATTCTTCTATTCTATGTTTAGTAAATACGCCTCACGTGTTTCACAGTGTAGATTTTGAGCTACGTGTAGTGTCGTATTGGAACATATACGTTATTGTGATGAATTGACGGTAACATGGTCTGAGGTTTGCGGCTCGGAGCTTATGTTCAACCGAGACGCTTCTTTGCGGCTCGGACCTTATGTTCAACCGAGACGCGAAGCGACTCGGTTGAACATAAAGTCCGCGCCGCAAACCTCAGACCATGTTACCGTCCATTCATTCATCACAATAACTTATAATACAATCATCGTTTGTCCTATTTTAATGGTGTTCATTTTCGAAAAAAACATACAAACATAATTCCAGGTTAAAAATGAATCTGAAAGAGATTCATATAACTTTACAAACTGTTTTACCTGTTTATATCTCAATAGACATACAATCGTATTATTTCATTACCCCAGGAAATTGTACAGGACACTCTATCCCGATTGCTTATATGGAAGCAGGGTGACGCTGTTTCCTAGGCCTACGACACGACGATGGTATACTTGCCTTCAAATTCTGCTAACCCTGTTTGTGTCAGGTAGAGCTGTTGGTTAACCGAAACCGAACCGAGGTTTTAGTTTTTTTATAAAACCGAAACCGTCGACATCCCGTAATCTAAGGTTTTTCGGTTTTTTTAAATACTCTCTTGCTGCAGAACTTCACAGAATGTAGCCATCCTAGAGTAGTGAGAGTACCCAGACACTGCCAATGGCAGTGTCTGGGTACTCTCACTACTCTGGGAAGGCTACATTCTGTGAATTTCCGACATTTCAGTTTAGTTGTGTTTGCAGCTTTCCTCAAGTTGCGTGCAGGTGTCAGACCTCGAAAAATGGCCAAGCACAATAAAAGTTCTGTATATTTAGGTAATTATTATATTGGCCTTCCCGATTCTTCATGTATTATAGCTTATTTCGGGCATTCATTGAGTTTCACTCAATTTCACTACCATTCAGTTATGACTCCGGGCATAAGAATGAGTTTTATTGAATTTTACTTGGCCTCATGAACAAACCGAAAACCGAACCGAACCGAGGTTTTACTCCACCTGAAAAACCAAAACCGAAACCGAACAAGAAATTTAAAAACCTACAGCTGTAGTGTCAGGTTATTAATTCGGAGAGTCCGACAGTTGCTCGCCGTAACTCAACGATTTTCTGCGCGAACTCCGGCTTCCTCCACCTGTAACACTGTCAGAAACGATCTGACCTTGGCTGGTGAAACTACAATAAAACCGCCACAAACAAATTTTGAAAGTTGGATGAGATTTTCGTGTACCCCATTACTTTTAAAGCAATAGTTGCGCAAAATAAAGAAATATGTTATGAAGATGAATTTTATTTAGTTATCGAACGGCATGTAATAATTGTGTTCATCGGTGCATGAACAACGGTTTTGCATTGTGAATAAATCTCACTCTTCAGACCAAACGCCGTGAATTGAAAACATGAATTTCTTACTTCAAAGACTCAAAAATGTTACAGTTTAATCCATTCAGCACTTGGTTGAAAGCGTCGTATACACTACTGTGCAGTACAGTCGCCGTGGAAAGGTAGTAATCCACGCGTGGACAGTGATGTCTACGCATGCGTTTACCAGTATGGACACTGGGTTGTATCCGGTACCTCATTAAATTTTTTGATGATTATTCCTATTCTGATATTATTGTGTCCGTGGAAATATTGCCCACCCGTGGAAAGTGGCCAGTCCACAGTGGCCGTACTGTATGTAAGTGGACAAGTCTGTATTATATTTGTGGGGAGGGTCAGTAATATGTTGATCTTACAGCTCTATGGGCTGGAGAATTAAATTATCACTAATCCTCGTGTCCAGATAGAGTCTTATAGTGTTGTTTACGTATCAACCACCAACTTTTGCATCAAGCAAAACTAAATGCATAGCGGATTCAATGTGATAAGTCATTTAAGAATTCAATCACACATTGGGGTTCACTGCTGTTCAAGCTCAGGTCCCGATCGCTGGAATTTGAAGGAAAATGGGAAGGACGGTGGAAAGGAATGTGTAATGGTGGAGACTGGAGACCCTAGAACCCTTTCTATTAGAATGTCCAAAATACCAGGCTAACAGCATAAGATTCACTGAGAGTATAATGGGGAAGTGGGGTGGAAGAATGAAGGGCATATGATTAGGGGGTGACACAAAGGAGATAGTCAGTATGCTTATCCGAGAGAGTGGGAAGATGGGGTTACCGAATGTCACCAAGTAGTTCGTTTCCGTGTGGTGAGAGGATAGATGAGGCGTAGGGATACGGAGGTATTTGGGGGCATAGAATTAATCAAGGCCTTCTTACCTGACAACCGCGACAGATCAACGGCCGGTCAAAGTGTTATTAGTATGATTATTACATATTAGTGCTTTATCAGGTTTGTGAACGAGACTGAATACGAAGTGTGCATGAATCTCGATTTTACAACCATCTTTGTGGAGTGAAAAGACAAGTTTTGGGTTTTTTTTACCATAGCCTCTAGAAGCCACGAGGACGGATGGTGTATAATAAGTGGATTTATCATATGACTCGTCCGTTTTGTTCACTTTAAAACATTTCGTCCCCTGAGTTCCAATGTGTTCTATGCGCCTACTGGCACATAGAACACATTGGAACTCAGGGGGGCGATTTGATATTTTGCTTTCATATTAATCAGTGATAAATAAAGCCTTCCGTCAATTTCATTGGTCAGTTTCAAAACTAGACAATTTGATTGGCTGAACAAAATAAAACTGGGCCACATTTTCATAATTTGCATAATTAGAGTTGGGAGCTTTCATTGGTCAATTTCAGAACTGGACAATTTGATTGGCTAAACAAAATACAACTGGGTCACATTTGCATAATTTCAGTAGGGAGAATTTACGTTATCTGTCCTATTTAGGGTGGGTTATATTGTATTAATCTTCTACCTACAAGAAAAACGCCATTCATTTTTTTTTTATATTTTTACTTTTTGCTTCCAAAACATAGGTTATGACCCCTCATTGGAACGAGCTCGACGAGCTCGTTCCAATGAGGGGTCATAACCTATGTTTTGGAAGCAAAAAATGAAAATGTTTAGTTATACGGGGGTGTTTTTTCCAAGTGCCGTCTGCAACTGAAGTTAGGTGATGTGTTAAAAAGTCATACTAAGCGGCTAAATTGTGCGTGTGTGTGTCATATGATAAATAGAATATGAAATGAGTGTTTTTCTCATATAATATTTATGAAACGGGTCTAAGAATTTTCCGTTTTGGCGAGCCCAAACGGAAAATTCGGACGAGTTTCATAAATATTATATGAGAAAAACGGGGGCGCGGTGGCTCAGTTGGTAGAGGTGCAAGCTGCAAGCCGAGAGGTCCTCAGTTCGAATCCCACCTGCGGCAACTGCGTTGTGTCCTTGGGCAAGACACTTCACCCCCATTGCCCATGCGGGGGCACGGTGACGCTGTGTACTAAGTCGCACTGCACGTCGATATGTGACCTTAAACACCAATTACTAAATAAATAAATAAATAAATAAATAAATATGAGAAAAACACTCATTCCATATCCTCTATTGCTGACACCGTATCTGCCATCTAAGCGCACAATAAGGATTTTTATTTTACTAGCCGCCAGATTCACTTTTACAAGAATGTATTTGCAACCTGGGGCCAATGCTATAAAACTTTTACAATTGTATTTTCTAGAATTGTATTTTCTGGTTAGGATTTTAAATGGAGTGAAATGAACCATTAGCATTTTCAAAGATGTGGCAATTTGCCAGTTTGCAAATTGCCATATCTTTTAAAATGCTAATGATTTATTTTAGTCAGTTATTTTAATATGTAAAATACAATTCCAAACAATACACTTGTAAAAGTTTTATAGTATTGTCTCCAGTTGGAATTTGTTGTGTTTTCAGAGTGTACTTTTCCCTTGTCCTCGTCTACATCGTGTTCCGACGAATTTCTGAAACGTTTCATGGTGTAACTGACCGATATTTACACGTGTGTTTTTGTTTTTAAACGAAACGCCTGCTTCGAGTGATGCGAGGGCGCTAACTCAGTTTTCCCTTGAGTAAAACATTATCGATCGGTTTATAAACAGTTCAAGTCTACATTAAGGTGTGAGATATTTGGCGTCGCAATTTCGGCGACATGTATTTATTGTAGGCGAAGCGAGGATATTTGATGGAAATCCAAACTGACGCCTACTCATCCATATGGATCCATATGGGATGACTTTAGCTGCGAGGTAAGAGTATATAGTTCAGTCTTGAGTGTCTTATACTGCACGCTGATTTCTTAAAGAAGGTTGCTGCAAAATAAGGTTCAGTGTACTTTCGCCTACAGTGCACATTCGCCTACAAAAATTATCAGGTAAAAGTGTAGGAGAAAGTGCATTAACTAAGAACTAAGGTATAGGGATTCGTAGCTAATTACCTGCTCTACCCACAATAAAATCGACTGACCGTTTGGTGATTGAGAGAGAGAGAGAGAGAGAGAGAGAGAGAGAGGTTCCAATAATATTCATATTCATAGGTTTTATTGACAAATATCGATACAATTTATCCCTCCCTCTCTCTCTAGTCTCAATAAAAACATACAAATATGAGTATTATTGGAACCGGCTCACTGAGCCGGTTCCAATAATATTCATATTTGCAAGGTTTTATTGACAAATAGCAAGTCCACATTGTATATGATGTTCTAAACTTGTTCTTTCAAGAATCCATTAAGTTAACATCACAATTTTACCAGGTGGCCAGCTGCATCAAGAAACTGCACTGGTGACTTTTGTCGGTCAGTCCATTTATTGCGGGTAGAGTGGGTAATTAGCTACTAATCCCTATAACTTAATTAGTGCACTTTCGCCTTCACTTTTACCTGATAATTTTGTAGGCGAAAGTGCACTGCAGGCGAAAGTAGACGACACAAAAAATAAGGTTTCTTGCACTGCGACAGTTAACAGTTTATAATCAGAACTGCTAAGTAACCTCGTCTCCCTGATGGCATCTTTATCCAGTACTGAAAGTCTAATTAAACAGATAAATTACTGATAGCTCCCAGGAGACAGTATTTACATGTCACTTAAAGTCAAGTTAATTGAGTATAGATGTTAGTCTCGAATTAGCGTCAGTCTTTTCTCGGAAATTACATAGTCATTATTTGCCGTCCTCAAAGGTATCCAAGATCTGCAGCTTGTCTGACTGAAGTGATACAGTGTAATCGTTTAATGGATTTTCTCTTTACCCCCTACGTATCATGGTAAAATATCAAAATTTTAACCTACAATATTTCCCATAGTGCAGCTAGGAATTTAGCCAGTCCAGTCGTGTTTGAGAGACCTCAGTCAGCTCTTATTTTTTACCCCTTTGCTCAACGTAACGGCCAAAACCGTCTAACGCTATTCACAAAAATCACCATTCAATTTTCATTATTTTTTCATTTTTTGGCCCCAAACCATAGCTTATGACCCTCATCAGAACGAGCTCAGTGAGCTCGTTCCAATGAGGGGTCATAAGCTATGGTTTTGACGCAAAAAGTAAAAAAAAAATTAGTTATTCAAGAATTTTATTTGCAAGTGTCGTCTGCTTTTCGTGTTAGGTAAAGGGTTAAACAACATTGAATTGGTTAAATTCCTAGTTGTATTATGGGACAATTTAGGCCTAAAAAATTAAAAATCTGTTTGTCAGGCCCTCCGGCATGGTCCTTTCAGCTAACGCGTGCTCTCTTTTTATAACCAATGCATACTTTTAAAAAAATATTAAATGGTTCATGTCTGATATTTAATCCAAGTTAATAAAATTGATACATTTGTCCCTTGAGTTCAACAAGACTTTGCAATGATTCAGCACTGCAAAGCATTCTTGCACCCAAGGGACGAAATACACCACTAACCATGATATTCTGTAGATTATGAGGCTTAAAACAAAAAACAAGCCAAGAACATGAACTTTTGATGGCAAACAGATGATTACAAAAATAAAAAACATAAAATACAAAACCGCTCGCCCACATACAATTTTTCCAAAAAATGGACCTAGAAACAGAAGATACACTCTGTGGGGCCTTACTGCTTGAAAGTTTGGGGTTTTCACATCAGTGTGCGGAAGGGTAAACAAACATTCACCCTTTTAAAGATGTGCATCTTTGTTAAAAACTGGCGACACTGCTCAAAATTAGTCGACTCCTCTCGCAATTGACTATCCGTGAGGCATATGTCGTTACACTCTCGTTCGCTTTAGTGTTGGGTACAGAATTAAAATACTGTGTTGCCTTTTCTCAGCCTTTAACTGTGCTGAATGTTTGCAAAGTCGACAAAACTTCTGCGGAAAAAGACAGCCAGAATTCACCGAAGATCATTTCCATTTCATCTACAGTGCAGTCGCCGATGACTGGTCAGTGATGTCCACGCATTCGTTCACCAGGTAGGAAAAATTATCATCAGCAAAATTTTAATTAAAGAAGCACCTGGTTTTATTATTGTGTCCGTGGCAATTTTGCCCACCCGTGAGAAGTGACCAGTCCACGGCGACCGTACTGTATCTAGGGCTGAAACGGTTGGCTCATTTTCGCAACCGACTAACCGAGAGGTATAACCGGTTAATACCCGGTTATTCGTAGCCTTTAGTTCACCGAATCTGGGATAAAAACTGTAGGAATTGGAAAGCAGTATTCTCAAAAACTTTTCCGTAGTGTGTATACAGACGAACGTTGTCGAGTACTCGACAGCGTTCGTTTGTGTACATACTGCGGAATAGTTTCTGCGGTTACTCAGTACTCACGGAAACTGCCGATCATCAACGAAGTCGTGAAGCCAAAGTCGATTATTTCTCAATATTTACAGCGCTGCTTCGAGGTGTAAATTATCCCAAAGGAGAAGCGACAGATTCATTACATTTTAACCATGGAATGACGATCACTATCGATATTTCAGATTTCGGTTGACGTTTTTTTTTTCAAATCGGTTAGGTAGGTAACCGGTTTGAAACCGGTTATCCGGTTAACCATTACAGTACTAACTGTATCATAGTCACGGGGTACAGTTTATAATAATTTATAAACAGTTCTGATGAACTTTAATATTTGTTTTTTTACCATTTCATTCTTTGCCTCATCCGCCCCCTTGTAACATACCGTAACTGGCTCATTGGTTTGAGAGCGTTGAACTTTAGATCGAAAGGACGTTGGTCAGATCTTGGCCCGCTTCATCTACGTTTTGGCCTTGGACAAGAGTTTGAAGACACTGCAGAAGTCGGGGCTCGATGGCCCCTGTATACTAAGGCGTATGACATAGGGTTGAAACGGTTGGCTCATTTTCATAACTTACTAACCAAGAGCTATAAACGGATAATATCCGGCCATCCGTGGCAATTATTTCACCGAAGATGGGATCAAAACTATAGAGATTGGAAAAGAATATTCACAGAAGCTATTCCGTAGTATGTATATAAACGAACGTTCTGTGGAGACGGTCACTTATAAGCTGTTAGCTTACTGCCGAATCCACACCATAGATTATTGTTAGAAATTGTACATAGTGAAGAAATTTTGAAATAAATATTGTTTAAACTAAACGAACGTTCTCGAGTACTCGACAACGTTCTTTAGTGTACATAGAACGGAATAGTTTCTGCGATTACTCACGGAAATTGTCGACCATTAAAGAAGTCTTGAATGCCAAAGTCGATTATTTCTCAATATATACAACACGGCTTCGAGGTGTAATCTGTACCAGGGGAGAAGCGGCAGATGTATACTACGTTTCAACCCTGGTATGACGATCACCATAGATATTTCGGATAACCAGTTGAAAGATTTTCTAATTGGTTAGGTAGGTAACTGGTTTCAAACCGGTTATCCGGTTAACCATTTCAGTACTAGTATGACACAATGTCGGTAACTTGCCTTCAACCGATGTTAACTTACTTGCCACTGCCCACTGGTAGTTCGGCTTCACCCACCCGTAAGATTGTCCGACATGATAAAGAGCTATCGATTGAAAGTGTCGTTAATCACCAAAAAGCAAGTAACATGCCTGTGAATGTGCGATATGAACAGAGTACTGAGTGGAGGAACAATGACGGATTTTTACTCTGAATCAGCAAGTGAAGTCTCCCTGTCACGTTTCGGAGAAGGGGGGTGTACTTTGGCATCCCTGACTTATCCCGTCAGGAAAATCGACTTTCGATAAAGTTATCTCCACTGAAATTATTAGAAAGGCGAGGAAGGTCCAAATAAGAAGCTTGTAATTATTGAGAAAACACCTGCGATACCAACAGAAAATAAAGCGAAGTTTCCTTTTGTTACTTTCAATAATGAAAACAACATACATTTCACGAAGCTGTTTATTTTCTTTTTCTTTTACTAAAAGGTACAACAGTAAACCTTGCATTTTATGGCAAGCTAATTAGAAGCAATTAAGTAATTGTCCAGTTTGGTTCCTTGTTTCGCGAATGTGTTTTTACAGTAATTTTCAAGTTTTTATTCTTCCCAGGAAAACAAATTCGTCGGCTGAGTGCTAGAATGTTCTATGTCCCATAGGGGACATAGAACATTCTAGCACTCAGGCGACGAATTAGCAAATCTAACCTCCAGGACTTTTATATTAATGGAAAGTACAGTGTCTTTATTATATGTCATGACATACACACTGTTGATATGATGAACGGGAGCGCGGTGTCTGAATAGGTAGAGGTGCAGGCTGCAAGCCGAGAGGTCTTCGGTTCGAATCCCACCTGCGGCAACCGCGTTGTGTCCTTGGGCAAGACAATTCATCTCCATTGCCCACGTGAGGGCACGGTGGCGTTGTGTACTAAGGCGTACTGCACGTCGATGGTGCACTTGTCTTCAACCAATGCTAACCCTGCTTGTGTGGAGTTAGTATGTTGGGGAGCTGACACTTGCTCGCCGTTGCTCGGTGGTTCTCTCCGGGTACTCCGGCTTCCTCCACCCGTAAAACTGTCACGGTCATGATTAGTCATTGTGCAGAAATATGTGACCTTAAACATAAATAAATAAATAAATAAATGATATAATGAACAAAAAAAGATGTTGAAAGCACCGTTTTCTTATTTTTAAATGTGTTTATGTTAAGGAGAGAATAATAGACAAACGTCCAAATCGATTGGGGAAAATTGAAAAAAAAAAGTTAAGTTCTGTATTTCAAGACTACTCTACGGGAATGATGCGCACATCAATGATTCAACTTCGCTAATATCTCGAAATTCCATTTTTTTTTATATGAAATTCCCATACCCTGCGCGCTCATATTGTTTCAAAATGAAAAGTAATTAATATTTTTTATACGCTAAAAGATAGATTATCGAAGAAATTGCGGAAAGATAGAAATAGTATCCCCCACTGTGACGATATAGAAATTTCACTGTCACGACATCAATCGAAATGGCGGCTTTCAAAGCATCACTTCAAGCTGAATATGAGTCAAATTATTACTGAAAATGATCAATTTGTTCTAAAAACGTATAATGAAAAGTAAAGCAAGTGTTTTGGGGTGGATACCGATCATGTCTACTTTGAATTGATGCATGAAACCCGCTAGTTCAAACATGGCCTGAAGGTCCGTAATATAAGTTTTTAGTTTGGTTCGTCCTTTCAAAGGTAGAACCAAACCAAAAACTTATATTACGGACTTTCAGGCCATGTTTGGACTAGAAACCCTCCAGCTGAATCAGATTGCAAGACGCTATCTGTTCCGAGTATCAATCAAATCACTTCCGCGTTTCTATGATTCGATGCGCTGTTGACTTCTACGCATCAATTCATCGTGGAAAGGAATGGAATGATCAGATTCTTATAAAAAGCGGATAATAAAAAGAAAATCTAGAGTTGTTGAGTGGATACCAAAAATTATCTCACTTGTGTCTAGGGCTGTCACGATTTTTCAATTTAGGAATCGATTAATCGTCGCAAATAACCGATGATAATCGATTAATCGTACCTAGATAACCTTCCCTCTCCCTCTCTTTGAAGTCAAGTCAGTTGACCTACCTCAAGTAAACAACGAAGACGATCATATTTTAGGTACATTCAAAGCTTCGATGTTCTGAACTTTTGAACCGTCAGTGTAATAATCAAGACCGGTCGGCAGTTGCGAACTTCGCAACTGCCGACCGGTCTTGATTATTACACTGACAGTTCAAAAGTTCAGAACACCAAACCTTTGATGAATGTACCTGAAAGACAAATGCTTCCAACAGTTTCTTGGGGTTTAACATCGATGTTCTTAACTCTTTACCTTTGGAAACAATAGTTTTTTCATCAAATTTTCTTTTAATTATTAAACGTCTAAAACGGGATACAATTTACCGATTATTCGACAACGAAAAATACTAATCGATTTCGTCGCGACCGATCAATAATCGATTAATGGATTACTCGTGACAGCCCTACTTGTGACCGTTAGAAATGGTGACTTTCTCTCGCGCAAGCACTCGCGAAAAATAACCATTTGTCTCGGTCACTCATGAGATAATTTTCGGTATCCACTCAAAAACTCTAGATATCCTTTATTTATCTCACCATGTTCAAAAGATTAAAAATAAAATTTAATAGACAATGAAATCATTGTCATGCTTATTTCTTCCGTGTTCATTTTTATACGCAATAAATGAACGTCTGGGTTCATAGTTTTACCCAAATCAAACGTAAACAATGGCCGGTCCACAAACGAAACTCACGCGAAAAAAACTTTCCAATTTTCAAATAGCCTGAATGAACTCTTTCTGACACAAAGGTCAACCAACTTCATGTCATCTGCGTTAGTATCGAACTCACATTTACAAACTGTGTTTTCAGTTTCTCAGGAAATGGCCAAAATCAGAATTAAATTTAACTTAGTGTTGCTTGGAATGACAGCACCCTCCCGTCAAGTGGAAAGGGAGGTTCAGGTTTTGCGCGGGCTTGGCCTATGGCGTTCCTTTTAACTTACGCAATTCATTGGTCAATATAATTTTTAATGACACGAGAACATGTTTCAGTGAAATGTTTCGTTATTCAAACAAAATTTTAGAAAACTATGCCTCTTTTTTTAGTCAGTTATCACTAAGAAGCTTGATACGACCTGACTTATATTTCAACTCAAGGCAGATTGTTTAAATTCATTGTCCTTCAAGTTTAATTATAAGGAATGATCGTTTGTTTCTGTCTATTTCTTGAGTTATGAACCTCAAAAAACAAAGGCCAAACATAGTGTAAATGGGCTATGCCCATTTACACAGTTTGGCCTTTGTTTTTGGGGGTTCATAACTCAAGAAATAGACAGAAACAAACGATCATTCCTCATCTTATTTCCCTGTAAATCTCCCCTAACGGCGAAAATACTCAGCCATGATTCAAACCTATCCTGTGGGTATTCCTCTGGAAATTTTTTCGCCACGGTGGAAACTTTACTGAAGTTAAATTAACTACACGACTAAGCGTTTTCTATGTGATTTTTTATAGACAGGCTTATGCATTTTATGACCAACGGTTTTCTATGGCGAAAAGATTTACTGTAGGAATTCGCATAGAGTACGTTTGTGTCCCAAAGATAAACGAATAAATAAAGGCCACAAGTCTGTTATAATGCACATAATGCAACGTAAGCGGTATTGTTTAGATGAAAATCAATTCAACAACAGAAGTCTTATCACATTGGTCATTCTTGACTCAAACATCTCATCGAAATGTGAGATCTACTAGAATACAGAAAGCCCAATACTGTTGGCAGGCATAAATGGCTAATCTGGTAGCTCAACTGGTCGTAAAATGGGCTATTTATGTGCGTAATTTGCTCACATTACCAGTGGTGTAGCCACTAGGGTCTGGGTGGCCTTGCCCCCCCCCCACCCCCCTAAACGTTTCGCTTCACCCAGACATTGGCCAAATGCAACTGTCACATAGCATAGAGTCCTAAAGTTGTCTCCAACACAGGACAACACACACTTGAAATGCCCCCAATTCGCTCTTAGAGCACTGAATTTTGCAAAATTTTCTCGGGGTTTCTAATGTGGACCCTCCGATCGTCCAAGGGAAGATCCAAGGAGGCTCACTACAGTGTTTTCTTTTTTAACAAATATAGTGCATATTAATGCCTTCTGCGTATGTATGTGAGGGGGTGGGTGACTACAGGCTTTTTGTGAATATCGGACATGTGTGATGAACTGCCAGCAAAATGAAGACTTCTGAAAGGCATTATGGCTTTATAACAATCGAATATTGTATCTTTTCGCGCTTCCTCGAGTGTAACTAGCACTCTGATAGTGCGAACGAATTTTCTCCAATCACTCTGTTTTGCTCTCATTTAACTATGAATTTAACCAATTATATCTTGTTTGACAGAGCTCAGTGAGCTCTGTCAAACAAGGTATATTTGGTTAAATATCAAACTG